>OX638133.1:50764790-51364790 GCA_951804985.1 Dryomyza anilis | reverse complement strand
TCCCTGAAGATGGCTTTCGATGAAGGCCGAAATATTGGACAAAATAAAAATTAAAATACATATAAAGAGTATTTTCAATTGGACCTTGAGCCCGTAAAACAAATAACTTAATATATATATATTTTTTATAATATTTCTTTTATTATACTTTTTAAATTTTTTATGTTTTTCCAAATTTTTCTTTACTTACATAAACAAAATTGCATTTTCTACTAATTTTAAAACATAGAAAAACAAAACTGCTGCTGGTACTGTTCTGCTGGTCCTGTAACTTTCTACTTAAGTGCTTATGTCGGCTGCGTTTTATTTGTTGCTGTCACTACCCCTTTCGACAAACATTGTTATCACCGTTTATTTTCATCTTTCGTCTTGATTTTCTGAACTTTTTTTTTAAATTTTATGTCCTTCTAAGTTGCGTTGTTTTTTTTTTTAGTCAAATTGAATCGTATTTTGTTAAGAGCAGATACTAAAATTGGTAATTTTGTAATTTTATATTTCTGAATATTAATATTTCTCTTCTTTAAATGTTTTGAGAAATTTTCTTCTTCTAAATAGTTTTTCTAGCGGAATTGCCATCTTCAGTAATTGTCATCTTTCAATTGTACGTGGAGGTTGTTGTTTAAGTTTGACGTTCTTTTTCTATTATATTTCACTTGTTGTAACAATATTTGAATACGTATATTTTTGGGTCTTAATGTTATTAATTTTCGTCTTATCCAAACATTTTTAAGAAATTATGTTCTTTTGTTGAAGAAATTTTAGCATAATATTTGAAACTTTGTTGATTTTGTATAATTGTGGTAACTTTGTTGATTTGTAAACTTTATTTTTTCAATCAGGTTTGCATTGACAGTTAAATAAGTGTATATGGAATAGCTCCTTCAACTTATTTACATAATGTTAGCGTGTTCTTTGAGCGATAAAATTGCCATTTTTATTTAATATATATAAGATGTAAAATGTTGTTGCTTTATTATGGTGAAATAGTCGCAACTTTCTTTGCTGATTTGTCAAACTTCTACCTCCATATCCATAGTGTAGCTCCTTTCTCTTAATTTAACATGTAATGATGTCTAATTATTGTCGTCCGCGCCATAACTCTCACATGTCGTTTTATCTTTTGTACTTCATTACATCACATTACCATTTCAGACCTTTTCCCAACAAAATTAAACGACCTCCTTTGGCAATTAAAATTTAAACATAGTGTCTTTTGCGTCGATTTTTATTATTTGGTGGATTTCTTGTTCTTCTTATTCGTGCATGTTTTACTTCTTCGTGTGCTTCGTCGTGGTTGAAGTGCATTTCCAGACTCAGGATTATTATTCAAATACTTATTACTTTGTATTGTTTACTATAACTTCATACTTAATTATAATGGTCAATTATAATTTTCAAAAATACTTAGCTATTTATTCTTGCACTAATTTATGAATTTAATTATGCTTGATATATGATAATATTTTCAATCTTTCTATTGCATAACAACTTTGGTACATTTAATATGTACATTTATTTTTTTTTATGACCGTTAAATTATCTTGTTTAAAAAGTTTGTTAGTTTGTTTTTGTCGCTGAATTAACGTATCTCGTTTCATTTTCAGTCCATTAGTGCAGTGGTTCCTACAAGTAAAACGCTGTATTGCATTTTATCTCTTATATACATAAGCTCCCCTTCAGTTTGTGCTCCGCTTGCGTCTATCTATATTTAAAATACAACTATCTTTCTGTCGTTTGTTTCGATTGACAATGCCTTTGACAATGAAATTGAGGTACTGACCTATCTCACATATAGTGACAATGTATATTTTATTTATTTTGCTAATTAGTACTGAAATTTTTGTTTATGCAGTATCTAATACAATCTTGTAAATCACTTTATTCCTTTATCTAATTTCACCTTTATACATTTTTTAGTACATTTTTTAAAATTAATACGTAGCTATTCCCTCATGCTCTTATTTTAGATTTAAAAACATATTCCTAAAAAAAAATATTATTAACGTGTTATTTCTTTAACTTATATTGTTGTTTGCAATAGTATGCATTTCATTTTAACATGATCTACATTACATGTTATGATCATCTTTATTTTATTGTGCATAACTTCAAAGTTATATTATTTTAATAAGTTGTTATGAAATTGTTTACATTTTCCTTTGATAGAAATCGAACTTACTACAGGACTTACTATCAAAACTACCTCATAGGGTCCTACCCATATAGGAGAAAATATATTCTTTCTATTTTGATTTTTCAATAATAGTTTATCGCCTACTTTAAATATTTTTGGGTGTAATGCGCTATCATAGCATTGTTAAGATTTTTCTTTTGCTTTATATTGATTTTGTCTCACGATTTCGTGTGTGCGTTGAATCTGATATTTTAATAATTTGTTGTAATCATCAGTATTATAAACTGGTGAACATTTACGTTTTAAATTGGTGGGCATATTAAAATCAAACCCATATAAATTACGGTAGGGCGTTTGCCCTGTTGACATATGCACTGTGTTATTGTGCACGTGCATTGCCGAATTTAACCATTAGTCCCAGTTTGACCCATCTTCTTTTGCAAAACTTCGCAAATATTCTGCTAACGGTCGATGGCTTCTTTCCAAAGATCCATTAGCTTGTGGATGATATGGCGTAATATGTAACTTTGTAATTCCTAACAATTTACATGTATCTGAAAAAAGTTTTGAGACGAAATTTAAACCATTGTTGGTAACTAACACTTTTAAAATATTTAAGCGCGTAATTATTTCGTCGTAAAATGCTTTCGCTGCTGTGCTTGCTTCTGCGTCCGGTATATCTACGCAACACATATATTTTGAAAAATCATCTTGAAAAGTTAATATATATTTATTCCCAGAGATAGTTGCTGGTAAAATTCCTACAAGATCCATGTATACTTTATCAAATGGTCTCACTGGCGTACCCGTTAGGACCATTGGCATTTTAGTAAGCCTAGAACTTTTATTTACTTGGCATTTTGAACAATTTTTAACGTAATCTTTTATTTATTTCTGCATACCTTTCCACTTAAATTGTCTTCTAATTCTAAAATATGTTTTTACTGCGCCCTGATGGCCTCCTAATGCGGAATCATGAAAATCTTTTATTACCGTTAATCTCTTCTGGATCAGTTAATAAGTATGCAGAATTTGTTTCGTTATTTGCATCTGTAATTGTTTTCTCTACGACCGGTGTACTAATTTGGGGTTTTGTTTTTGTAATTTGTTGATCTAATTTATTTTGTGTAGTTTTAGAACGTGTTTGTACTGCTGTAATATTATCAGGTTGTATATATGGTATTCTGCTTAAAGCATCCGCGTTCAAATTCTTTTTACCTAGTTTGTAAATTATTTCAAAATCGTATTCTGACAATTTGTGTCGGAAACGCGCAAGGCGTGATGTCTGATATTTTAAGTTTGAAATACTTGTTAGGGGCTGATGATCTGTAAAAATTATGAATGGTCACCCTAATAGGTATTCTCTAAAATTCTTGGTTGCCCAAACAATAGCTAAAAATTCTTTTTCAATGGTGGAGTATCGTTTTTCGGCCCCATTTAATGCCCTGCTTGCAAATGCGATTGGTCTATCGCTTCCAACTTCGCTTGCGACAGTACCGCGCCTATTGCTTCATTACTTGCATAAGTTGTAAGTAAAAAAGTTTTCGTAAAATCTGGATATGAGAGAATTGGTGATGAAATTATTGATTCTTTCAATTTAATAAATGATTTTGACAATCGTCTGTGCATGTAAATTTAACGTCGTTTCTAAGTAAATTATTAATTACTAATGATATTTTGGCCATATTGCCTATGAATTTTCTGTAATAATTAATTAATCCCAAAAATGCTTGTACTTCTTTTCTATTTCTTGGCACCGGCATATTTTTTACGCATTCGACCTTAGAGGGGTTTGGCAGCGCACCTAGTTCCGAACATTTATGTCCTAAATATACAACTTCGAGACGCAAAAACTGACATTTTTCGGTATTTAATTTTAAATTATGTTCCCTTAATTTCTGTAATACTTTACTTAATCTATGCTCATGTTCGCTTACATTTTTTCCATGTCATCGAGATACACAAAACAATCGATACCACAAAACAATCGATACCACTGTTAATATGTGGTTCATTATTCTTTGAAAAATAGCTGGTGCACCTGTTAAACCAAATGGCATTCTATTAAATTCAAAATGTCCAAGTCCCGTACTGAAAGCAGTTTTTTCTTTATCTCTTTCACCTACTAAGACCTGATGATAACCACTTGCTAAATCTAAAGTAGAAAAATATCTACTATGCCCTAGCTCAGGCATGTCAAACACGCGGCCCGCCAACATATCTCTGCGGCCCGCGAAGACTTTATAAATAATATTGGAAAAATATATTTTTAAGAATTGAAAATTTTTAAAAATATTTTATTTTCAGGAGTTAAAATGATTATTATATTAAATAACGGAGGCATAACCAAGATTACCATTTATTCTTGGTTAAAAATTTATTAATTTATTTAAAAAAATCAATATTTTTATAATTTCCAAAATTTAATAATGAGAAATTGAGACTCGAGTCTTAATTTATTTTCATTATTTTCCTTTTATATATTATACATGGAGTTGAACAAATGGCATAACAATAATGTTTATCTTTTTTTCATCAAGTAATATTGTTTTTTATTCATAACATTTTAAAATTAATGTAAAGTTTTGAATTTCCTTTGGCTATATTTAACCGGTATTTATAAAAAATATATAGTAGCGCATAGTACAAAAGTACGTCTAACATCGAAATGATAAATACATTATTATTTTTGGTTCGACTATTAAAAATAAAAAGAGAAAAATAATTAAAACTTAAAAATCTTAAAAACTAGACCCTATTTAACAAAACCATTTTCGGAATTAGCTCCAGTATCAAATAAAGGCGCAATAAAAATAAAACAAAAATCAAAAATTTGTAGACAAGAGTCTTTCATTGTAAAAATTGGAATTGTATTCATTTTAACATTTTTTTTAGTAAGTAAAACTTTTTGTTTAGAGACATTTCACACCAAATCTATCAGAGTTCCAGACTCATCTTCTCCAGAGATACAGTGGTCCAAAGTTTCAAAAAATTAATCAATAATCACTTTTTGTGGTTGTAGAATAAAACTCTTGACCGTACAATGCTGAAACCTCATTTTAAGGATAATAAAATAAACTTTGTTATAACTCCTAAATCGATACATCTCTAATCAATGGATTGCCCTTGCAATTTAAATTAGTTGTGCATAAAAAGAAACCCTTTTCAATTTTAAATAAATTTCAAATTTATATACGATATTTAAAAAAAAAAGAAGTCTGCCATGTTATTTATGCCTCGAAGTTTTCTCAAACTAACTTGGATAACAAAAATTCAATCTCGTTGCTAATTTTTAAATTTTCGTAATTTTAGTAGAGTAAAATTTTATGTTAGGATATTTGAACCATTTTCACATCGCAATATTTTTGAAATATATCTCTATATATTTGAACTATTTGATGCAATATCAATCCAGAATCATTTTTATTATAGTTTCGAAAAAAAAAACGCCCATTTGTCGCTTTGAACTATTTTTGTAGTTTTAGTACATTGTACATTGGTACAAGACCTAATTAGATATCGTACGATTTTGCGGACATAAAAAGTTGCAACAATTTTGGATGATTGTTAGATCTGTTTTACAAAATTGTCTCTGGTGTTTGAAATATACTTTTTGGCAGGATCAAAGAAATTCGAAAATTTTTTCGATATATTTCAAACAGACAAAAATCGTAGCATTTTTTGCAAAATTTTCGCTTGCGGCGCTTTTAACGAGGATCAATGGAAATTGTTATCATCATAACATTATATTTCATTTTACAACAGAAGAACCAAATGTAAAAAACGAGCGAATTTTTTGTATGGTACACAATTGCGGCCCGCCTCATCTTTTGAGTTGCCAATGCGGCCCGTGATGCCAAATGAGTTTGACATGCCTGCCCTAGCTGATCTAGTATCTCGTCTATACGAGGAATCGGAAATACTTGTTATATTGTTACTTCATTTAGTTTACGAAAATCTATTAATAATCTACATTTCTTGTTACCGTCCGTATCGTACTAACAATGAAGGTGAATTCCAAGGTGAATGCCATCATCTAACATTTTTACTACTTGTCTATTAATTTCTTGTGTATGTGGAAGTTTATATTGTTTCTGATTATTTGGTGGTTGGTTCCACTGTGTGGTTATTTCATGTTTAAGCGCTGGCGTGTATGGTAATTCATCGCCATCTAATTGAAAAACGTCATGATAAGAAATAAACAAATTTTGTAAAGATGTAATTTCGTCTTTATTTAAAGTTTCGTCAATTTTAATTTCGCTAAATAATCTGTTAATTCTATTTGTTTTATTTACTGAATTTACGCTATTTATTGTAGAATTTTTGGTACCCGATTCTTTATACTGATTAAAATTCGAAAATTTTGGTTTAAATTTGTTGTCTATTAGAATTTCCTTTTCTGTAGCATTTAATATTGAAACATAAACTATATTTTTGCTAAAATTTAATAGGCTTTCGCCTAAATATACACCTGGAGAAATTTCTTGTTTATGTATTAATACGATTGGAATTTTTGTTTTTAAAGTTAATGATACTATTTTCACGGTTCTCGCTTGAATTTTAATGTGTTGATTGTAAAAAATGTTTTGTATTTCTGTCTGTGTTTTCATTGTTAGTTTTATAATGTGATTTTTATCTTTATCAAAGAACGTTATTGTTTTGTCTATCGCATTTATCATAGATCGATTCCATAAATTGTCACGTTCGATTATTCCGTCTGCTGGTACTCCTTGTTCAAGTGTCACAACGTGTAGCATTAAACTTAAGCACCATATGGTCCCGTGTTGGACCTTGGTGGTTCCTAATGTCCTAACACACCCACCAAAAGCTCCATTCAAATCCTTTTGAATATTTTTGTTAAAGCCTGGAAAATTTGTCATCGCACTTTCTTTTACTAAACTGGCATCGGCTCCTGAGTCTACTAATAAAATAAGTCTTCCATTTTTAGCTGCCTCGCAAGGTACTACAATAAAAACATCACTTATATTAGATAAATTCGAACAATCTCCATTCCAATTGTACATAATGCAATTTTCTTTTGCATTTAGTTCATATTTTAATTCATTGTTTACCTCCTCCAGTTCTTGAAAGTTAAATAGAGTAGTAAATTTGACCACAGTCTCTTTCGACGTCTGATCTACAATTCCTAACTCCTTTGGCCCTACATTACTTTTTATTTGGGGTGGTTCAAATTTCCTTTTTTTGAACAACAAGTCAACGTACCTCAAATTGTGTGAGGGAGTCCCCTTCGTAACATCTTGGCCAAATGTCAACACCCTACGATTATTGGAAGACAATGCTACACGGGCATATGTATTGGCGATCTCCGAACAAATCTTCAAAATTTGTATTGACATATCCCGATGATAACTATATGTAATGATAGCATACATAAATTCAGTAAGTTACATATGGTCGTAATGTCCTGAGTTTGTATATGAAGGACATTAAGGACCTTTCAATATCTAATAAACAAGATACAAAAAATGTATATGTTTTGATATACCTCGTCAATTTACTTTCTAATGAATTACAATACAATGAAATTCGTATAGTATTAATAAAGATATAGCGCTTTTAGAACTAAAATGTTTCGATTTTTATTTTATGTCTAATTTACTAAAAATATTATATTCATAATGTATAGTTTTTATATAATAAACAAAAGATCTAATGATTTACCGTTAATTTGATATACCACTTTCTTACACCAGTTGCAATATTTAATTAAATTATTTCATATTGTCATGTCCTTAATGTCCTTCATATACAAACTCAGGACATAATGACCATATGTAACTTACTGAATTTATTTATACTATCATTACATATAGTTATCATCGCGATAGAACAATACAAATTTTGAAGATTTGTTCGGTGATCGCCAACGCATATGCCCGTGTAGCACCGTCTTCCAATATTCGTAGGGTGTTGAAATTTGAGCAAGATGTTACGTACGGTACTCCCTCACATAATTTGAGGTACGTAGACCCGTAACGTGTCCTTGAGTTTTTTCCATATGTTTCTGAACCACCTGATTTTGATTACTAATTGTGACTGATTCAAATTTTGTTTTCGCATAACGCTTATCTATTTTGTGCCCTTTTCTATAACACCATAAGCATTTCATATTACTTGTATTATGTTCTATGTTTTTACTATCATTATTACCTAACTGTGTTTTACAATCTTTCATATTAATATTGGAACATTTCCAATTAGCTCCATGGCCATAAATTCCACAATCGTAGCAGAAAGGCTCATTTTTCCTACTAATACATGTCCTAATTTCATAAAGAATGAACATGTCGGAATATTCCTTTCATAGGTTAATTTATCATTATTTTCTGAATTTTCTCTTTGCTTAATTATTTCTGAATTAGTTTCTGCCTCAACATTATATTCGTACTCATTTAACTTTGGTCTTAGCTGCATAATAGCTTCAACATTTAATGCTTCTTCGAATAATGCATCTAATGTGTCTGACTTACTACTTAACAATACAACTTATATTGTTGGATCCTTTACCCCTACTTTGAAAGAGATCAATACTGACTTCTGTAATTCCAATCTGAATACGTCATCATTACCTATCTTTTTACGGTATTTTTTACTTGCAATTTCTAATGCCATGGATTGCAACTCTTCTAATCGTCTTCCAAACGCTCTCAAACTCTCGTTGCTATTTTCATAAATTTTTTTAATCTTTTCTAGTACTGAATCTAAAGAAATATCATTTAAGTTAGCAACTCGTATAATTCTTCAATTTATTGAAAATGTTTTGTCCTCACCAATTTATATGCATCTCCCTGCAAATGTAACCTAACGCATTTAATAAATTCCTCATAATCTGATTCTTCAATTTTAAGCTTTGCTGTGTTTCACAGCCTTCAATAAATTTATATAATTCAGTTTCTAGTAATGGAGATTCTGCCCCAGAAAAGGAACAACGTAATGTACGCGTATAAATACATTTTCTGTGCCCATTTTGCTAGACGACTATTTATCTGATAATTATTGAGTTATTGAGAATAGATTAAGCTTAGTAGTTGATTTAATTTGTCTATTAAATATATTACTACTTTTATATTACTATTTTTATTTATAATTTTGTTCTTTAATTAATTTCACAACTCTTTAAAAATATTACTCTATCAAAATTCTTAAATTATTTAACATTTTAATTTCACAATTTTATGAAGTTTTAAAATTTTATCATTTACAGCCAGATATTGTATCTCGATGTGACTGAGTCCTCTCACATGTGAGTACTCTCACATCGTCTGAAACGTTGTATTTCATATCTTCACGCATTCCGCCCGTTAGCTCTTACGTTGACTTTGTTCCCTCTTACGTTCTATGAAACCGCTGTAAACATCCAAACATGAAGCGTTACCAACAATCAAACTTGATCCAAAATAAATAAAAATTTAGTCAAAATTACCAAATTTTTGAATCTGGCATTACTTAAATCTATATTATTTTAGCAAATACACAAACCATTCATAATTTTGCGATGATTTGGGTTTGGAAAATAGAAAAACATAGATTTTGAGTAAACAAAAAACAGCTGTACTGAGAAAAAAGTCAAATATTTGTTTGTGTGATTTTCTTCATTTTTGCAATTTTTTTTAATTTGCTCTGTAAACTTATTTTTTGGATGAAAAGAAATGTGTAGTGTTCTGCATCCTTTTTAGGTGCAATTATTGCTTTTTTTTGTGAAAATTTTAGAAAACCGAGCCAAAAAAGCTGCCGTCTAATTTGACACAATATTCGTGCGGTTGAGTTTTATGAAATACAAATTATTTTTTACGTCGGCGCAAACCGTGTGACGTCAGACATTTTGGGCTTTACAAAATACAAAAAGTCAGTCACACGGGCGTGCGTGACTACTTTCGTCAATTATCGAGATACAATATCTGGCTGTTATTTAAAATGTTCAATTGCCGGTTTTTCAAATGTCTATTTTCATGATTTCAAAATTATTTAATGTTTCTTTTGTTTTATATCACAATTTCACAAACATTATTTTTTTTCTTCGCACTATTTTTTTTACTCTTTTTCACAATACTCACGACGAAAAAATATTTTCCCTCGTCCAATATATATATTTTATATACTTTTAATCTCCATCCAGTCCTTCCTGTCCCTGTGGATTGTTTGGTTCGAAAACCGGCTGCCAAATGTTGTAATTAAAATGTCGGTTGCTTTGGCGTGAGGCCAAATGTCGCAACGTTCCTTTTATAATTACCCATGATGTCCTACCAGATAATGTCCAATGTTGAAGTTCCATTTTTACTATCATGAAATAATTAATACAAGTCTTTTCTTCTAAGACATACTTTTATTTAATGAAAGTTTTACTTATAAAAGAATCACGTATGCACTCTAAGGCAGTTAAAATCATAATGCTTATAATCTAAACTTAACCTCTACTCATCACCTCGGTATCGTGCGACTCACGAACCCTTGCTTATACTAAGTTCCTAAAACACAACTATTACTAAAACTCCTGAACCCCACATCGGATATTACTAATGTTGTGAAATCATTAACTGTGAGAAAATTTCAATGTGCTAAATTCTTAATTGCTTCCCATGCTGGCGTTAGTCTTGGCTTAAATTACAACCAATGCTTTAGTTGTTGCTTTTAAACAGACGGCACACTTGCTAGCGTGTGTCTCGGATCAAATTGCAACCAATGCATTTTGTGTTGCTTTTAAGCAGACTTAATTTTATCTCCTGAAAGTATGCACTCATAAACATTATGCACTTGTTCCAGTTACGTCGTTGACGTTATGTTAAGTTAACATGCATCTGTTATTGTGCTTTTAGATTTGAACTTTATGTGTATACTGGTTAAGTGCAGACTTTCTTAAATACATAAAAAAAAACGTTTCTGATTCACAACAATAGTACATAGCACGGGATTTGTTTGAGTCTAAAGTTAAGTTTTTGTAATGATTTTCTAACAGTTGTAGTCAGTCAGTAAAGTTCAGAAAGGAAGTAAAGGTCAAAAAATGAGCGGTTATTGTCAACTGCCACGCCTAGCTGCCATATAACATTTATAATGAACACGCTATAACTCTGAAGATGAAAGATGTATATTATTGATATTTTGTCCAATATTATTTTTTATAAACAAAATGGAGCACTGAAAATTGTTCTGATCGACCTACTACCACGCCTACCTGTCATATAAATTAAAAATATAATGTGCTAAATCTTTGGTCTTATATGAGTTAAAGTCTTCTTCTTCCTCTTTTGTATGTAGTAATATTAATTCGAAGTATGGTCTAGTTCAGTGCACTCACACGCCTACCTGCCATATAAACATTACATCTGCCATAACTCCGTTTCTATATGAGATATCGCGATGAAATTTTTGATGTTTTAATTTTTTGTAAGAGTCAATAATTATACGAAATTATATTGCGATCGGCCTACCTACGATATAAATTCAACACATCATTGGCCATAATTCCGGTACTAGGCGAGATATGATGATGATCATTATAGACATATATATACACTGCACTTCCTCTTTTCATAGAGATCAAAATAAAAATAGCACTTTATATGTCATGTTTTTATATAAGTAGTATGGATTCGCCGGTTCTGGCCCCACTGGGCTCCATGGAGCACATTGTTGTTAGTGTAAATGAATTTTTAACAGTGATGTTGTTATTGTTTTCAATAGGGATAATTTTTTAACATAGTTGTTGTTAGTGTAATTCAATAGGGATCATTTTTTTACATAGTTGTTGTTGGTATAGTTCAATAGGGATCATTTTTTAACAGAGTTGTTGGTAGTGTAGTTCATTGGAGATCATATTTTAACAGTATAGTTGTTATTGTTTTTTCAATGGGGATCATATTTTAACAGAATATTTGTTATTGTTTTCATGGGAAGTATTTTTAACATAGGTATATTATATGTATACTATGGAGCCATTGGGATGACTTTTTAACATAATTTGTTAATGTTGATACATACATATATATTATATGCATGTTATGAAGGCATGCAGCCGTAAAGAGTAAATGTTGTTGTTGGGATAATTATATCGGAGTAAGCATTTTTTGTGAATGAGAATATTTACAAACGTATTCATGTTGTTGTTGTAAAATATTATAGTTGCAATTAGATTTCAGTTAACGTAGTTATAATGTATACTATAGTTATACTTGTTTGTTTTATTTTGCATGATCATCAAGAGAGTTGAGGAGCAAAGGGTTCAATTTGAAACTTTGTTGAGGAACGATGATTGTAATTTAAAACTTCGATATATGAATGAATATTATTATTAGATGCTTATTTTTTTTTGTGGATAATTTTTTTGTTGTAAACAGGTTAAGACACTTCTGTATTAATGCATTGACATATATTTAATTCAAGGTCAATTTTACTATAAGGGTTATTGTACTGGATTTTATTCTACAAAGTCATGGTCGTTTAATTTGGTTATATGAATGAATGGAGCCATAAGGTTCCATTGGGATCATTTTTTAAATCATTTTCTATACTATAAGTTTAAAAGATTGAGCATGTTAGAACATGTCTATTTTTTATAGAGTTTTTTTGTCTTGAGATTTATTTTATTTACTCTCTTTAAAATTTTAATTGAGTATATTTATACTAATGGAATTCACTTTTTAACTCATTTTAAAGAGATAACCATTATATATAAATGGATCGAAATTTGAATTAAATTTATTCATCGTCTACATTACAATTTTAATGTAACAAAAAAATATTATGGAAGTTAAAAAAGTAAAAAAGTTTTTAAAAGAATTTAATAATATTTTATTAGACGATCATAAAAAACAGTTTATTAAGTTTACCCCTTTTTGTAAGCATTACCAGTATATGGAAAAAATATTAACTATTCACGGAGTACATTATAAGAGCTGTCCATGGGCCACAGATGACTTAACGGAGGGACCAGATACATGTGGTTGCTATTATTATGACAAGAAATCTAAAGACATTGACAAACTAATAAAATTATATTATAGAATAAAATATACAAAATAATTGTTTATTACATATTATTAATAAACTGTTTTTTATTATACTATATTCAATGAATTTGTGAAATTTTAAATAATAGAAATAAAAAAACAAATTTATAAATTATTTACATTAAATTGTTTTATTTATTTTTTATTATAGGAAACTTAAAAATGCTTTTAAAATAATGCACAGCTAAAATATCATTAATATATAAATTATATATATCAAAATAATTAAAAAACTTATTAAAAGAAATATTTTTACTTCTTAAATATATAAATATACAGCAATAAACACCGCATAACATTGAAATTTCACTTTGTAATCGGAAATTGCTTTTAATAAATGTGGATGCATTTCTTTGAATAAAATTTACAAATGGTTTAATAGGAGAACTCCCTGCAGTACAAAAATACTCAGTTGGCACATTTCGAGGAAAATATATTACAATCCAATGTGATCCTGGTTTAAATGATGAATCCATATTCACAATATACAATGCTGGCTTTTTTATTCGATTTCTAGGTAGCTGATTTGATGCAAAAACTCCTTTAAAATTCTTTTTAGTTACTAAATTTTTATATAAAATATTTTCTATATTACTTGTATTCATAATGATTGTAATACAGTACGATTTTTATCAATTTCCAAAACACTATCAAACTCACAATATGCTAAACAAGTAATTGCTTCAGAAAGTGCTTCACTGAAACGACCTTCAATTCGTATTGTACTCTGATTTATTAAGTTTCCGCAGTGTGAGTTATTGTTATGATCTGGTGTTAAATCAAATGCAAGTAAGAAATATCCGTTACCAAATAATTCTTTAGTTATTTGATGTCCCTTATCAAAGTAATGTATGCCAGTACCTTTAAATAAGGTTTGATATCCCCTTGTACTTATACGTCCATGTTTATAATCAAATTCAATCGGCTGTGCTGGTACTTGTACTCCATTTACAACTAAATTAAATCTTTGTAAATTGAAATGGCGAAAGTTTATGCTTTATTATGCTTTATTGGTTATCATACCAAATATTAAGAAATTTGGAAGTTGTCCAATTATAACATTATCTAAAAGTAGAGAATGATTGCCGGGGTGAATGGTGAATGTCTTGATTTCAACTTTTTTATATGGATAAATAGCATTTCTACTTTGTAAAACATTATGATGTGCCATTAAAATATTACTATTAATGGTAAGATGATTAATGTATAAGTTAGCTTCATGAATTTTAATAGATGACTCTCCAGATTTTGAATCTTCTAGTATATAAAAAGAAGGTTTCTCCATATTAAGGGTTACTTTAAGATCCACATTATTAAGAAGATATTTAGATTGATTAAATATATCAGCATGAAGTTTTCCAATCAATTCAACTCGTTCTCCATTTTTAAATGTTTTCTTTCGTCTAGCTAAACCTGGATTTTCATTCTCAACTATTGAATTAATTTTTTTTATATCTAATGACCATCCGCATGATTCAAGATGTGTAGATTTTGCATCATTTCCATAGTTTAATAATGTTTCAATATAAGATCTATAGTGATAATTATTATCAGATTGCGATACATTTCTATTATTTAAATGAACACTACAGCTCCGAAATAATGAATGAAGTAAATTGTTTATGACTCCTCCACTTCCATTAATTTCTACAATTAATCGTAAATAAACACTACTTAGATCACGATATGTTTCACCATTTCCGAGTGAAAGAAATTCTATTGTAGTAGAGTTGTCAATTGTTGCTATTGGACTATATGATACCTCCTCTGTTTTAATTATGCTAGTTTGTACAGATGGTGACTCAAAAAGATCTATTTCACTTTTCATACATTCAATAAATCCTGCCATCATAAATAAATTAACAGTTGCCAAATATATCAGTAAACTTCCTTCTTCTAGAACGTTTAGTTTTCATATGATCTTTTTTCTTTAGTCGTTTGAATTTTATACGTTTTCCATTACCATCTTGTATATTTCTAATTTAGCTAATAACTTTTTCTTTTAAATTTCGAACAGCCTTTTTACCCTGTTCAGATAATATAGTTAAATAGAGTAGTAAATTTGACCACAGTCTCTTTCGACGTCTGATCTACAATTCCTAACTCCTTTGGCCCTACATTACTTTTTATTTGGGGTGGTTCAAATTTCCTTTTTTTGAACAACAAGTCAACGTACCTCAAATTGTGTGAGGGAGTCCCCTTCGTAACATCTTGGCCAAATGTCAACACCCTACGATTATTGGAAGACAATGCTACACGGGCATATGTATTGGCGATCTCCGAACAAATCTTCAAAATTTGTATTGACATATCCCGATGATAACTATATGTAATGATAGCATACATAAATTCAGTAAGTTACATATGGTCGTAATGTCCTGAGTTTGTATATGAAGGACATTAAGGACCTTTCAATATCTAATAAACAAGATACAAAAAATGTATATGTTTTGATATACCTCGTCAATTTACTTTCTAATGAATTACAATACAATGAAATTCGTATAGTATTAATAAAGATATAGCGCTTTTAGAACTAAAATGTTTCGATTTTTATTTTATGTCTAATTTACTAAAAATATTATATTCATAATGTATAGTTTTTATATAATAAACAAAAGATCTAATGATTTACCGTTAATTTGATATACCACTTTCTTACACCAGTTGCAATATTTAATTAAATTATTTCATATTGTCATGTCCTTAATGTCCTTCATATACAAACTCAGGACATAATGACCATATGTAACTTACTGAATTTATTTATACTATCATTACATATAGTTATCATCGCGATAGAACAATACAAATTTTGAAGATTTGTTCGGTGATCGCCAACGCATATGCCCGTGTAGCACCGTCTTCCAATATTCGTAGGGTGTTGAAATTTGAGCAAGATGTTACGTACGGTACTCCCTCACATAATTTGAGGTACGTAGACCCGTAACGTGTCCTTGAGTTTTTTCCATATGTTTCTGAACCACCTGATTTTGATTACTAATTGTGACTGATTCAAATTTTGTTTTCGCATAACGCTTATCTATTTTGTGCCCTTTTCTATAACACCATAAGCATTTCATATTACTTGTATTATGTTCTATGTTTTTACTATCATTATTACCTAACTGTGTTTTACAATCTTTCATATTAATATTGGAACATTTCCAATTAGCTCCATGGCCATAAATTCCACAATCGTAGCAGAAAGGCTCATTTTTCCTACTAATACATGTCCTAATTTCATAAAGAATGAACATGTCGGAATATTCCTTTCATAGGTTAATTTATCATTATTTTCTGAATTTTCTCTTTGCTTAATTATTTCTGAATTAGTTTCTGCCTCAACATTATATTCGTACTCATTTAACTTTGGTCTTAGCTGCATAATAGCTTCAACATTTAATGCTTCTTCGAATAATGCATCTAATGTGTCTGACTTACTACTTAACAATACAACTTATATTGTTGGATCCTTTACCCCTACTTTGAAAGAGATCAATACTGACTTCTGTAATTCCAATCTGAATACGTCATCATTACCTATCTTTTTACGGTATTTTTTACTTGCAATTTCTAATGCCATGGATTGCAACTCTTCTAATCGTCTTCCAAACGCTCTCAAACTCTCGTTGCTATTTTCATAAATTTTTTTAATCTTTTCTAGTACTGAATCTAAAGAAATATCATTTAAGTTAGCAACTCGTATAATTCTTCAATTTATTGAAAATGTTTTGTCCTCACCAATTTATATGCATCTCCCTGCAAATGTAACCTAACGCATTTAATAAATTCCTCATAATCTGATTCTTCAATTTTAAGCTTTGCTGTGTTTCACAGCCTTCAATAAATTTATATAATTCAGTTTCTAGTAATGGAGATTCTGCCCCAGAAAAGGAACAACGTAATGTACGCGTATAAATACATTTTCTGTGCCCATTTTGCTAGACGACTATTTATCTGATAATTATTGAGTTATTGAGAATAGATTAAGCTTAGTAGTTGATTTAATTTGTCTATTAAATATATTACTACTTTTATATTACTATTTTTATTTATAATTTTGTTCTTTAATTAATTTCACAACTCTTTAAAAATATTACTCTATCAAAATTCTTAAATTATTTAACATTTTAATTTCACAATTTTATGAAGTTTTAAAATTTTATCATTTACAGCCAGATATTGTATCTCGATGTGACTGAGTCCTCTCACATGTGAGTACTCTCACATCGTCTGAAACGTTGTATTTCATATCTTCACGCATTCCGCCCGTTAGCTCTTACGTTGACTTTGTTCCCTCTTACGTTCTATGAAACCGCTGTAAACATCCAAACATGAAGCGTTACCAACAATCAAACTTGATCCAAAATAAATAAAAATTTAGTCAAAATTACCAAATTTTTGAATCTGGCATTACTTAAATCTATATTATTTTAGCAAATACACAAACCATTCATAATTTTGCGATGATTTGGGTTTGGAAAATAGAAAAACATAGATTTTGAGTAAACAAAA
Source organism: Dryomyza anilis (assembly GCA_951804985.1). NCBI lineage: Eukaryota > Metazoa > Arthropoda > Insecta > Diptera > Dryomyzidae > Dryomyza > Dryomyza anilis. Next base: position 51,347,114 of record OX638133.1, on the reverse strand, counting down.
AACAGCTGTACTGAGAAAAAAGTCAAATATTTGTTTGTGTGATTTTCTTCATTTTTGCAATTTTTTTTAATTTGCTCTGTAAACTTATTTTTTGGATGAAAAGAAATGTGTAGTGTTCTGCATCCTTTTTAGGTGCAATTATTGCTTTTTTTTGTGAAAATTTTAGAAAACCGAGCCAAAAAAGCTGCCGTCTAATTTGACACAATATTCGTGCGGTTGAGTTTTATGAAATACAAATTATTTTTTACGTCGGCGCAAACCGTGTGACGTCAGACATTTTGGGCTTTACAAAATACAAAAAGTCAGTCACACGGGCGTGCGTGACTACTTTCGTCAATTATCGAGATACAATATCTGGCTGTTATTTAAAATGTTCAATTGCCGGTTTTTCAAATGTCTATTTTCATGATTTCAAAATTATTTAATGTTTCTTTTGTTTTATATCACAATTTCACAAACATTATTTTTTTTCTTCGCACTATTTTTTTTACTCTTTTTCACAATACTCACGACGAAAAAATATTTTCCCTCGTCCAATATATATATTTTATATACTTTTAATCTCCATCCAGTCCTTCCTGTCCCTGTGGATTGTTTGGTTCGAAAACCGGCTGCCAAATGTTGTAATTAAAATGTCGGTTGCTTTGGCGTGAGGCCAAATGTCGCAACGTTCCTTTTATAATTACCCATGATGTCCTACCAGATAATGTCCAATGTTGAAGTTCCATTTTTACTATCATGAAATAATTAATACAAGTCTTTTCTTCTAAGACATACTTTTATTTAATGAAAGTTTTACTTATAAAAGAATCACGTATGCACTCTAAGGCAGTTAAAATCATAATGCTTATAATCTAAACTTAACCTCTACTCATCACCTCGGTATCGTGCGACTCACGAACCCTTGCTTATACTAAGTTCCTAAAACACAACTATTACTAAAACTCCTGAACCCCACATCGGATATTACTAATGTTGTGAAATCATTAACTGTGAGAAAATTTCAATGTGCTAAATTCTTAATTGCTTCCCATGCTGGCGTTAGTCTTGGCTTAAATTACAACCAATGCTTTAGTTGTTGCTTTTAAACAGACGGCACACTTGCTAGCGTGTGTCTCGGATCAAATTGCAACCAATGCATTTTGTGTTGCTTTTAAGCAGACTTAATTTTATCTCCTGAAAGTATGCACTCATAAACATTATGCACTTGTTCCAGTTACGTCGTTGACGTTATGTTAAGTTAACATGCATCTGTTATTGTGCTTTTAGATTTGAACTTTATGTGTATACTGGTTAAGTGCAGACTTTCTTAAATACATAAAAAAAAACGTTTCTGATTCACAACAATAGTACATAGCACGGGATTTGTTTGAGTCTAAAGTTAAGTTTTTGTAATGATTTTCTAACAGTTGTAGTCAGTCAGTAAAGTTCAGAAAGGAAGTAAAGGTCAAAAAATGAGCGGTTATTGTCAACTGCCACGCCTAGCTGCCATATAACATTTATAATGAACACGCTATAACTCTGAAGATGAAAGATGTATATTATTGATATTTTGTCCAATATTATTTTTTATAAACAAAATGGAGCACTGAAAATTGTTCTGATCGACCTACTACCACGCCTACCTGTCATATAAATTAAAAATATAATGTGCTAAATCTTTGGTCTTATATGAGTTAAAGTCTTCTTCTTCCTCTTTTGTATGTAGTAATATTAATTCGAAGTATGGTCTAGTTCAGTGCACTCACACGCCTACCTGCCATATAAACATTACATCTGCCATAACTCCGTTTCTATATGAGATATCGCGATGAAATTTTTGATGTTTTAATTTTTTGTAAGAGTCAATAATTATACGAAATTATATTGTGATCGGCCTACCTACGATATAAATTCAACACATCATTGGCCATAATTCCGGTACTAGGCGAGATATGATGATGATCATTATAGACATATATATACACTGCACTTCCTCTTTTCATAGAGATCAAAATAAAAATAGCACTTTATATGTCATGTTTTTATATAAGTAGTATGGATTCGCCGGTTCTGGCCCCACTGGGCTCCATGGAGCACATTGTTGTTAGTGTAAATGAATTTTTAACAGTGATGTTGTTATTGTTTTCAATAGGGATAATTTTTTAACATAGTTGTTGTTAGTGTAATTCAATAGGGATCATTTTTTTACATAGTTGTTGTTGGTATAGTTCAATAGGGATCATTTTTTAACAGAGTTGTTGGTAGTGTAGTTCATTGGAGATCATATTTTAACAGTATAGTTGTTATTGTTTTTTCAATGGGGATCATATTTTAACAGAATATTTGTTATTGTTTTCATGGGAAGTATTTTTAACATAGGTATATTATATGTATACTATGGAGCCATTGGGATGACTTTTTAACATAATTTGTTAATGTTGATACATATTATATGCATGTTATGAAGGCATGCAGCCGTAAAGAGTAAATGTTGTTGTTGGGATAATTATATCGGAGTAAGCATTTTTTGTGAATGAGAATATTTACAAACGTATTCATGTTGTTGTTGTAAAATATTATAGTTGCAATTAGATTTCAGTTAACGTAGTTATAATGTATACTATAGTTATACTTGTTTGTTTTATTTTGCATGATCATCAAGAGAGTTGAGGAGCAAAGGGTTCAATTTGAAACTTTGTTGAGGAACGATGATTGTAATTTAAAACTTCGATATATGAATGAATATTATTATTAGATGCTTATTTTTTTTTGTGGATAATTTTTTTGTTGTAAACAGGTTAAGACACTTCTGTATTAATGCATTGACATATATTTAATTCAAGGTCAATTTTACTATAAGGGTTATTGTACTGGATTTTATTCTACAAAGTCATGGTCGTTTAATTTGGTTATATGAATGAATGGAGCCATAAGGTTCCATTGGGATCATTTTTTAAATCATTTTCTATACTATAAGTTTAAAAGATTGAGCATGTTAGAACATGTCTATTTTTTATAGAGTTTTTTTGTCTTGAGATTTATTTTATTTACTCTCTTTAAAATTTTAATTGAGTATATTTATACTAATGGAATTCACTTTTTAACTCATTTTAAAGAGATAACCATTATATATAAATGGATCGAAATTTGAATTAAATTTATTCATCGTCTACATTACAATTTTAATGTAACAAAAAAATATTATGGAAGTTAAAAAAGTAAAAAAGTTTTTAAAAGAATTTAATAATATTTTATTAGACGATCATAAAAAACAGTTTATTAAGTTTACCCCTTTTTGTAAGCATTACCAGTATATGGAAAAAATATTAACTATTCACGGAGTACATTATAAGAGCTGTCCATGGGCCACAGATGACTTAACGGAGGGACCAGATACATGTGGTTGCTATTATTATGACAAGAAATCTAAAGACATTGACAAACTAATAAAATTATATTATAGAATAAAATATACAAAATAATTGTTTATTACATATTATTAATAAACTGTTTTTTATTATACTATATTCAATGAATTTGTGAAATTTTAAATAATAGAAATAAAAAAACAAATTTATAAATTATTTACATTAAATTGTTTTATTTATTTTTTATTATAGGAAACTTAAAAATGCTTTTAAAATAATGCACAGCTAAAATATCATTAATATATAAATTATATATATCAAAATAATTAAAAAACTTATTAAAAGAAATATTTTTACTTCTTAAATATATAAATATACAGCAATAAACACCGCATAACATTGAAATTTCACTTTGTAATCGGAAATTGCTTTTAATAAATGTGGATGCATTTCTTTGAATAAAATTTACAAATGGTTTAATAGGAGAACTCCCTGCAGTACAAAAATACTCAGTTGGCACATTTCGAGGAAAATATATTACAATCCAATGTGATCCTGGTTTAAATGATGAATCCATATTCACAATATACAATGCTGGCTTTTTTATTCGATTTCTAGGTAGCTGATTTGATGCAAAAACTCCTTTAAAATTCTTTTTAGTTACTAAATTTTTATATAAAATATTTTCTATATTACTTGTATTCATAATGATTGTAATACAGTACGATTTTTATCAATTTCCAAAACACTATCAAACTCACAATATGCTAAACAAGTAATTGCTTCAGAAAGTGCTTCACTGAAACGACCTTCAATTCGTATTGTACTCTGATTTATTAAGTTTCCGCAGTGTGAGTTATTGTTATGATCTGGTGTTAAATCAAATGCAAGTAAGAAATATCCGTTACCAAATAATTCTTTAGTTATTTGATGTCCCTTATCAAAGTAATGTATGCCAGTACCTTTAAATAAGGTTTGATATCCCCTTGTACTTATACGTCCATGTTTATAATCAAATTCAATCGGCTGTGCTGGTACTTGTACTCCATTTACAACTAAATTAAATCTTTGTAAATTGAAATGGCGAAAGTTTATGCTTTATTATGCTTTATTGGTTATCATACCAAATATTAAGAAATTTGGAAGTTGTCCAATTATAACATTATCTAAAAGTAGAGAATGATTGCCGGGGTGAATGGTGAATGTCTTGATTTCAACTTTTTTATATGGATAAATAGCATTTCTACTTTGTAAAACATTATGATGTGCCATTAAAATATTACTATTAATGGTAAGATGATTAATGTATAAGTTAGCTTCATGAATTTTAATAGATGACTCTCCAGATTTTGAATCTTCTAGTATATAAAAAGAAGGTTTCTCCATATTAAGGGTTACTTTAAGATCCACATTATTAAGAAGATATTTAGATTGATTAAATATATCAGCATGAAGTTTTCCAATCAATTCAACTCGTTCTCCATTTTTAAATGTTTTCTTTCGTCTAGCTAAACCTGGATTTTCATTCTCAACTATTGAATTAATTTTTTTTATATCTAATGACCATCCGCATGATTCAAGATGTGTAGATTTTGCATCATTTCCATAGTTTAATAATGTTTCAATATAAGATCTATAGTGATAATTATTATCAGATTGCGATACATTTCTATTATTTAAATGAACACTACAGCTCCGAAATAATGAATGAAGTAAATTGTTTATGACTCCTCCACTTCCATTAATTTCTACAATTAATCGTAAATAAACACTACTTAGATCACGATATGTTTCACCATTTCCGAGTGAAAGAAATTCTATTGTAGTAGAGTTGTCAATTGTTGCTATTGGACTATATGATACCTCCTCTGTTTTAATTATGCTAGTTTGTACAGATGGTGACTCAAAAAGATCTATTTCACTTTTCATACATTCAATAAATCCTGCCATCATAAATAAATTAACAGTTGCCAAATATATCAGTAAACTTCCTTCTTCTAGAACGTTTAGTTTTCATATGATCTTTTTTCTTTAGTCGTTTGAATTTTATACGTTTTCCATTACCATCTTGTATATTTCTAATTTAGCTAATAACTTTTTCTTTTAAATTTCGAACAGCCTTTTTACCCTGTTCAGATAATATAGTTTTTATGGGTTTAGTACCTAACTCTTCCAAAACTGATTTTCCAATTTCGAGTGAATGGTTTTTTAAAGCATTTAATCCAGTTTTCATTAGAGGTTTTAGATGTGTATACAAGGCCGAAAAAAATGAACCAATTCCACGACCATATTGAACAATTCTAGGAGAATGGTATATATCTCCTATATTATCCAAATTTGATCCGGATTGATTAAGATAGTACTCAGAATAAATCTTGTCCATGGTTTACATATAAATGATATCAGTACAACTTATGAAGCTTCTTTTATATTACGAAAATGTAACGTGCAATAAACGGGGAATTCATTCGACATAATATTTATTTTCTTTCCTTCATCATCTCGTATCATTATAGAAATATTATTTATATTTGAAGATTCCAATGGATAATATTCAATATTTTTAAAGTGAATATAATTTATTTCATTTAAACATGGAAATATTTTTAAGCATTTTATTTTTTGATCGCCTACATATCTGGGTTTAATAATGACTGTGTACACAAACACTAGGTTGTATAGCACTAGGTTTATAATTTGTATGTGAATTAAATATTTCATAAGAATTCGATATAACATCTAACATTTTAAGTATTGTATTCTCCGATACAAAGTGTCTATTAATACTGCTTTTTACGCCAACTAACTCAGGTTTTTCATTTATAGTATCTTGAATGTCTACTTTTTCAGTTATTAATTTTAAACTTTTATCTTTTTTGTTATCGATATCCAACTCTTCTTTATTTTTAAAATTTTTTTTTATTACAACTGTCTCAGGATTAGAATTGACATTGAGTTGGTTTTCTGCAATTTGTGGTTTTTCTTCTCTATTTGTGATAGCTTGATTTATTTTGTCCATGAAATTTAAATATGTGATAGGGATAGTATTTATTTTTTTATCTACTTTTATATCACTATTTACATTTTTGATACTACTTTTATTTAACTTTAAAGTTGATTTCAAAATATCCCTTTTATTCAAATTTCGAGATACTTCAAATGTAGATGGGTTATTAACAAGTTGAAATGAAATTTCTGTTAAACCTACAACCCAGTTTTCATTTAAAACCAAAGATTCTTTTAATAAATTTGTAAATGTAGATTTAGTGCTTTCATAAATATTTGTGGAATTGTTACTTAATAAAGTAATATAAAAACTAGAATCTCCCATCTTTTAATTTCAAATGTTTAAATAAGAATGACAGTTATTTTTTTTTTAAACTTTATTTATATTAATATTGGAACAATACAATTATAATAAGTTACATTTAGTTTATTTAGTTAATAAATCGTTTTTGTTAATCCATGAATTATGTTCACTTCCAAAACCTAGCCACTTGACATACACCATATCCTTTTTATACCCTACACCTATGAGGTACAGGGTATATTAACTTTGTGCATATATTGTAACGCCCCTTAGGAGGCGTGTCCGGTATGGAAAAGTATATATATTCTTGATCAGCATCACCACCCGAGTCCGTTTAGCTAGTCCGTCTGTCTGTCCGTCTTGCTGTCCGAATACAGAATAACTTGAGAAATACTGATCAGAAAGCGATGAAATTTCGTCTGAATATATTTTAGCCAAAAGTAGGAACTGAGTTTGAAAATGAACCAAATCGGTCAACGGACACGCCCACCTCCCATACAAGTCACTTTTATATAACTATTTCGGAACTAATAACTCGAAAAGGATTCAAGTTATAGTTATAAAATTTACGTATTGTTAGAATTCACCTATAAATAAGTGGTCCAAAAATGGGCGTGATCCGCCCACTTTTTTTTTCATTATTTCTCGGGTTTTCATAGTGGAAATTTGATCCGTAAATTATTAAAATAAAAACTATGAAATATTAGCCTTTCAAAATTTTAAATATAGGCGTGGTCCGCCCAATTATATTTTTCAAATTTTTTTTTTAGTTTTTTATATTTTTATATAATTTTTTTAATTTATGGGGATATAAAACGTATATTTCTGATATATGAATAATATTCTGAGGGTGGGGAGGTTCAGCATAATTAAAAACTTTAAAATTACGTATGCAATTAAATATCCCACATTAATATCCCCACTAAAGGTGTAGGGTATTCCATAGTCGGGCCCGACCGACTATAAAAATCCGCTCCATGTGACCGAACATGGGTAAGACTTAACTTTCCCAACTCGTTTCTTTTTAAAACCTTTTCAACTAGATACGTATTTGATATTTGTGTTTTAAGTAATTCTTCTTCATAAAATCCACCTTTGATTATTTCTCCTTGATAATCAATTAATTGATAAGTAATTGGATTTGTGATCTTTATTTTATTTTTCTTGAATACCTCATTGGACCAATTGGATTCATATGCTTTGTAGAAAGTACCTTTATATTTACTAATTCGAACATCATCTCCAATTTTCAATTTACTCATCTTAAATGTTTTAATATGATTGTAAACTGTATTTAAAAGTATTTGTTGATTAGATTTATTGACATTTTTTGGAGACATTTTAATACTACGATGATATCTATTATTATATATATTGATATTTTTTGTAATCAAGTTCAGCCATTTATAATTCCCTTGAAGACTCAAATCTTTCCACATTTGATTTTTAAAAGTTCTATTAAACCTTTCAATTATTGAAGCCTTCATATTAGAAAATGTATGATAATGGTTTATTTCAAAATTTTTCATTAATTTTTTAAAATTAGAATTGAAAAATTCTTTACCTTGATCAGATTGAATATTATTGGGAATTTTTTTCCAATTTTTTTCTAGAATATTTTGCATAGCTAAGGTTACATCGATCCCACTTTTGGTTTTAACAGGTAAAGCATATGCGTATTTAGAAAAAACATCGATAACAGTCAGTAAATATGTATATCCTTTATTAATCTTTGCAAAAGGTATCATTTCTACAAGATCAATTTGCCAAGTATCTGAAATACCCTTTTGAATAAACCTACGCCGTTTAAAATTTCTTCTTGCTTGTCGATGCAATTCATTTACAAGAACTTCTTTACTCATTGTGAGTTCAACCAATAATGTAAATGATTGATTTTTTAAAATTTATATGTATATAAAAAAAACTTGTTTACAATATTTATATATATTAGAAGTTCATCATTGAATAGAGAACAATGTTTCATCAATTTGTGTATCCATTTAAAATGTTAGTTTGTGGACCATCAGGTTGTGGCAAATCAACATTTATTATAAATCTTATTAACAATAAACATTTAATTAGTTCTCCTATTTCAAAAGTAATTTGGTGTTATGCTGAAAAAGCTCTTTACCGGAACTTGATATTGTTAATTTTATTGAAGGCATTCCAGATGACTTTGAGAATTCAGCTAATGAATATACATTAATAATTTTAGATGATTTAATGTTAGACTCATTTAACAAAAAAGTTTGTGAACTATTTACTAAAGGTTCGCATCACCGCAATTTATCAGTTGTTTTAGTAACTCAAAATATTTTTCATAAGAGGACATATATAAGAGATATATCATTGAATTCAAAATATATAGTTATGTATAAAAATCCTAGAGATAAACTAAAATTTCAATGCTTGGCAAGACAAATTTATCCTGAAAATTATAAAGAATTAGTTAGAGTATATAACACTTGTACTGAGAGTGCTCATGGTTATTTATTAATAGATCTTACACAACAAGCACATAACGCATTAAGATTCAGATCTAACATTTTCAATAAAGAATATTGCTACTACTTTGTTTCACTCCAAACTGCAAACTGAAACGATTGAAGGAGAACAAATATATTCTATATGTTCTTAAAAATGCTAAACCTAAATTGCGAAATACAATTCTAAAAAACGCGGATGATAATCTTATAAAAGCTATTAATGAAATTGCATTTAATGTTTTACATAAAAATCATAATGTAAAGAAAAACGATCTAGTAAAGTTAAAATCATATAAAAATGTCATTAGAAAACTTTGCTGCTCAAAAACTGTTTTACGATCGAAGAGAAAACATCTAATCCAAAGAGGAGGATTTATACCAATTTTGATTTCTTCTGTTTTAAGCGGTGTTATAGGAAAAATGTTAGAAAATGTCTAATATTTTATCCAAGCTTATATTATTAAACCCTTCTACATATGAACGCTATTCTAACGATATGTCAGATTCAAATTTTTTAAAACGAAAACTTCTTCCAATATATGCCTCTCATACACTTAAAGATATAAATAAATGGTATGGAATAAAACAGGAACTCGCAAAATATTTGATTACCAAACAAGAAATAAATATTAAGAAAGAGAAGAAATCGGTTAAGTCGTAAAAATCATTAAGGGATAAAGATACTCAAACAAAATGGATATTTAAAAACGATAATGAAACTCAAACAAAATATATTGGAAAAAAAGATTTTGCTTCGCAGACTGACTTTAATGCTAATGAACATATATTTAGCAATATTAACGAAGATGAAGAAAATTCTATGGATGTGGTACAACAATTAATAAAATAAACCATTCCTCTGCAAGTTCTGCAGCTAAACGTTTAAAAAACTTTTCAAATCATGGATCACCTAAAGTACGGATTTTGTCAAGTGATGAAAGTAAAATTACACATTGGTATATCATTTTCAACAGTAAAAAAGTATGTTTTGGGTTTAAGACATATTATTTCTTTCATTATTTTTCGATTATTTTCGTCTTTCATCAAACCCACAACTTTACAATTATTTTGATGATAACCATATATATTAGGATACTCATAACTAGAAGTGTCAAAAATATAATTTGATGGATCAGTTTTTTCAACATCTTCATAAATGTCTTTATAGAAATCATTTGTTTTAATCTCAACTATAAGAGAATCTGTGTCCGTATAAGCTAATCTTACATTAGTATTAAATTTAGTTTTTAAGTAATTATAATAGAAGTCGTACATTTTCCATTTCGATAAATCTAATACACAAAATCCTGTATAAATGGGTTTATTTAACTTAACTTTAAGAACTTTTGATTCTATTACTATCATATTTTCATTAATATTAGTTCTACTATGGAATGCTGGATTTGCTATTATTGATCTGGCTCCTTTAACTTTACCATTATTCTCCCAATTGCAGCAAATGTTTACATTTCTTCTATTTTCAACATTTCCATAGTTTTGCCATAAACTGAATTATTCATTAATTTATAAAATTTTTTCTCAAACTCATTGGTAGCTTTAGACCTCATTAATATATTCAGATCTATATACTTTTTAAGCCAACAACTTTGAGAAAACTCTAAAATTCTATATACTTTTTTTAAAATTAAACCATTTTTAATACATTCTTGAAGCATTTTATAATGTATTTTATACCTATTCTTATTATTAAGATCTGCTATAAGTTTTTTAGAATTAGAATTACAAGAAGGTGGTGTTTTATTTTCGGGACAAAACGGAAAATCATTATGTAAATTATGAATTGAAGAAGGATATTCTAAGTCTACTTCAAAAATATATCCTTTAGAAGAATGTTCATTACGTGATTTAAGTTTTTCAATAGTAAACTCTGTAATTTCATATGGCTCTAAAAATCTAAATTCCTTAAAAGGTAATGGCTGTGACATCGCATAACCATATAAATTATTTGCGTCATAATACATTAAATATGATGAACATTTAGATTTATCAAAGTTATGCATATATTTATTATTGGCTTTTACATGTCTAATCGAGCATTGTGTTAAACCTCCACGTATACCGTCTTGAATAAAAGTATACATTTCTATGTCGGTAATTAGTTCGAGGTTAATTTAAGTCATTTTGAGCATAGCATCCCAAGATAATCCGGGAGCAGTGAAGTAATGACACGGATCAAGCTCATAAATTTTTAGACAAATTTTTCTAAAATTCTCAAAAACATCCGCAAGTAAGACAACATCACACTTTAGGTATACTTCTAAATAATCTTTCAAAGATTTACAATTTAAAATGTTCCATACATTCAGAGCATAAGCATAGTCATCTTCAGAACACTCTTCATTAATTAATCTATTAAAAAACTTATCTTTAGCAGGTAATTGATTTTCTTTTAACCTATTAAAGCTATCTAAATAATCATAAGGAAAAACACCTTTTCTATAAAATATCTTATACGAATTATTGTTAAAAACCTTTTTAGTTATATGGATTGACTCGTCATTTAGAGTTTTCACCAATTTCTCAAGGCTGCTAGGTAAAAATCTAAATGAATCTATAAATCTAAGTTGAAAACTATGATCTTTAGTTAAATTTATAGTTTTTGTTATAGATATAAATACCTCTTTATTAAGAGGTATAATATCAATAGGTACCTCTACTTCGTTTAAATTTTGTATAAATAAATGTAGATCATATTTGGATAAATTATGAGTTATTACGGGAAAGAATTTAGTTCTTTTTGCTTTCAAATTACATTCTGTATGAGCAGATCCTAAATACTTTCCGGTACAATGACATTGCCTTCATCGTGGAGTAAACTTTCCAATATATTTGCGTCGCTTTCGCAACTAAAGATTTTATCATAACTCTCGAACATTCAGGACCTATAAACGAAAGATTAAATATTATACATATATCGTTTTTTATTTTTATTATTATTATTTTTTTAATTATTATTTTGTTCTTTTGTATTCACCTGTATAATTTTGTAGCTTATCGAAACGATTTTCATATGACCCTTTCAAATACCAAGCAAATGCGCACGGTATATGCTTCTGAGTATTCGTTGTATACGTATTTTCTGGGTTATTTGTACAGCCATTAATCGGTTCCAGAATCGATTCAAAATCCATATAAAAACTATATCCAACTGGGATGGTTTTTTCATAGGCTTTAAATGCTAGTGTAGACTCAGTTGGCGTAAAAAGCAGTATTAATAGACACTTCGTATCGGAGAATACAATACTTAAAATGTTAGATGTTATATCGAATTCTTATGAAAAATTTAATTCACATACAAATTATAAATTAAGATCTAGCGAGCTATACAACCTAGTGTTTGTGTACACAGACATTATTAAACCCAGATATGTAGGCGATCAAAAAATAAAATGCTTAAAAATATTTCCATGTTTAAATGAAATAAATTATATTCACTTTAAAAATATTGAATATTATCCATTGGAATCTTCAAATATAAATAATATTTCTATAATGATACGAGATGATGAAGGAAAGAAAATAAATATTATGTCGAATGAATTCCCCGTTTATTGCACGTTACATTTTCGTAATATAAAAGAAGCTTCATAAGTTGTACTGATATCATTTATATGTAAACCATGGACAAGATTTATTCTGAGTACTATCTTAATCAATCCGGATCAAATTTGGATAATATAGGAGATATATACCATTCTCCTAGAATTGTTCAATATGGTCGTGGAATTGGTTCATTTTTTTCGGCCTTGTACACACATCTAAAACCTCTAATGAAAACTGGATTAAATGCTTTAAAAAACCATTCACTCGAAATTTGAAAATCAGTTTTGGAAGAGTTAGGTACTAAACCCATAAAAACTATATTAACTGAACAGGGTAAAAAAGATCATATGAAAACTAAACGTTCTAGAAGAAGGAAGTTTACTGATATATTTGGCAACTGTTAATTTATTTATGATGGCAGGATTTATTAAATGTATGAAAAGTGAATTAGATCTTTTTGAGTCACCACCTGTACAAACCAGCATAATTAAAACAGAGGAGGTATCATATAGTCCAATAGCAACAATTGACAACACTACTACAATAGAATTTCTTTCACTCGGAAATGGTGAAACATATCGTGATCTAAGTAGTGTTTATTTACGATTAATTGTAGAAATTAATCATTATTTCGGAGCTGTAGTGTTCATTTAAATAATAGAAATGTATCGCAATCTGATAATAATTATCACTATAGATCTTATATTGAAACATTATTAAACTATGGAAATGATGCAAAATCTACACATCTTGAATCATGTGGATGGTCATTAGATATAAAAAAAAATAATTTAATAGTTGAGAATGAAAATCCAGGTTTAGCTAGACGAAAGAAAACATTTAAAAATGGAGAACGAGTTGAATTGATTGGAAAACTTCATGCTGATATATTTAATCAATCTAAATATCTTCTTAATAATGTGGATCTTAAAGTAACCCTTAATATGGAGAAACCTTCTTTTTATATACTAGAAGATTCAAAATCTGGAGTGTCATCTAATAAAATTCATGAAGCTAACTTATACATTAATCATCTTACCATTAATAGTAATATTTTAATGGCACATCATAATGTTTTACAAAGTAGAAATGCTATTTATCCATATAAAAAAGTTGAAATCAAGACATTCACCATTCACCCCGGCAATCATTCTCTACTTTTAGATAATGTTATAATTGGACAACTTCCAAATTTCTTAATATTTGGTATGGTAACTAATAAAGCATATACTGGTGATCGTTCGGAAAATCCGTATAACTTTCGCCATTTCAATTTACAAATATTTAATTTAGTTGTAAATGGAGTACAAGTACCAGCACAGCCGATTGAATTTGATTATAAACATGGACGTATAAATACAAGGGGATATCAAACCTTATTTAAAGGTACTGGCATACATTACTTTGATAAGGGACATCAAATAACTAAAGAATTATTTGGTAACGGATATTTCTTACTTGCATTTGATTTAACACCAGATCATAACAATAACTCATACAATACGAATTGAAGGTCGTTTCAGTGAAGCACTTTCTGAAGCAATTACTTGTTTAGCATATTGTGAGTTTGATAGTGTTTTGGAAATTGATAAAAATCGTACTGTATTACAATCATTATGAATACAAGTAATATAGAAAATATTTTATATAAAAATTTAGTAACTAAAAAGAATTTTAAAGGAGTTTTTGAATCAAATCAGCTACCTAGAAATCGAATAAAAAAGCCAGCATTTTATATTGTGAATATGGATTCATCATTTAAACCAGGATCACATTGGATTGTAATTTATTTTCCTCAAAATAGGCCGGCTGAGTATTTTTGTTCTGCAGGGAGTTCTCCTATTAAACCATTTGTAAATTTTATTCAAAGAAATGCATCCACATTTATTAAAAGCAATTTCCGATTACAAAGTGAAATTTCAATGTTATGCGGTGTTTATTGCTGTATATTTATATATTTAAGAAGTAAAAATATTTCTTTTAATAAGTTTTTTAATTATTTTGATATATATAATTTATATATTAATGATATTTTAGCTGTGCATTATTTTAAAAGCATTTTTAAGTTTCCTATAATAAAAAATAAATAAAACAATTTAATGTAAATAATTTATAAATTTATTTTTTTTATTTCTATTATTTAAAATTTCACAAATTCATTAAATATAGTATAATAAAAAACAGTTTATTAATAATATGTAATAAACAATTATTTTGTATATTTTATTCTATAATATAATTTTATTAGTTTGTCAATGACTTTAGATTTCTTGTCATAATAATAGCAACCACATGTATCTGGTCCCTCCGTTAAGTCATCTGTGGCCCATGGACAGCTCTTATAATGTACTCCGTGAATAGTTAATATTTTTTCCATATACTGGTAATGCTTACAAAAAGGGGTAAACTTAATAAACTGTTTTTTATGATCGTCTAATAAAATATTATTAAATTCTTTTAAAAACTTTTTTACTTTTTTAACTTCCATAATATTTTTTTGTTACATTAAAATTGTAATGTAGACGATGAATAAATTTAATTCAAATTTCGATCTATTTATATATAATGGTTATCTCTTTAAAATGAGTTAAAAAGTGAATTCCATTAGTATAAATATACTCAATTAAAATTTTAAAGAGAGTAAATAAAATAAATCTCAAGACAAAAAAACTCTATAAAAAATAGACATGTTCTAACATGCTCAATCTTTTAAACTTATAGTATAGAAAATGATTTAAAAAATGATCCCAATGGAACCTTATGGCTCCATTCATTCATATAACCAAATTAAACGACCATGACTTTGTAGAATAAAATCCAGTACAATAATCCGTATAGTAAAATTGGCCTTGAATTAAATATATGTCAATGCATTAATACAGAAGTACCTTAACCTGTTTACAACAAAAAATTATTCACCAAAAAAAAAAATAAGTATCTAATAATAACATTAATTCATATAGCGAAGTTTTAAATTACAATCATCGTTCCTCAACAAAGTTTCAAATTGAACCCTTTGCTCCTCAACTCTCTTGATGATCATGCAAAATAAAACAAACAAGTATAACTATAGTATACATTATAACTACGTTAACTGAAATCTAATTGCAACTATAGTATTTTACAACAACAACATGAATACGTTTGTAAATATTCTCATTCACAAAAAATGCTTACTCCGATATAATTATCCCAACAACAACATTTACTCTTTACGGCTGCATGCCTTCATAACATGCATATAATATATATGCATGTATCAACATTAACAAATTATGTTAAAAAGTATATATAGTATACATATAATATACCTATGTTAAAAATACTTCCCATGAAAACAATAACAAATATTCTGTTAAAATATGATCTCCATTGAAAAAACAATAACAACTATACTGGTAAAATATGATCTCCAATGACCTACACTACCAACAACTCTGTTAAAAAATGATCCCTATTGAACTATACCAACAACAACAACTATGTTAAAAAATGATCCTTATTGAATTACACAAACAACAACTATGTTAAAAAATGATCCCTATTGAAAACAATAACAACATCTCTGTTAAAAATTCATTTACACTAACAACAATGTGCTCCATGGAGCCCAGTGGGGCCAGAACCGGCGAATCCATACTACTTATATAAGGTAGACGGCAAAGTAGGCCGATCATAACAATTTTTAATAAAACGTTTTGTTTTTATATTATATGATGTTGGACATATACCTCTTATAATATACTAGTAAAATCTATCCAGCATAGTGCATTTTTTTTTATAAATTTTAATTTTTTTTATATTCTCCACAAAAACTCTATCTATAGTTTAAGAAATATGAGTATTCAAAGAGATCAAAAACATTGCATTATATATAAAATATATGAAAATACATATTGAAACATAACTTAAATAACTTTGCATATCCTATCAAATCCTTACAATTGTATTTAGTCTTTTAGAAAATACATCTAGTGAAATACTATCATTCTCATTAGAATTTTTTTTTATTTTATTTAAAAATGTTTAGGGTTTCATACTGTAACTAAGACAAAACATTTTTTGTAAATTTGGTCCAAGGACTACAAGTACAAAACGCATTTCACTCAATGTGGTAAAAAAATCTGCTTCATATTATCTTTATTTTGATAAATCACATGTAAAAAATTCCAAGAAAATTCTTTGTACCTTGATATTTTCATATTTTGTAAAAAAATCAACATAATCTACCGATTAATTTTGAATTTATATGAATTTGTTCAAAAAATGCCTTTTTGTTCACTGTGAATTTCTTTGCTATCATTTCATTCATTTATTGTTGACGAAATATGTTTTTTATACCCTACACTATGAGTGAAAGGGTATATTCAGTTTGGTACGCCGTTTGTAACACCCAGAAGGAAGCATCTCCGGTATGGAAAAGTATATATATTCTTGATCAGCATGACCTCCTGAGTCGATTTAGCGATGTCCGTCTGTCCGTCTGTCTGTCCGTCTGTCTGTCCGTCTGTCTGTCTGTCCGTCTGTCTGTTGAAATCCCTACTACTTTTAAAATTGAAGAGCTAGATAAATGAAACTTATAACTTAGATTACTAATATACCTACGCTGTATGGCGTGATCGGTCCTTTGTGACCTATGATCCGACCACTTATGTTCAAATACCTCATATAAAATGTACATATAAAGATCAATTTTTATGTTTTCCGGCGAAAAGACTTGTGGTTCACAAAAAAAAATCGAAATTCGGTACACCTACCCATTTGTAAATATGGGTATCAAATGAATGGAAATTCTTTAGCGATTGAATGTTTGTAGTTATTTTCAGGATTCGTATACCCTGGTGACCTATATATCACTTTGAATCGTAACCACACATATGTGTAGGGTATTTATAGTCGGCTTAGACCGACTATAATTTTGATAATCCAAACTATCATAATTACACCTACTTTAAAATTTCCCATGTGATCTAACCTTCCCAACTGGTTTTTCATTACACTTAATGATATTTTAATATATTTTCTGATCGCAATAATTGAAACTCTTTTTCGCATAGAGTTAAATATTAACGTTTGCAACTCTCTGCTTGCTGTGTAAAACCAACAACAAAAAACCATGCGTCAGAGTTGTTGTTGTAATGTTTGCAATTATTTATGCGAGACACATTGAGTGCAGTCAACTGCAGTTCTCTTTTTTATATGGTTGTTGTAATTTGGTTTTAAGCTTTTTCTGGCGTTATTTGTTCTAAAATTATAAAAACTAAGTAGCAGAATGGTGTAGTGCACGCGCAAGCCAGTAACCGACTTCTGTTAGTTGCCATAGCCTCTCCTACACAATTCCTAGTCTCACCTTCGCGTTGGTGAACCCCGTTAACCCAGCTGAAGATCGGGTTTCAACCCCGGTGGGAGTTCTGGTCGGGGACAATCGAGACAGGGATATTGGCCCTCCAAAATGGGGGTTGTGCGTTGGGCTTGTGACCCGCCATATGAAAAAGCTGATTCAACGAAAACAGAAAAATTGCCTCGGATATCGACCCGAAAACACGATGACAACCTACGCAAACGTATAAACCACCATGATTTACGGATATGCACCTGGAATGTCCGAACCCTTTATACGGAAGGTGCTACTATCCAGATGGTTGATGTCCTCGAAAGCTACAAGGCTGACATCACCGCAATCCAGGAAATGCGATAGACAGGACAGGGCTGCTCTAAACAGGCATCCTGTGACATTTACTACAGCTGCCATTCGGAGAGGCATGAATTTGGTTGTGGATTTGTAGTCGGCAAGAGACTCCGCCACCTTGTCTCTAGGTTCACACCCGTGAACGAACGACTAGCAACAATCCGCATCAAGGCTAAATACTTCTATATCAGCCTAATTTGTGCGCACGCCCGACGAATTAGAAGGACGATGAAACTAAAGAGACTTTCTATGAGCGCCTCGACGAAGCCTATGAGCGCTGCCCTCGTCACGACATCAAAATTGTGATTGCAACTTTAATGCCAAGGTGGGCCATGAGGGTATCTTTGGTTCAACGGTTGGACAATTCAGCCTCCACGACAACACCTCCGACAATGGAATGAGGCTGATCGACTTTGCCGCAGCACGAAACATGGTAATTAGTGGTACTCGATTCAAGCATTTCAATATTCACAAGGCCACCTGGCGGTCAACCGATCAGAACACGCGCAACCAAATTAGTCATGTTGTGATTGACGGAAGGCACGCTTCTAGTGTGATGGATGTACGCTCGATCCGAAATGCCAACATCGACTAGGATCACTTCCTTGTAGGAGCCAAGGTTCGCACACGCTTATGCGCTGCGAAAACCGCACGGAAACCCACGCAAAGAAAGCTAAGCGGTGCTTGGATTCCTACGCCCACTACGGAACAAGTGGTATGACGAAGAGTGTAGCGCAGCCACTGCAGAGAAAGACGCTGCAAATAGAGCCACCCTGCAGTCGGTAGATACGCGAACCGCAAGGGAACGATACAGAGAGAAGACGAAGGAAGAGAGACATCTTTTTAGGCGCAAAAAAAGAAATTTAGGAAGACGCGAGTGTGAAGATATTGAGATGCATGGCGACAGGAACGAGGCTCGAAAATTTTTCCTAAGATAAGACGCCTTACCGGCTGTTTAAAGACCGGACCCTCTTCCTGTCAGGACGATGACGGGAATCTAGTAACAGATGTCAGGGTACACTGAGATTATGGAGAGAGCACTTATCTGATCTTCTAGCAGGCGATGATGACAACTATTCCTCTGATGGAGAAGACAGCTTGACAACCCCAGTTGCTGACGACGGCGTTGACATACTGCCGCCTGACCGTGAAGAGGTCTGCACAGCCATCAACAGGCTGAAAAACAACAAAGCCGCAGGATCGGATGGTCTGCCTGCTGAGTTGTTTAAGACCGGAGGCGATAAGCTCATAACGAGCATGCACCAGCTCATGAGCAGAATATGGTCAGAAGAAAGCATGCCTAGCGAATGGAATCTCAGTATACTCTGCCCAATCCATAAGAAGGGGGATCCCACGATACGCGCCACCTACCGTGAGATAAGTCTCCTCAACATCGCGTATAAAGTTCTAACGAGCGTATTATGTGAAAGACTGAAGCCCATCTTCAACAGACTGATTGGATCTTAATAGTGCGGCTTCAGACCTGGCAAGTCCACCATAGAACCGATTTTCACATTGCTCCAAATCCTGGAGAAGACCAAAGAGAGGCAGATCGACAGCCACCACCTCTTCGTCGACTACAAAGCTGCTTTGTAGCCAGTTTTGCACTCCAAGTATTGTCTCGCACTTGGTCGCTCCACCGGAGATTCGGACGCCCTCTCCTACGTTGACCACCACTGAGTACAGAATTGAACACATTTTTTACTGGAGCGCTTTCATCCATACGCTCGACATGTCCAAGCCAGCGTAGGCACTGGATCTTAATGCGCCTGACTATGTCAATGTCGGTGTAGAGCTCATACAGCTCGTCGTTCCATCTGATTCTGTACTCGTTTTCAACGCATATCGGGCCATAGATTTTCCGAAGAATCTTTCTCTCGAACGCTCCTAAAGCTCGCTCATCGGAGTTGGCAAGCGTCCATGCCTCAGTGCCATAGAGGAGGACTGGCATGATGAGCGACTTATAGAGCGTAATTTTTGTCCGTCGAAAAAGGGCTCTGCTCCTCAATTGCCTACTGAGCCCAAAGTAACACCTGTTGGCAAGAGTTATTCCTTGGCTAATCTCCAGGCTGACATTGGTTTCCTTGTTGATGCTGGTTCCTAGGTATACGAAGTTCTTCACAACTTCGAAGTTGTGGTTGTCAATAGTGACGTATTGTCCAAGACGCCGGGACTCTTTGTTTGTTGACACTAGGTACTTTGTCTTGTCCTCGTTCACCGTAAGACCCATTCGACGCGATTCCATCTCTAAACTGGAGAATGCTGCACTGATTGCTCGTACGCTCTGCCCAATGTTGTCAATATCATCAGCGTACCTGAGCAGCATGAAACTTTTGTTGAAGATAGTGCCATTGTTATGGAGTTGTGCAGCTCTTACAATCTTCTCCGTTATTAGGTTGAAGAAGTCACACGATAGGGAATCGCCTTGTCTGAAATCTCTTTCGGTATTAAACGTATCGGTGAGGTTGTTCCCAATTCTCAGTGAGCAACGTGTGTCGCTCAGGGTCATCCTGCAAAGCCTTATAAGTTTCGCAGGTATACCGAACTCATACATGGTGGCGTATAGGCGACTTCTTATCGGACTGTATAGCACGCACTACATCTGATTAATACGATTAGTTTTATACCAGTATCATTAAAATCTGTTCAAAAATACGGCCGGTTAGTGCAAGAGAAAAAAACACGTTTTGTTTAATTAATATAGATAGCTTCAGAGTTATAGCGTGTTTACTATAAATGTTATATGGCAGCTAGGCGTGGCAGTTCACAATAACCGCCGATTTTTTGTAACACGGTTTGTACTTAAGACAAGAGTTTATACCAGTTTCTATTTATGTATCTCAAACTAATCCAAAGTTATGGCGATTTATACACTAAAATAACGGATTTTCAAAGTAAAGAAAAAAAAATAAAAGAACAATTCTTACCATTCCAAATTCAAAGAATTTATTTACCTTTTTTCATAATTTTAAAAAGGCAGTTTTGGATGCTGTGGTGAAAAACAGCAAAAATCGTGTTTTTACAATTTGCTAAAGGAGTGAAGGGGAAAAGGGTGCGATTGATAACTGAAAAA
This sequence comes from Dryomyza anilis, assembly GCA_951804985.1. NCBI lineage: Eukaryota > Metazoa > Arthropoda > Insecta > Diptera > Dryomyzidae > Dryomyza > Dryomyza anilis. Next base: position 51,325,642 of record OX638133.1, on the reverse strand, counting down.
TTAAATTTAAACATCATTGACCAACAATTACTAACAACATATTAAAATATTGTCATATTAATGTCCGTTGCCTTGTTTATATGTTTGTAAAGGATTTTGATTTTTTATTATTTTATTTTTATTCTAAGTAGTGAGTGAGAACGGCACATTCGTCAGCCATTGCGAAGTCTTTCAATGTTCTCAATCTCTCAATATTTTTGTATTTAGCAGAGACAATTTTCAACACAATTGTTCACGTTTTTTGATAACACTACACAACAAAATGAGAAAAAAGTTTGCGCAGTAAATGCCATTTATATATTGGAAATGTGAAAAATGTAAATTTTTTCGACCAAAATTTTAATTAAAAAAGCATTTAAAAAATTGAGAAAAATTGAAAAAGCAAGATGATGCACAGTTTGTAATATTCCAAAATTAGACGGCACATTTTTAAAGAAAATTATGTGAAAGCATTACAATTGAGTATAAACTAAAAAAAATCGCATTTTATTTGTATACCCAATACTTATGGGTTACAGGTTATAAAATGTATGTGAGGATATTTAAGTACCTATAATATGACTTGACCGGTATGAAAAAGTATATATTTTCTTAATCAACATCACTTTCCGAGTCGATTTAAACATGACCGTCTGTCTATCCGCCTATACACGATAACTTGAAAACTGCTATTCCGAATGCGATGAAATTTAGTTTCAATATATTTTAGTAAAATAGTAATTCTAAGTTCGAAAATGAGTCGAATTAGTCAACGTACTCAACTACATAGAGATATGGGTTTACTTTTTAGGATCCCATATCTCGTGAAGTATTGAAGATGAAATTTAAAATTAATTATAAACAATCATCTATCATAGTTGCTCAAAAAAAGGGCTTGATCCGCTCACATTTTTCGTGTTAACGCCAAACAGTTTTTCTAAGTTGTTTTTAGCGGAAACCATTATATCTTTTGGTCAATTTTTTTAGATCACATAAAGATCATTATTGCAAAAAATATTGTCTTTTTATTTTTATTCTTGTTGCATTTTTGGCATTATCCAAAAAAAGTACTTGTTGAAACGCATTGCGTTGTTCAGTTATTGATTTTAATAGGGTATCAGAGGAGCAAATTGCGATAATATTTTTTTGTTTCGTCACTTTAGAATCATTTAAGAGGGCGTGACAATTTTTAATTTTATTTTTAGACCACGAAAAATTACTGACGATAGCTAGAAAGCTAGGTCGATTTTTACAACGAAATCGTTCGTTTGCAACATACGCATCTTTTGAATTTTTATATTGTGTCGTCACATTGAAAGACTCTGTGCTAAACAGCATACAAAAAACTTCCTCACACGGCGATAAACACGATCGGCGATAAACAGCATCAGGCTGTAATTAGGGATGTCAATCCCGGGATTTGAGTCAAATCAGTCCCGTAAAACTCATCCCGGGATCATCGTTAAATCCCGGGATTTTCGGGATTACAACAAACGCTAGTAGATCAATTTTTAATAGTTTATTCAAAAGTCTTTTAATGTTTTTATACAAGTTTCGTGAAAAAGTAAATCTACCATTTAAAGGACTAAAATCTTAAAAAACTATCGTCAATAATAATGAATTACATGCTTTTTGACTTTTAACAAATTCACAATTGTTAAAAATTACGTCACTTTCGATTAATAACACTGTTCGTCAAAATTAACCCTTTTGTTGCTCCCTGCTTTTTTTAATTTTAATGTGCTGATTCGAACTGTGGTTTTAGTTTTTTCCCTATACGTAATGTTTTGGAGTAAATGCAATTTATTATTTTTCACTGCATTTAATGAAAAAACTTTTTTTATAAAACACTGAACAGCCATTGAATAAAAATTAAAATAGTTATTGTCCATTAACAAGTCAACTTGAATGTCGTTTATGATTTAGTTGGCTCAAATAACCGGTTAAAGTTTAAAAATTGAGAAAAAAGGAATTTGTGAAATCACCGGAAAATCATATTTGATAAAAAATGTTTTATTTTTATTTTAAAATATTAAAATTACTATATATTCTACTCATTTCGGCAATGGTATTACTTTCCGGTGTCTTTTTGATTTTCGAGATAATTAAAGTTTTTTATTGAATTTCAACTGTATAAAAATAATTCATTTTTTATTTTAAAAAATATTAATTATAGTAGTATTTTACTGTTATTTCTAAATATATGATAACAATTATTATGTACTATGGTTTGTAAACATACTATTTCTACTGTTCTATAATAATGCGAACTGTGTTGGTACTTTTTGTACTATTACATTAAAATATCAATTATTTTCAATCGTTCCTTTTAAATAACATAATGCATCGACCTTATATTTCATTCACATCATCAGTATATTCTGTTGCAATATTTTCAGAATTAAAATTCTAAGAAATATGTTAATAAATATATATTCATTATCTTAATTTTAAACACAAATTATAATTTACAGTTAAGTTTTTTAAATGCATATAACTCAAAAAGTAGAAAAGACAATACTATTGTTGAATTAGGTATTCTCTCTAGTATTACCAATGATTTAAAATATAACATTTATTTTTTACTAAATATTCTTTTCCGATAATTTCATAAATTTCCCCTGTTTCCTAAATTTTTCAAATTTAACAGATTATTTTAACTAAATCGATATTCAAGTGGACTTAATGCCATAACATTTCTTGATTTATTCCTGGGCTATAACCGTATTAATTATCAATATATTCAAGTGGACTTAATGCCATAACATTCTTTGATTTATTCCTGGGCTATAACCGTATTAATTTTAAATCAATAGCTGCCTAATCTTTTCATATAAAATTTTGTTTGTAAAATGCAGTAAAAATGCAAAAAAAAAAGAAAAAATGCGTTTTTCTTAAAAACGTTACGTATGGGGAAAAAACTAAAAACGCAGTTCGAATCAGCACATTAAAATTATATAGAAATGATATGAATGAAAACAGGGAGAATTTTTAGCCGAACAATGTAATATTTCGAATCGAAATATAGAAAATACTAGAAATAGTAAATAATTATAATATCATGACGGTCTCATATTAAACAAATTTTTATTTTGAAGACAGTCGAAAGATTTACTATGAACTATGCTGGAGAATTAAATCCGGGTTTCGAAAAGCGAATTGGAACCGTTGTCTCTGAATGTAACCTTTATAACCTTTATTAATAACAAAATACATAAATAAATATAATTAACACCCTAACATTTTTTCGTTTGGGTCTAAAACTAACATTTTTCACTATTTTTCACATTCATTACAATCAAATTGTGCGCACTACAAATTTCAATCATATAAAATCCATTTGACCGAGAATAAATCTTTTTACAAAATCTGAATTCGATTAAACTAACAGTATAAAATCCACTCAAACGATTGAGTTTACATAAATGAATCCACGTTCCTAATTTGAAATAATTTTTAAAATTGTTATTAATTAAAAATCACATATAACTTTAAAAAATGTGTCCACTATAAACTATTTTTTTTTTAATATTGTTCCACAAAAAACCAATATCCCAATAAAAATTTGATTGTCCATTCAAAATTAAAATTTTTTTATATATGTACTAAAAAATAATTTTTCAATAAAAAGTATTAAAAAATGTTTGATGATCAACTGATTTTGTATTTTGGATACCATGTATATTTGGATACCCAACCTGTAAACAGATGCATTTGAATATATGAGTTTTGTTTGAGTCTTAAGCATTATAATTGTTTATTATTCAAACATAGATATGGTTATTATATGCCTTTGCTATTATTTTGTTTAAATCTCGGGACTAATCCCGGGATTCAAATTGGTTAGTCCCGAAATTTCGGGATTGAAAAATAGTCCGGAATTGACATCCCTAGCTGTAATATATAACTGACTTGAATAGGAACCGTAGTGACCGTAAAACGAATTGGCTAATTTTACAAAGTAGGGAAGGAAAGTAATGTAGAGTAATGTTGATTAAGAAAATACATAGATACTTTTCCATACCGAACACATTCCTTAAGGAACGATTAAAAATAAGCACAAAATAGATATGTATCTAAAAGGTGTTCTCCATAATTGGCCATCCACAGCTATCCGCAGCCAAATTGTATGTCATTAATATAACATAATGTCTTATAAAGATGAAATTTATGTACAAATTTCATTGCAAAACAACCAATCTTATAAGTTCTTAAAATAATATTAAACATTGTATAAACCTATTAAGAAATGTTCACTCTTATCTGAATTATTAGAATCCACTTCAATCACTTCAATTTATTACTTCAAAAGACGTAAGATTTCTATTTGTTTGAATGTTACGCTAAAGAAAAGCTGAAAACAAGAATTTTCGTTTTGTGAGAAGATCAAGTTTGAGCAACCTGTGGTGACGCACAGAGAAATTTTCGAAAATGAGGATGATAAATTATTGTTACTGGGACATTTCTTTGGGTCTGGGATTTTTTTGGTATTTTAAAGTCACTTTTGAAATTTGACTTTTGACCGGCTAATTCTTAAAAATGACCTATGTGAGCTAATTGGTATTTTCTAGAAAAGAGAATAAATGTCATTCAGCGCACTGAAGCTTTGTGCGAGAAAGAGATGGAAATAACATGCAGAATCAACGCAGTTTTTGGATGCTGTGGTGCAAAATAGCAAAAATCGTGTTTTAATAATTTGCTAAAGGAGTGAAGGGTGCGATTGAAAACTGAAAAATTAAATTTAAACTTCATTGACCAATAATAACTAAAAACGTATTAAAATATTGTCATAGAAATGTCTGTTGCCTTGTTTATATGTTTGTACATTTTTTGATTATTTTCCAATGAGGTTTTTGATTCATAAGGGGTACCACGTGACAATTTAATTTTGTTCTAAATAGTTGGTGAGAACGGCTTAAAAATACTTTTGATAATTTTTCAAAAACGTTACGTTATAGAAAAATCTGAGTATGTAGTCAATCTCAACGCCAGCGAATTATATATAATTGATGTATGTGATGTCCATGACAAAAATCGTGTTGGGTAATGTAATTTACGAGTTATGGATTCCCAAAGATTAACAGCCTTATGCTGTATAAATTCGTGAGTGACTATTTCTTCAGGTTTTCACTCACATCTGTAATAAAATTGTATATTGTATATATTACCAATTCGTTATTGGTAATATATTGGTAATATATTATGCTTACGCCACATTCGTCAGCCATTGCGTAATCTTTCAATGTTCTCAATCTCTCAATATATTTGTATTTAGCAGAGACAATTTTCAACACAATTGTTCACGTTTTTTGATAACACTGCACAACAAAATGAGTAAAAAGTTTGCGCAGTAAATGCCTTTATTTTTGTATTATTGGAAATGCGAAAAATGTAAATTTTTTCGACCAAAATTTTAATCAAAAATGCATTTAAGAAATTGCGAAAAATTGAAAAAGCGAGATGATGCACAGTTTGTAATATTTCAAAATTAGACGGCACATAAAGAAAATTATGTGAAAGCATTACAATTGAGTATAAAGTAAAAAAATCGCATTTTATTTGTATACCCTATACCCATGGGTTACAAGTTATTAAATGTATGTGAGGATATTTAATTACCTATAATATGACGAGACCGGTGTGAAAAAGTATAAATTTTCTTGATCAACATGACCGTCTGTCTATCCGCCTATACACGATAACTTGAAAACTGCTATTCCGAATGCGATGAAATTTAGTTTCAATATATTTTAGTAAAATAGTAATTCTAAGTTCAAAAATGAGCCGAATTAGTCAACGTACTCAACTACATAGAGATATGGGTTTACTTTTTAGGATCCCATATCTCGTGAAGTATTGAATATGAAGTTATAAAATTTAAAATTAATTATAAACAATCATCTATTATAGTTGCTCACATTTTTTATTTTTAATCTGTATAGTATAACACTCAATTATATTGCTTTCACATAATTTTTTTATTCTCAAATGTTACCGCTATATTTTTATCATTGATAGCTCAATTTCTTCGAAAGAGTGTAAACTTATTTTGGAAATTTGTGTATAATCTTATTTTTTAGACTTTAATGTATTTTTTATATAGATTTTTGTTAGAAAAATACTTTTTTCGAGTTCTCCTATCGAGTTCTCTTAAAATAGTGAATCAATGTAAAAATGTTCTGGGAAATTTTGATTGGATATTAATTACTTTTCATTCGATATAATACATGGTCATATGAGTTATTTAGAACGCGAGATATTTACAAATATATGTGAGCACCTATATGACATCTCAGTTCAAAAGTTATTGGCCCATATTTTGTAAACCTATCCAAGGCAAACATTATTAAACCGTATCATTGGCATCAGAGAGTTATTTATCATACTACAAAAATAGTCTTAAATGCTGCGCAGAATGGCTGATGTGTAGTGTAACTCAAAAACATGTTTTTGGACAATCAAAATAAAAATAAAACTAATTAAAAAAAAAACTTTGCAAGATTCCTTAACAATTTTATGGGGTGTTTATCATTACCGCGGCTGTAAATAAAAAAAAATATAATTGCCACGAATGGAGGGCAAATGACCAAATAAAGAACCATTTTTGCACAGAAGTTTCGTGTTAACGCCAAACAGTTTTTCTAAGTTGTTTTTAGCGGAAACCATTATATCTTTTGGTCAATTTTTTTAGATCACATAAAGATCATTATTGCAAAAAATATTGTCTTTTTATTTTTATTCTTGGTGCATTTTTCGCATTATCCAAAAAGTACTTGTTGAAACGCATTGCATTGGTCAGTTATTGATTTTAATAGGGTACCAGAGGAGAAAATTGCGAAAATATTTTTTTGTTTCTTCACTTTAGAATCATTTAAGAGGGCGTGACAATTGTTTAATTTAATTTTTGGACTACGAAAAATTACTGATGATAGCTAGAAAGCTATCGTCGATTTTTACAACGAAATCGTTCGTTTGCGACATACGCACATTTTTAATTTTTATGTTGTGTCGTCACATTGAAAGACTCTTTGCTATACAGCATAAAAAAACTTCATCACACGAAAGTCAGACAAATTCTGGACGATTTTCGTCGATCGGCGATATACAGCATAAGGCTGTAATATATAACTGACTTGAATAGGAACCGTAGTGACCGTAAAAGAATTGGCTAATTTTACAAAGTAGGGACGGAAAATAATGTTGATTAAGAAAATACATACACACTTTTCCATACCGAACACATTTCTTAAGGAACTATTAAATATCACAAAATAAATATGTATCTAATGGCTGTTCCCCATAATTGGTCATCCACAGCTATACGCAGCAAAATTGTATGTCATTAATTAGCATGGTATACAAAGTATACAATACAATAACAAAAATTTCGCAATAGAACGCTACAATCTATATTAATAAAACAAAACAGTTTTTTTCTTTTGGACTAACCGGCCGTATTTCTGAACAGATTTTAATGATACTGGTATCAAACGATTCGTATTAATCAGATGTAGTGCGTGCTATACTTACTTTTTATCATTTTAGAACAAATATCGCCAGAAAAATTACAACAACCATATGAAAATGAGAACTGCAGTTGACTGAGCTCACAGTGGTTGGTGCAGTGTATCATACTCTCGCAGAAACAATTGCACACATGAGAACAACAACAACTCTGCCGCATGTATTTTTGTTGTTGTTGCTGCTTCAATATAGCAAACAGAGAGGAAAAAAACAGAAGACTGACTCCACGAAAAAGAGTTTCAATGATTTTGTTCAGAAAATAAATTATAGAATTATTAATTGAAATGAAAAAAAACATATATCGTCGTTGTAGAACGAAAAGTCACCAACTACATTTTCAAAATGCCAAATATTCATTTACAAAAATCTTTATATATCTCCCAATTTTTAATAGATGATCTCTGATACATGATAAGAAAATGTAAATCTATCAATTGATATTTTAACTTTAATAATGCATCAATTACTTTTTATAATATTAATCAACAAACTCGAAATTTAGGTTTTTCATTAAAATATTTTTGGTGACTTTTCGTTCTACAACGACGATAAATATAATCAACTACGATTACAACAATTTTAATTAAAATTAATTAAAAATGTTAAAGAAAGAAACCAAACATTTAGTACCTTTAGAAACATAATTTTTAAATTTATTAAAGGTCTTATCACAGATTTTAAAAGAACATAAACGATTTAAAATAAAAAAAAAATAAAAAGAAAGGTAATTTTATTATATTGTGTCGTGTGATTTTTTTATTATAAATCTATTTACATAATATAATAATTAATATAATATCATTCAATGCACTGAAGCTTTGTGCGAGAAAGAGATGGAAATAGCGTGCAGAATTCACGAAAAGAGTAAAAACATCTCGAAACGTGTCGAACTGATGTATGCAGTATATAAAGACGCCGCACAGTGGTCCAGGTGCGGAAAAAGCTATTTTAAAAAAGTAGGTTTTTTTTAAATTTTGAAATATGCAGTCTTAAACTCCATTAATTGAATCATGAAAATTATGTGCAATTTAGATAATGTTTATATGTTTTGAAACTTCTAAACTGTACTGATTCTGAAAATGTAAAACACAAGTGAAATAAATACCCTAATTAAAATAGTAAAATCTCATAGAAAAGTATGATATGATATAATATAAATATTACATTCTATGGATACGCCCTCTAAACAATAATCAATTTTATATGGGTTACATATATGAGATCAGTATCCATCTAAGACACTGTGTTCAATTTCATAGATTTCTGACCACTCCTTATAGTTTTTTCTCCGTTTGTATGAAGCCGAACCACTGTGCGCCGCACAGTGCAACGGGTTCGGCAAAAAATCAAAAAAATTAAATATTTTAAGTACAAAATTTGATGATGAGGTTCGTTAAGGAATACTTTAAAAAAAAATTGAGCCGAACGGTTACTCCAAAGTCAAACATTAAATTGTATTGCTTAAAAAGGTAATGCACCAATTTTAATACTTGAATCATTTTAATCGCCATGTAGAATGTGGGTGAGATTAAACAAACTGACGTGGCACCTCCCATATAATCAAAACTTAAAAATCCTCTAACTTCTGACTCCCTAAGTTATAAAAATCTAAACAATATATAAAATTCTAATCGTCACGTAGAAGAGCTTTTTTTCTTCATATTAAAACATCGAGTTACTATGGGTGGTGGGCGTATACATTTTCCAATATTTTACATTTTTTCTATATTTATTGATATTTATATTTAAATCAATATAAAATATATTTACTTTTATTGTTATTCTCATTAAATGCCTAACTAATGATAAATGTAACAGTCCGTTACTATGGGAGGTGTTATGTCTCTTGTCCCATTTCGCCCTTTTTTTAATAATAATATATAAAACATCTAAATATTGATTTTGGTTAGTATATCTCTTTGTGCATCGACCGATTTTTTCAATTTTTGACAATAATTTTCTTTTATTAAAAGAATGCAGTTTGTATGGGGACGTTGCTCTGTGCCCTGCATCTTAGGCGTAGAACTCGAGTGCTTCTCATCTACGGCCAATGTCAAGTTAAATTGTGGACATGAAGCAGTTTTTAGAATTAATAACACTGTTCTACAAATTGAGGGTTGTTGGTCCTATCAAAATCGAGTTAAAGTTGCAAAAAATACCGTATTGATACTTTATATCGCAATTTATCGCACAATTTCGTCATATTGCAGATGCAAACCTTATCACACAAAAAAATATGAACCTAGTCTAACGGATAATTGGCGAAAAATTCTGTGTCCAAATATTAGTTTTTGTAAAAAATAAATGTATGTTACATAAATAGTATTGAAAATAAATTACTTAGAAGCAAAAATCTAATTCAGTTGAGTTTTTATTTGGGATTTATTTATTTTCACAAAATTATTTTTCAGCTACAACTAGAATTTCTAAACATTATTGATAATTATATATACAGCATTTTAAAGTAGATATTGACAAAGTTGATATCTTTAATACCCCTTCTCAATATCGTAATTTAAAAATATTTAATAAGCGATTACAAACTATTTATTTACAAGACCAACTAAATTTCATTATTTATAAATTTTAATTTTTAGAAAAGGTATATATATCAGCTAACAAATTTTCAGTACAACAATATTCATAATTAATACGGCGAGAGTGTATTATATCTCTTGCAAAATAATATTTAACATCAATATGTTTGCTTCAAGGATTCACTTTGTCGTGCTCGATTTTCTTCATAAATTGTTGGTTGAAGATCCTCTTGACCAAAATCTTTGAGTACCTGCATAATCCACAAAGTTTGTTGTGATGCTTCAGCAAGAGCGACAAATTCGGCTTCCGTTGACGACAAAGTTACATTAGTCTGACTTGCATAGCTTATCGTTGCATCGCCCAGCTTGAATACGTAGCCACTTGTCGATTTCCGATGTTTTATATATCCTGCCCAATCAGCATCCGCGTAACCAACAACTCCTTTGCCACAAAAGCGCCTTGTATCTAACAGTTTCTTTATAGATCCATTTAGAACCGACTAATTTGCGTCCATTCAGCATAGACTCGATTTCATCTTCCATAGCTTGGATCCAATACTTGTTATCCGTTCTTGAAACAGCTTCATTGAATGTTCTTCTTCAACTACGACCTTCATACCATATCGTTGCGCGGGGGTCCTCTTCTTCAGATATCGCTATTTGCAGACTCGAAATGTGGACTCATCTTCAGAACATAAAATATTTTCCTCGGTATATCAACATAAACTATGTTCCCGTCAAAAGTATTGCTCACCCTCTCACCCTCTCAGCCATGTTATCTTCTGCTAACTTGCGCTTTTCAACAAATTTTACATCTCTACAAATGATGATGTCATTTGTCCTTTTTTCAAGCAGCCTAAATCCTTTTGTTTCTTCGCAGAATCCAAACGTGCATAATCCGATACTTTTTATTTGTTAACAATAGCGTATGCTATTGATCCAAAAATATCAGTGCGTATTTTTTTCATACGTTTCCCAAACTGATTTTCCGTGTATTCTACGTACTCCTAAATTTTCTCAATCGCCATACTTTTATTTTTAATAAAGTATACCACGCAGTAGATTCTGTAGTCATTGATCATCATCATAATATATCGATTTCCTCCAGGCGTAGCATTTTGCATTGGACCACACAAATCGCATTGTTTCAGATCATGAATCTGCGCGACTTTCCGATATTTTGGGGAACGGCTTCCGCGCCATTTTATCTTTTTAGCAAATTTTCCAAACAAAATTACAACTATATTTTTACAGACCCCAGGGACGTGAATTGGGTGGGGTAAAAATTATATGGTAAAAATTAAAAATATTAATGTAAAGTCTTTCATCTCCAATGCGCGAACATATATATATATATATATATATATATATATATATATATATATATATATATATATATATATATATATATATATATATATATATTATATATATATATATATATATATATATATATATATATATATATATATATATATATATATATATATATATATATATAATAATAATAAAGTTTTCATCATATGAACAAGTATCGCATTTCAATATCTGTGAAGTGAAAAAATTGATATGTTCAGTGAAAAGGTAAGTGATCACGTAAATCCTGAATTTTCCCCCCTCGCTATCTGCGTGCGTGGCTGAGACTGCAAGAGTGCGTAACGAAGACAGTGTTCAAGACATAACACTGACCACTGTTTAGCTTACGCTGTCCATTGTTTGTCTCAACTGCCGCCCGCTAATAGTATGTTTGTTTGTTTTAAATTTTCCCAGAAGCGAAAATGTCGCAAATCTTTCGTATAGATTTTTGCAACATTCGTGGACTGATGACGAATTTTTTCGCTGTTTATGCGCATGTGTCTCTTTATAGGCCACATATAATGGCATTAGGTGAGACCCAGGTTGGCGAGGGTGCATATCCACGGGATTTTCAAATACCGGGGTACCACCTACCGCCATTGTTCTCTGCCCATAGGGGTCTCGCCCTTTTTATTCGAAGTGACGTTGCGTACCAGCACCATCAGCAACATAGTGTTTCGGATAATGAATTTAATTCTATGTGGATTAAATTCAAAATCTTGCAACACATCATGCACTTGTGTTTTATTTATAGGAGTCAGAACCTAGATAGGGTTTCTACCTGTAACAAGTTAGATGCCCTATCTGATTCGATCTCAAATATATTGTAACAATTCCCAGGCAGTGAAATTATTGTTGTTGGTGACTTTAATGTAGACAACGCCACTTGGTTGAGCCACTCGGGTCTATCAACACAGGAGGGTTGTTATGTTGAGCTGTTTGCCGAAGAGGACTGTATGGCTTTACGAAAAAGCAAATTGGGATGCGTTAAATGATTTTTTTCGCAACTTTAATTGGAAATTGTGTTTCGCAGATAGAGACATAAATTTCGTGGCCTTAATGGAACAAAATATTATTTTATTGGGTATGCGGTCCTTCATACCTTCTAAAAAGATTATCATTAAACCCAAGGACCACTCTTGGTTTAATGAGACTTGCAGGATTGCAGTCAGGTCGAAAGAGGAAGCCTTCCAGAATTGGTGTTCTAATAAGAATGCTGATACTGAAAGACTTCGCATACTGGCTAGGAATCGCTGTAATGCCGTGATCGCGCGTAAAAAGGTCCTTCTCTACCATCGAGGTAGTAAAAATTTCTGGTAATTTGTAAAAAGGGTGAAGAATCAGACGTCTACTCCAACCCTTGTAATGAATGGCCAGACCTTCACTGACCCGGTTGACAAAGCTAATCTCTTGGCAGAATTATTTGCAAATAATTCAACGCTACCAGTTAGCAATCAACCATTGCCCGTCGTCGAATTTGTTACATCTGCAATGCCGGAGATACATTTTCGAACTCGGGCAGTTAAAAAGGTTTTAGCAAATCTCAATATTAACAAAGCTTCCGGGCCAGATGGCATATCTGCCCATCTGTTGAAGAAGTGTGCGTCAACGCTGGCTTGTCCGTTGCGTAACCTTTACAACATCTCCTACACGACAGGAGTTTTTCAATCTTGTTGGAAGGTTGCCAATATCCAGCCAGTTCCGAAAAAGGGAGAGACAACGAACCCTGCTAATAACCGACCCATTGCAATATGCTCTGCGCTATCCAAAGTAATGGAAAGCGTAATAAACTTCCACCTTGTGAACTATCTGGAGCGAAAAGAATTACCGAATTAGGGACCGGCAATATGGTCTCCGTAGGACCAGATCCACCAGTGACTTAATGGCGGTCCTCTCCGAAAAGTGGAATAATTGTATTCACCTTTTCGGGGAGAGTAAGGTTGTTGCTCTTGATATTTCCAAGGCTTTTGATCGAGTGTGGCATGAATCCCTCGTATCAAAACTAATTGCATATGGTGTCGGTAATTTTTTTACTCGATGGATATCGAGTTTTCTCCAGGGTCGTTCAATACGAGTTGCGATGGATGGTGTTTTCTCAGAACAACATTCCATCAACTCTGGAGTCCCGCAGGGTTCCGTTCTATCCCCGTCCCTATTTCTGGTTTTTATTAATGACCTTCTGTCATCGACCCAGAACCCAATCCATTCCTTTGCAGGTGACAGCAACATTTGTCATTCATATTCGTTCACCAAGCGCCCAAACTCTTTGGAGATTGAGAGTAAAAGGCGTGGGGTCTTGCAAATAGAGTTGATTTTAATGCAAGCAAGACCCAATGTTGTCTGTTGTTGTATGTTAAAAGTCCTTCTTCTACGACTTTAACTTCCTTGATCCTTTTTATACTTACTGAGTCCTTTTTACATTCTTTATATATTTTAAAACAACCGGGTTTTTTTTTACTTTAATACACTTTATTTCGCTTTAAAAGTTGGTTACACTTATACTTAACATTTATTTGTAGACACTTCAGCTTATTGGAAACAATTGATTCTTAGTCTATACTTAACTTCTACATAACACCCCGTATTCTTATAATTTCACAATAAATTGAGTAATTTCATCATTCTAAAATAACTAAGTCAGCATTATTTGTGTGATCTGAGTGACCTATTTAACGTGGGCGTGTATACCTGTGCTATGTTAAGCGGTGTGCGTCAAGACAATTAAATGCTGTTTGTGTTTAACATGCATTAAGTATGCCATAAAGAAAAATATACTGTTTATGTTATGTTGTGGATCATAAGCACGCTGTAAGTTCCACGATTATGATACACAACAGTGGATCATATGTAAGCTGTGAACTCTTCGATTATGATACACAAAAAAATATATATATTATTATTAAGAAGAATAATAGTTTTTTTTCTTTTGTATTATTTTAATTATTTCTGAAGAGAAAATTAATATTAAAAAGACTCATAGTTTTATCTTTTTACATTGTTTTATGTGGTATAAATTACGTTAAGTTCTATTAGTTATGAAATTATGATCTTTACTTATATAATATTTAATGGATATTAGTAAATTAAGGGTTGTAATTTCCAGTTATATATAATAAAAACCTGGTCCCGATGTTTTCGTTGCTGACTGCTGCTGTTTTGCGGTAGTAGTTCGATACGTTGTTGTTGTTTCTGACGTATTGGCTTCTATTTCATGTGACTTCGTTCGTTGACTTCTTATGGGTGTAGTGGTGTTTGGTTTCTGCGTTGTTGATTTCCGCAATGACCCGATTTTTTCGAGTGGCGATTTCTTGCTGGGAAATGTATTTGACACCATTTCAAGGCCGGTTCTACATCTATTGTTGCTATTGGTGATTTATTTGTATTAAATTCATCGCCTTTTATTGTTGCTTTTTTTTAATTGTCGAGTAGTAATGTATGTATAATACATATGCTGCTATTATTATTATTAATATCAGCATTAATATGCCGTAAGACATACCGGTTTTCGTTATTTCATTTTGACGATTAAGTAATTCTTTGCGTTCCTGGTTATCAGTTAATTGTAGTAAATATGTTGTGTTGAATCAGCGCGACTTCACATAGTGTGTTGCTAGTTGTTAGCATGGTTCCTGGACGTTTGCATAGTGTAATTTCTTTGTCCGTATGTTGGCTAACCAAAATGCATTTGTTGTGATCTTCATTCGTTAGACCAATGTATTTGCTCCGGTCTTCTGCTTCTGATATGTAGTCATATGTTGTTTTAACCAATGCATCCCATTCTTCATTAATATTTGTGGATATTGGGTAAATTCTATATAATGTGAACAACAAATCATCAGGTAGTGGTATCTTGATGACTATTATTAGGCCGTCTGTGTCTGGGAAAACTCGTACTGTTGATGCACGGTGCATTTCGAATGATTTTTGTATGAACCACTTCGCCTTTCCTCTTAACGTGAGGCTAGTCAGCATTTCATCTAACTCGCTCTGGTCTATAATTGTCGGGTGTAATCGTCCCATGTATAGATCATCTATGATTACCATTTCCATCAGCTGCTGCCCTTGAATTTCGATTAGGTTGGCATTAATTGTAGATTGAATTTCCAATGTATCCATCATGAATAGTAAATGACTAACTTGTTGGTTTATTTTTTCATTGATATATTTTTGTGTTCTTATTGTTATGTTTAATACATTTTGCAGATTTTCGACTTCCTGCAATGAATTCAATAAAGGTTCTGCTATCTTGTTATAATTTGATGAAATCACCGTAATTTGTCTTTTCATAATTTCGTATGTTTTATGTTCATTTTCATCAATATTATTCATGTGTTTATAGTTTCTCTTTCATTATTGTCCATCAGTCCAAAAGCCCAGTTGAGTCCTTCGCCAATGAAATTGAGTGATCTCTTTTGTCGTTTACTCTTTATTGTACGCTTAATTATTTCTTCATTTTTCTGTAGTGTGGCTATTATTGCCATGGTTTCCCGTGTTGCTGCTAAACACGATCTTTTTATGCTGGGTCCGTTTACATTGGAGCTCATTTGTTCGCACATTGTATTTGCCGTGATTATGTATTTGTTTGTCAGCTCCAGGAAATCGTTCAGTTGTAGCGGTTTAAATTTAGCTATTATCGTCCATTCATCGTTGTAGAACAAAGCATCAGTTGTCTTCTCAAAGAATAATCTTGTATCATTAATTGATATCTGTGTGATGTTGACTGCTTTATTGGCTGCCAGCATCAGGACCAGTGTGACAATTCTAATCATTATATTGGTGTCGCTCTTTATTGCCTATCGTAAAGAGAAAGAGAGGAAATTCAATTTTTTTTTTTACATATTTAATGGAATCCTTGATCATATTATATAGTTTTCTTATAAATATTTCTTATTTTACCTTAATCCATCCTGTTAATGCTACGGCCATAATTATACCTTAATTAGTTATAATAGTTAATTTACATATGTGTCAACATGTACTATATGATATATGTTTGGATATGTTTCTGCATTTTTGTAAAACAAATTGTTTTATTTAGAGTCCCAGTAGTACATGGTTAAATTCTAGTCATATTTAACAATACTTAGCTATTTACTCATGCACTAACTAATAATTTTTTTTAAGTATTAAGAAATAAGCGCGCGCGACTTCTTAGCATTACGAAGTAAAACGAAGTAATATAAATTTTATAAAGTGTAGTGTACAGTGTTCTACATTATTGTCTAACAATTGATTTAACCAATAGTTAATTGCACATCTTTTTTGTAATAATTGCACAAAATAATTCTGTTGCATGTAAATTGTTATTGTTAATTTATTTTATTTGTGTTTTCCAATTCTTCTTTGTGCTATATTTGTTTACGCTAAACTCTTGTTGTGTTGTTAGTGTGTTCAAAATCAGTAGCATTAACCCCTGCGTACCTTTTAATTTTTTTTTTAGCTCTAAATTCTTAACTTTGTGTTTTTTGATAGTTTTATACTATGGATTTCTTATCAGTTGAAAACTTCGCTGCCTGCTCACTGAGGGACAAATGTAAAAGTCAGAACATTTTAAACTCAATGTTTTCCTGTTCTGGTTCCTGTATAGCAGTTACTAATATCAGTACTAATAGCAGTTACACTGCCCAAAACAACCACAAGTAGTAAGACACCAGTTAGTTCAACGTGAAAGGCAATCCCAAAATTAAAAAGATTTTTTTTATCTCGGTTGATGCCTGACACAACAACAGAAAATATTTCTAATTTTATAAAAATGAATAAACTCGTGCCAACTGATACTTACATTTCTTGTAAAAAAATCGGAAACAGGCCAACACATGCATCTTTTACTTTGTCAATTGCAGAAGAACATGCTGCGGCCGTTATCAGTTCAAATCTGTGGACTGATAACATTCTTGTTTCCGAATTCAAAACCAAAAGAAACAATAGACCGTCCACCAAAATCCAAAAAACTTAAGCGTATCTCCCTTTACTACAAAAACGTAAGGGGATTGCGTTCAAAGACTCGGTATCTCTTTTTATCTACTCAGAATTTCGCGAACGATATCATCGCGTTAACTGAAACATGGCTAAATAATAGCTTTTCAAACGTTGAATTATTTGATAATTCATTTAATGTTTTTAGAAAAGATAGATTTGACATCGAAAAATCTCCAGTCGGTGGTGGAATATTAATAGCAATAAAGATCAATTTAATAAGTTTCTTATTAGAAATTCCAATTGCTGCTTCATTAGAGCTTATTTGTGTTAGGATTGTACTTCACAATTCCTGTATATATGTCTTAAACGCTTACATTCCTCCGAAAAGAAGCGTAGAAGTCTATGAGACCTTATCTAAGTCCATAGATTTTGTATTGGAAATGCTTAATAGTTATGATGATATTATACTTTTAGGTGATTTTAATTTACCAGATTTAATATGGAATAACTCTGACGACGACACGTCTAATTCTAAATCTCGACAAGAACAGATTTTTGTTGACACTATATCATCTGACTTACAACAAGTAAGTTGTATTACTAATTGTCTGGAACGACAACTTGACTTTGTATTTACTACAGATAGTAACAATGTTGTAGTTACAAATTCGACGAATGTTCTAATGGACATTGATGCATATCATCCGCCTTTAACAATATTTTATCAATCTGATAGAGCGAATATCATTAATATTAAATCTGCAGACAAGGCTTATGAATTTAATTTTAAAAAAGCCAACTTTTCATTGTTAAATGAATTGTTGTCTGCTAAAATTGATATAATATCAGACTATATTAATGATAATGAACTTGATGTTGCCATAAACTATTTTTACCATGAACTCTTTTCCTGTATAGCACTATCTGTACCATATAGCCTTAAGTTCACTAAGATCTCATCGTATCCCTGGTACACTAAGGATTTGAAGATGCTACGTAACTCTAGGAATAGAGCATGGAATAGATATGTCAGCAGTCAAGACCCAAGTGACCTAGAAACATACAGCAAATTGTTTCTGGAATTCCAGTCTAGATCTAAAATTCTTTACACTGAGTATATTGATAAAATGAAGATACAAATTTTATCAGATCCAAAAAAGTTCTGGGGTTTCATCAATACTAAAAAAAAGAGCGATGGTTTTCCTGCTTCTTTTAAAAATAATGATGGATTCACTAGCGACCCTAATGTCATATGTGGCCTATTTGCAAGCCTGTTTAAACAATCATTCTCTAATGATTCCTTTATAACCGATGTTAATTATTTTGATTACATGCGTTCTGCTCCTAAAACTTCATTAGTCTCTATATCATTTTCTCCGGAGCAGATTTTGCAATATATTTTGACGATTGATGATGATTTTAGTTCTGGACCAGACGGTATCCCGGCAACAGTTATAAAGAAATGTGGTACTTCGTTATGTAAATCACTTCGTTCCATATTTAATAAATCAATTAATGAAAGTAATTTCCCAATATTTTGGAAAAACTCATTTATAAGCCCAATTTTTAAAAAGGGGTGTAAAAATGATGTAAATAACTATAGGCCAATCGCTAAATTGTCATCAATA
Source organism: Dryomyza anilis (assembly GCA_951804985.1). Lineage (NCBI taxonomy): Eukaryota > Metazoa > Arthropoda > Insecta > Diptera > Dryomyzidae > Dryomyza > Dryomyza anilis. The sequence continues at coordinate 51,306,699 of OX638133.1, read as the reverse complement.
CCGAAATTGTTTGAACGTATTGTATATGATCAAGTTAAAATCCACTGTAGAGATGTAATTACCTCACGTCAGCACGGATTTGTAACCGGAAGATCCACAGTATCTAATCTATTAGACTTCACTTCATTTGCAATAAGTTCAATAGAATCAGGAAAACAAGTCGACTGCATTTACACAGATTTCAGTAAAGCTTTCGATAAACTTCCTCATAACTTAATTTTATTCAAACTAAAGGTACTGGGATTTCCCGAATTCTTTGTTAAGTGGATAGGATCCTATTTATCTGATTAAGTACTCGCATTTATTAATTTTTGCCGATGATATGAAAATATATAAATCAATAAATGACGATAAGGACGTTCATACACTTCAGTCCGACTTAAAATCATTTGAAACGTGGTGTTGTAAGAATAACTTGATTCTTAATCCAGAAAAGTGTCAAGCCATGACATTTTCTCGCAAAAGAAATAAACTAGAATACAACTATTCACTAAAAGAGAATATTTTAAATCGGGTGCAAGTGGTGAAAGATCTTGGTGTGTTTGTCGATACAAATTTATCGTTTAATTTACATATTGAAAATATATGTAAAAAAGCCTCATCATTACTTGGTTTTATCAAACGATGGGCTAAAGAATTTAATAGTCCCCTTACAACTTTGACTCTATATTGCACTCTGGTTCGTTCACAATTAGAATATGCAAGTCAAGTATGGTCTCCTTTCTACAAGGTACATAATGACCGAATCGAAAGGATACAGAAAAACTTCGTACGTTTCGCTCTCAAGGGTTTAAATTGGATGGATAACTTACATCTCCCTCCATATGTAGATCGTCCGAAACTACTAAATTTAAAGACTCTTGACGAGCGCAGACAAATTGCCGATATCATTTACATACATCAATTAATAACCGGTAGACTTGATTCACCCGAGCTTCTTAACTATATTAGTTTTAACCATAATCGTAGAAGTAGCAGACATCGTGATGTTCTTTTTTATGTACCTTATAGTAGAACTAATTATGTTGCTGCTTCACCCTTCAATCAATAATATAAATTTGTCAAAAAATCAACTCAAATGTAGACTAAAACAATAATGTAACAAATGCATGTGTTGTTCACGAGCCCAACTAATTTAGTGGGTAAATATTTTTCAGCATTATGCTGTGAAAGTGCAAGCTAGCTGTATTAGCTAAAACTCGATTATACATAAATGTATTTGCTATATTAAGTTATTAAATATTTAATTTTGTACATCTCAATTGTACTTATTTATTACCGTGTAATGATGAATTTAAAACGTTTGTTAGTTTGCTATATTAATGCATATCTGCATTAATATATTTAGTTTCATTAATGAAAATTGTGTTAATGATAAAAAATATTAGGCAGTTTTGTCGCTGCACTACCGTATCTCGTTTCAGTTCCAGTACGTTAGTGGCTTCTGCCTGTAAAGTGTTGAAGTGCATTTAATCGGTTGGCATATGAATATATTCAAGCCTCCTATATTAATATGAGCTGGGAGCATTGCGCTCTATGAACTTGTTTGTTTAAAATGCCATTGATGTAGGTTCTGACCTATCGCAATTTAACAAATAATTTTTTGATTTTGTTATTTAATGGATTTTAGACCATGATTCAATGCTAGTTATCTTTAATAGATACATAGCTATCTTTTCATTCACGGATTAGTTTATTCTACATTTATTTTAGACATGAGAACAGTCTTCATGCTCATTGTTCATTTTTGTGACCTAGTATTTTTGGCACCACCCACTTGAGGTTGGTTGCTGTATTAACTATTCCTTGCCTTATTTTTTAATTTTTTATTTTTCCTCTCCTCTGTAGTAATGAGTAGCGCACCCGATCGGAGAACTTGAATTGATTAATTTGCGATTTTTACATGAACTTATGTTTGTATTTTACGACTTACTTACACTGTACATAAAACACTGCTAGTCAACACATGGCTATTAAAATAAAAATAAGAACAATAACTTGTAATAATTTTTATAAATGAATAAAATACATTTATATATTTTAAAATATATTGCTTTTGTTTTATTATTTCATCAAAATTAGGTGTTCTTTCTTTCAGATTTCAAAAAAAAAAATTATATTTTTATTTGTCAGTACATAAAACACTGCTAGTCATTCTTAATATGTAATAATTAGCTATTCTGCCCTGCGCTAACTATTTGACTTTATATCAATGATGTTAAAAATTATTGGTTTTTGTTGCAGTCAGTGTTTATTTAATTCTACGTAACTATACTGTTGTATGCTTTTAACAAATTATTATGAAATTTTTTCGCTTTACCTTGATACAAATCTCAGTCGTTACAGGGCTTATTATTGAAAGTATCTCGTAGGGTCCTACCCAAACTGGTGAAAATTTATTTTTCTAATTTTGATTTTTTAGTAAAATTTTATCGCCTACTTTGAATATTATTGGGTGTACTGAGCTATCATAGCTTTGCTTAGATTTTTCTTTGGCTCTGGCTTGATTTTGTCGCACGATTTCGTGTGTGCGTTAAATTTAGTATTTTAATAGCTTGTTGCTATCATCGGTATTATATACTGGTGAGCATTTGCGTTTAAGATTGGTTGGCATTTCAAAATCGTAACCGTATAAAGTACGGAAAGGCGTTTCCACGATGGACATATGCATTGTTTTATTGTGTACATGCATTGCTGTATTTAACCACTGGTCCCAGTTTGATCCATCCTCTTTCGCAAAACTTCGTAAATACTCTGCTAATGGTCGGTGGCTTCGTTCCAAAGAGCCGTTGGCCTGTGGATGATATGGCGTAATATGTAACTTTTTAATTCCTAACAATTTACACGTGTCCGAAAATAATTTTGAAACAAAATTCGAACCATTGTCGGTTATCAATACTTTTGGTATGTTATGTAGTGTAATAATTACGTCGTAAAATGCTTTTGCTACAGTGCTTGCTTCTGCGTCTGGGATAGCTACGCAGCACATATATTTTGAAAAATCATCTTGAAAAGTTAATATATATTTATTTCCAGATATAGTTTCCGGTAAAACACCTACAAGATCCATGTATACTTTATCGAATGGTCGTACAGGCGTATCAGTTAAAACCATTGGCATTTTAGTAAGCCTAGAACTTTTATTTACTTGGCATTTTTGACAATTCTTAACGTAATCTTTTATTTGTTTCTGCATACCTTTCCACTTAAATTGTTTTCTGATTCTAAAATATGTTTTCACTGCGCCCTGGTGACCCCCTAATGCTGAGTCATGAAAGTCTTTTATAACAGTTTTAATTTCCTCTGGGTCAGTTAATAGTAGACTTGAGTTTAATTCGTTCTTGGTGTCTGTTGATATTTCATCCAGTACTGGCGTGCTCACTTGTTTTTTGGTTTTTGAAATTTGATTATCTAATTTATTCTGTATGGTCTTAGACCGTGTTTGGACCGCAGTAATATCTGGTTCTGGATGTGGAATTCTACTTAAAGCATCTGCGTTCAAATTCTGTTTACCTGGTTTGTAAGATATTTCGTAATCATATTCTGATAATTTATGCCTGAAACGGGCTAACCTTCATGTCTGATCTTTGAGATTTGCTGTGCTACGTAATGGTTGATGATCTGTATAAATTTGAAAATGTCGGCCTAGAAGATAAGCTCTAAAATTTTTCGTTGCCCAGACTATAGCTAAAAATTCCTTTTCAATGATGGAGTAATTTTTTTCTGCTCCATTTAATGCCCTACTAGCAAATGCTATTGGTCGGTCGCTTCCTACTTTGCCTTGTGACAGTACCGCACCTATTGCTTCGTTACTTGCATCTGTTGTAAGTAAAAAGGGTTTGTAAAATCTGGATATGCGAGAATGGGTGCTGAAATTATTGATTCTTTTAGTTTAATAAATGAATTTTGACAATCGTCGGTCCAAGTGAATTTAACATCATTTCTAAGTAACTTATTAATTGGTAATGATAATTTTGCCATATTGTTTATAAATTTTCTGTAATAATTAATTAATCCCAAAAACGCTTGTACTTCTTTTTTATTTCTTGGTACCGGAATATTTTTCACGCATTCAACCTTTGAGGGGTCTGGCAGAGCACCTAGTTCCGAACATTTATGTCCTAAATAGACAACTTCGCGACGCAAAAACTGACATTTTTCTGTATTTAATTTTAGATTGTGTTCCCTTAATTTCTGCAATACTCTACTCAACCTAAGCTCATGTTCAGCTAAATTCTTTCCGTACACCACTATATCATCAAGATAAACAAAGCAATCGATAAACAGGTAAACCTGTTAATATGTGATTCATTATTCTTTGGAAAGTGGCTGGAGTCCCTGTTAAACCAAAAGGCATTCTGTTAAACTCGAAATTACCAAGACCTGTACTAAAAGCTGTTTTTTGCTTATCCCCTTCTTCAACTAGTACCTGATGATAACCACTTGCCAAGTCTAAAGTTGAAAAATAGCGACTGTGACCTAATTGGTCTAATATTTCGTCTATTCGAGGAATCGGAAATACTTGTTTTATTGTCACATCGTTCAATTAACGGAAATCTATAACTAGCCTCCACTTTTTGTTGCCGTCCTTGCCGCTCTTCTTAGGAACTAACAACATCGGTGAATTCCAGGGTGATATGCTTGGCGATATAATGCCGTCATCCAACATTTTATTAACCTGTCTGTTGATTTCATCTCTGTGTGAGTGTGGCAATTTGTATTGCTTTTGATTGATTGGTGGTTGGTTCCACTGTGTTATTATTTCATGTTTAAGTACTGGCGTGTACGTTAATTCATCGCCGTCTAAATGAAAAACATCATGATACGAAATACACAGATTTTGTAAAGATGTAATTTCGTCTTTATTCAAGGTTCCATCAATTTTTATTTCCTCTAATAATTTGTTAATTCTGTTCGTAATGTTTACTGAATGTATGCTACTTATTGTAGAATTGTTGGTATCCGATTCCTTATACTGATTGAAATTCGAGAATTTTGGTTTAAAAGTACTGTCTATTATAAATTATTTTTCTGTAGCATTTAATACGGACACATAAACTCTATTTTTGCTAACATTCGATATGCTTTCGCCCAAATATACTCCTGGACAAATTTCTTATTTATGTATTAAGACGATTGGAATTTTTGTTTTTAAACATAATGATACTATCTTTGCGGTTCTAGGTTCTACTTTAAATTCCTGATTTAGAAAAATATTTTCCATGTCTGCCCGTGTCCTCATGCGTAGTTGTATAGTATTGTTTTTATCTTTATCATAAAATATTAACTTCTTATCTATGGCATTTATTATGGACCTATTCCATATATTATCTCGTCCTATTATTCCATCAGCGGGTATTCCTTGTTCAAGTGCCACTACATGCATCTTTAAACAGAACCACTCTATACTGTTGTGCTGAATATTTATTGTCCCTAAAGTCCTTACGCATCCCCCAAAAGCACCACTAAAGTCCTTCTGAGTATTTTTATCAAAACCCGGAAGTCGTATCATCGACCCCTCCTTTACTACACTAGCATCTGCTCACGAATCTACCAGTAATATGAGTTTTCCATTTTTAGCATCCTCACAAGGTACTTCGATGAAAACATCACTTACATGAGGTAGTTTGAAACAGTCACCCTGCCTACTGCATATTATACGATTCTTTCTTTTACTAAACTCACTCATATGACATCTAATCTTCTTATCATATTCTATTTCCAAATTCTCAAAACTTTTTGATATTCGTGATAATATGATTTTTTACTTTATACCCTACTGCTTCCTCTCCAAAAGTTCCCTTATACTTTTCATATTCTGCTAATTTTATTATTTTGTTCCCCAGTGTAATCGACACAATACCTATAAAGTGTATGATATAAACTAATATTCCTACTACTGCATTACAAACCAAACACGGTGGCTCAACATATGTATCAACGGTCACTCCCGACGTTTGATGAACAATATTTTCACCCATTTTTTCTTCTTTCAACTTCTCCTTACAGACCAAACACGGTGGCTCAACATATGTATCAACGGTCACTCTCGACGTTTGATGAACGATATTTTCCCCCACGATTTTTTGGTTGTTATTTGAAGCTGCGGTAGCAAATGTGATCACAGGCTCCTTTGGTGTATGATTCACTATTTCTACCTTTGACCTAACTTTACTAATGTTAACGGGACCCCAGCTTATTGGCCTTGACTGGGCCCGTGGTAGTTTCCCCTATTACTACCGTTTGCATTACTACCGTTTGGCACAACATTTTTCTTGGCGTGGCAATCCGCTATCATATGGCCGACTTATGTATGTTCTATTAGGTTCGTTATTGTTATTACTGTTGTTATTTCGGATTATTATTTCTATTATTTTCATTCATCGTCTAATAAATCATTTAAATTATCTGCCTTGCTACTCAACAGTAGTATCTTTACAGTCTTTACTCCCACTTTAAATGCTGTTAGCACAGAATTTAATAGTTCCGTGTTAAAAATGTCCGTTGGCAGGTTTTTCTTTTTATACATTGTATCGGCTATGTCGTTTGCGTTCGACTGCAATACTTCTAAACGCCTTGCAAACGCCCTTTATCTTTCCCCTCCTCTTTGATATGCTTGTCTTATGTTGTATTGAACTGAATCTAATGTAGCCACCTTTAAATATGTGCTTTTAAGTAATTCAAACAACTCATCTAAATCATCTATTTGTTTGGTCCTCACTAATTCGTATGCATCTCCATCAAGACGCAGTTTAATACAAATCATGAATTCCTCCTGATTTTCTTCAGTTATTTTAAGGTTCGCTGCCTTACAACCGTCTAAGAAGCTCCGTTTTTAGGAACGGTGAATCTTCGCCCTTGAACACCGGGACCAGATTTCGTACGCATTTCGAAATATCATCTGTAGGCACTTCAATAATTGTTCTATCTGTTGTTATGCTTTCTAAATTGTCTTCTATTCTTAAAGCTTCTTTATGGTATAACGATGTTTCGTGTGCTAAGTTCACTTCCGCCTCTAAAAATCTGATTTTCGAATCCAATTCCCTTACTTTATTATTTACCTCTTCGACTGATTCGAATTCTAACCTTGGTTGTTGACGTAGTGCCCTAGCTACTGATTCATCAGAAATATCTTTATCTTAATTTTTCGTTTTCCGCCTCTATATACCGCAGGCGTGATCTAACAACTCATGTTTTTCTGCTAATTTATCGTTTATTTTTTTAGTTAATGCTGCAAATTCGCCTTTCCAGCCTTCTATCTCTTTTATTTTATTCTCACTTTTGTGTTCCAAGAAATATATTAATTCTTCGAACACGACATCTACTCCTTCTACTTTAGAAAAAACCTTTTTGTTATTAACTTTATTTTTTATTAATTGTAAATGTTCTTTATTATTTACTTCGAGGCTAATTTGAGCCCACAATTTATCCGTAAACCTGTCCAATTGCCCTAGTATGTTTCCGTATGCTAACTGTAATTGTTCCAATACGGCCATATATTTATCAACGACAAAAAAATTCCCAATTTATGTCCTAGAACACTCAACAGTTCACGTGGCTCCACAATGTTAAAAAAAATATTATAAATTTTTTAAATTTTAAATCTGTTGACTAAAATCAGATATTTTATAATAATGTAAAATTTTTAATTAAATTGACCATGTTATAAAAATAAAAAAAAAATAATTGTTTTTGTTTTACGACCTCTTGATAATTTTAAGATATTGTCTTAACGTGCTCAAGGTCCAGTCAGTACAAATTGGGTGTTTTGTACCAACCAATAAAACAACAAACAATTGGCAAAATGCATTGAGTGGCAGATCGTACAGCTGTTTCAGAGGCAGCCAAGCCCCTTCATCAGCGATCTTTCTCTGTAGATTCCACATTTCAAGTCGCTAAAGTTTTCCTTTTCCAATGAACACAATAAGAATTATGTGCATTGAAGAAAGAACCAAAAGCAAAAATGCAAAAACTGCATCAACTCAAGATTTTGCCAAAGTTGTTGTTGCGTGTTGTACGATCTGCCACTCAATGCATTTTGCCAATTGTTTGTTGTTTTATTGGTTGGTACAAAACACCCAATTTGTACTGACTGGACCTTGAGCACGTTAAGACAATATCTTAAAATTATCAAGAGGTCGTAAAACAAAAACAATTAATTGTTAACGCAGTGCACGGCGTTTAAAATCTAAAGGATTTTTATACTTTTTAAAAGTAATAAAAAACCCATTTTTTATACAAAGTGCAGCCTACGTAGTTGATTCTGTGGAAACTCTGCAGCCTATACGTAGCAAATTGCTGCACGCAACAACAACTTTGGCAAAATCTTGAGTTGATGCAGTTTTTGCATTTTTGCTTTTGGTTCTTTCTTCAATGCACATAATTCTTATTGTGTTCATTGGAAAAGGAAAACTTTAGCGACTTGAAATGTGGAATCTACAGAGATAGATCGCTGATGAAGGGACTTGGCTGCCTCTGAAACAGCTGTACGATCTGCCACTCAATGCATTTTGCCAATTGTTTGTTGTTTTATTGGTTGGTACAAAACACCCAATTTGTACTGACTGGACCTTGAGCACGTTAAGACAATATCTTAAAATTATCAAGAGGTCGTAAAACAAAAATAAAAATAAAAAATAAAAAAAAAACCATTTTGTATACAAAGTACAGCCTACGTATTTGATTCTGTGGAAACTCTGCAGCCTATACGTAGCAAATTGCTGCACGCAACAACAACTTTGGCAAAATCTTGAGTTGATGCAGTTTTTGCATTTTTGCTTTTGGTTCTTTCTTCAATGCACATAATTCTTATTGTGTTCATTGGAAAAGGAAAACTTTAGCGACTTGAAATGTGGAATCTACAGAGAAAGATCGCTGATGAAGGGGCTTGGCTGCCTCTGAAACAGCAGTACGATCTGCCACTCAATACATTTTGCCAATTGTTTGTTGTTTTATTGGTTGGTACAAAACACCCAATTTGTACTGACTGGACCTTGAGCACGTTAAGACAATATCTTAAAATAAAAAAAAATATTTCAAATTTCAAAATCTTTAAAATGTTATTTTATTCTCATTTAAATTTTAAAATGAAAATGATATTTTAAATGTTCTAAAATTTTTTAAATTAAAGAAAAAATCAAAAATTCCGTTTCATATTAATTTTAGAAAAAAATTTAATTTACTTATCTGAGTTTAATATTAAATAAATTTCCTAATTTCTTTTTATTTCGTTTGTTATTTTATCTTTATTTATTTAATTTCCATTTGTATATTTATTTATTCAATTTGTATTTATTACTTTATTAAACACTGTAATAATTGTTTAAATTTTCTGCTGTTACTCACGTATTTTCAAAAGAAAAATTAAATTATCACCATTTATTTTGTGATTTTTAGTCCTTTTGTTCCTTCTATCGTCCTTCTTCTCTCGGTCCCTGAGAGCGTTGTTTGAGAAACCGGCTGCGCCAAAATGTTGTATGTTAAAAGTCTTTCTACTAGGATTTTAACTTCCTTGATCCTTTTTATACTTACTGAGTCCTTTTTACTTTCTTTATATTATTGAAAACAACCGGGTCTTTTTTACTTTAAGACACTTTATTTCGCTTTAAAAGTTGGTTACACTTATACTTAACATTTATTTGTAGACACTTCAGCTTATCGGAAACAATTGATTCTTAGTCTATACTTAACTTCAACATAACACCTCGTATTATTAAAATTTCACAATAAATTGAGTAATTTCATCATGCTAAAATAACTTAGTCAGCGTATTTATAATTTCACAATAAATTGAGTACTTTCATCATTCTAAAATAACTAAGTCAGCATTTATTTGTGTGATCTGAGTGACCTATTTAACGTGGGCGTGTATACCTGTGCTATGTTAAGCGGTGTGCGCCAAGACTATTAAATGCTGTTTGTGTTTAATATGCATAATGCTTAACCCTAAAAGTATGCCATAAAGAAAAATATACTGGTTATGTTATGTTTTGGATCATAAGCACGCTGTAAGTTCCACGATTATGATACACAACAGTGGATCATATGTAAGCTGTGAACTCTACGATTATGATACACAACACTGTTATCTCACAAAAGAATGGATTCACCCCTCCCTCCCCTCAATATGGGACCTGTGGATATTGCGCAGTCAGCTGTTCTTGACGTTCTGGGCATATCAATACAATGTGACCTCCTTGGAATGATCATATATTTGATGTGTCGACAGAAGCGGCCAAGTGCCTCGGTTTTCTGAAACTCCTGCTGACTTGCGCACTGTCTACACCACCTATATTCAGCCTAAGATGGAATACAATTCGCACATATGGACAGGGGCTTCAAAATCTTCTTTGGAGTTCCTGGATCGAATCCAACAACGTGCAATATATTTAATAGGGGATGAAAATATTTCATCCTCTATTGGTTCTCTTGAGCATCGAAGGACCGTAGGGTGTGTAAGCCTGTTTTATAGGTATTACAATAGTAAGTGTTCGAGGGAAATACATGGCCTGATTCTACCAGGTCGTGTGTTCTCTCGTTCTACTAGGGCATCGAACCAAGCCCACGCCTTCGTAGTCCGCACGGTTCCCAACACAACGCATTACAGAGAGAATTCGTTCTTCAGTCGCACGATTCGTTTTTGGAACAATCTCCCTGCGTCTGTTTTTCCCGACATTTTTAATATTGGGAAATTTAAAGCAAACATCCACCTACACTACTCCAACTTTCCTCCTCCTTTGAACCTATAATCCTTTCTTACGATCAACACTGTGCATTGCACGAATAGGGGGCTTCCCCTGAGCGTTGGTTAATTTGTAAAAAAAAAAAATACATTAACCCTTTCAGTAATATGTTGACATGTGGTAACAGCATTTCAAAGAAATTTTTTAAATACTCTCCGCTATTATATGTCGACAGAAATAAGTTAACTGATAGTCTATGACATCTGTTGGGTTGGTAAATAAATTTAGTTGATAAAGAGAGATACTTATGAAAAGTGAGGTGATATTTTGAGCAAAATAATAAAAATTGCATATTCAGGTTTTAAGCCATTTTTATTTCTTATATTTAAAATATATGATAATTTATACTTGTGTATAATTTGAATATTTGTTAAAATTACAAAAAAATAGAATATTTGTATCATTTTTATTAGAAACATACCATATGGTCATCAAAAAATATATATTTTTTAAAAAATAAAGTGAATTTGTCTTATTGGTCTTAAATTGATCCAAAAAAAAACCTTATGAATGTTTAAGGTTTATAATAAAATTAATTTACTGAAAGGGTTAAAATGTGTATTATATAATAAAATATTATCACTTATGTATATACAATTTTTAATTTTATTTTTTTAAGATTTTGCCTCCCCCAAGATAAACCTGAATTTACGTCCCTGCTCACACCTATCATTAAATTGTTGTTAATACTGGATTTGTTCGCTTCAATATTTCTTTGTCCAAAACGGCGATGTCAAGTATGCACTGACCATTAGCAGCACATACGCTTTTAACCTTGATGTATTGATCCAGCACTTACAAATTGTTCTTTAGTGAAGCCATTGCGTATACTTCATCATCCATTGAAATGATACATTGGCCTGCCTTGAATATTACGTCAAATCTATTTTCGATCAGTTTTCGAACTCAGAGCAGACCTCCATCCAACTCCGGGATAAATAAACATTCTTTACAACAATGTTTTTGTAGACGAATTGACATTCTTCTATCCCGCTTGCCTTGAGCTCCGAACCATCAGCCAGAAGAACAGAGTCGTTTTTGTTTTTGTCCAATTTCATAAAGAAATCTTCTTCATAGTTCATGTGGCCCGTTGCCGCAGAATCAATAAACCATCCCTTTGATGATTTCTTGGTGGTCAAGCGTTAACAGGCATGTTGGTTCCTTTTGTGACTATATTAGCTCTCTGGAAGACAGGAATGCTCCTCCATGTAGTTAAGATTTGACGAAGTAAACTAAACTTATTCATCAAGTTAGACTTCTCATGATGCTTCTTTAGTGATTCCAAAAATTTCCTGCGAATATTTCCAGTTTTGCAATGATTATGATGATGAATTCATGATGCGCGGTTACAATGCGAAATAAATTAGCTCAAACAAAGAAATGTATAGCGAACGAAGGCCCTAAACCTATTAAATATAAATTACTTAGAATTACTTAGAAACTTCAGTTTAGTTTTTATTTGGGAATAATTTATTTCCACAAAATTATTTTTCAGCTACAACTAGAATTTCTAAACATTATTGATAATTATATATACAGTATTTTAAAGTAGATATTGACACAGTTATTTCTGATAAAAAAAGTGTGCCGAGAGAGTAATTTATCACAAGCTTTCTATTTTTTTGTAAATATATGTTCGCAATGTTTTTGCTGTCAAATTTTCGAAAAAATGTTTTAAGCTATATCTTACCTAAATTTTTCAGAATATGTCTTTTAAATATTTGATTAAAATGGAGCGAAATGGACGCTGAAATCTACAATTTGACATGAAAAAAAATCGACACCCTACTCTTTTTAAATTAAAACTAAATAACATTTAACAATAACTTTCACAATTACAAAAATTTTCAATAACAATTACACATGTAATTGTATATGTAATTTAAACATCAATTTAAATTTAAATTATATGTAATTGTAATTGAAAATTTTGCAATTAATATTACAATTAATTTTTATAACTACAATAGTATTGAAAAAAAATTTTATATAAGGTATTTGAACATAAGTGGTCAGTTCTCAGGTCACAATAGACCGATCATGCCATATTTCTTGTTCAGACAGCTTAGATATATAAGTAATATAAATCTAAAGTTTCATTGATCTAGCTATTCTACTTTTTTTGTAACCGTGATTGCAACAGACGGACATCGCTAAATAAACTCAGGAGGTCATGCTGATCAATAAGATATGGGTGAAAATTTGTCAACCGTACCCGCTTCAAAATTAGTTTGCTTCCGATTTAAATGAAATTTGGTGAACATTTAATATAAGTGGACCTCATTAAAACCTGTTAAGGAGGATGGACTAGTATGACTGCACGGATAGAAAAGATTTGTTTGAATATGTTTGAATGTAATTAAAAAGTAATACGAAATTACAATACATGTATTAGGAATGAAGTGTAATTAAATTATAGTCGAAATTGAATTTATTTTTCACGTGTAGAAATTATTATATTGTCCAGCAGAATCTGTCAAATTTACGATAAATATGTTACAATACCAACATAAAATTTTAATTGCATTTGAATAAACTGTTTCTTGGCAATTTACTTGGTTAAAACTATGTTTCGAAACACAGAAAATACTAATAATCAAATCTAAATACAACGTATGTTCGCAAAGCTCGTCTTAATTCGATAATTTATCGACTGACGAAGTGCAGCATTTTCTACCTACGCCATCTTTTGCCATCGTTTGAACATATTGATGTTTAAAAACAAAAAAGAAATTGGATTTAAATAAGTGTATTCTTGCAACATTCTTCTTGTATCGAAGTTGGCACTCGTTAAGCAGAATTTTCTACCTACGTCTCTTTTGTCGTCGTTTGAAGTATGCATAGGGTCATTTTGAACATAGTGATATTTCAAAACAAACAAAAAATGAATTCTTGTATATAAAGTTGACACTCATTGATCGGCATTTTCTGCGTACGTGTCTTTTGTTGTTCGTTGAGAAAATGTGTTCGCGTCGGTAATAATTTTGTTATTTGTAAATTAAATAAATATATAAATTGTGTTTTAAAAAGTACTAATAGTAACAGACTATAATATAGTGCAGTATATAATTTCGGACATATCTGCACAAACTTAATATACTCTCTACCTCATAGGTGTAGGGCAGGCATGTCAAACTCATTTGGCATCACGGGCCGCATTGCCAATTCAAAAGATGAGGCGGGCCGCATTTGTTTACCATAAAAAAAAAATCGCTCATTTTTTACATTTGTTTCTTCGGTTTTAAAATAAAATGTAATGTTAAGATGATAAAAAATTCCATTGTTCTTCGTTAAAAGCGCCGCAGGCGTTTTATTTGCAATAAATGGTGCGATTTTTGTCTGTTCGAAATATATAGAAAAAATGTCCGAACTTCTTTGATCCTGCCAAAAATTTTAATTGAGGTAATTACAATGGAGTATATTTCAAACACTAAAGAAAATTTTATGAAACAGAATCTGACAATCATCCAAAATTGCAACGATATCGAATTAATCTTGCACCAATATCGAAGGCCAAATGGTACTAAAACTGCAAAAATAGTTCAAAGCGACATATCGCAATTTTTTTAGAAACGATAATAAAAACGATTCTGGATTAATATTGCATCAAATAGTTCAAATATATCGAGATTTATTTGAAAAACATTGCGATATCTATGTGGAAAATGTTTAAATATCCTAACGTATAATTTTACTCTACGAAAATAAGAAACTAGAAAATTAGCAAAAAGATGGGATTTTTGTTATCCAAGTTAGTTAGAGATAACTTCGAGGCATAAATCTCATGGCAGACTGGTTACTGGTTTTTTAAGATTTTCGGTACAAACAATACTTAAACATGCATTTTTTGAAAGCCCGTATATAAATTTGATATTTGAATAAATTTGAAAAGGTTTCCTGATTTTGAATAATTAATTTAAATTGCAAGGATAATGACGATTGATTATATGTTCGGGTTTAGGAGTTATGACGTAGTTTGTTTTAATATCCTTAAAACGAGGTTTGCAGCATTCTACGGTCCAGAGTTTTTCTACAACCACAATATGTGATTATTGCTTAATTATTTTCAACTTTTGACCACTGTATCTCTGGAGAAGTGATGTCTCGAAGTCTGGTAGATTTGGTCTGGTATGTTTACTTACTAAAAAAATGTTAAAATGATTCCAATTCTAGTTTGTGCAAAGCAAGACTCTTGGTTAAAAACATGTCGATATTTATTTAAAAAAATTCCAAATTTTTGGGGTCTTATTTTATTCTGATTGCATATTTATTTGATACTAGAGCTGTTTATGAAAATGGTTTTGTTAAATTGGTTCCAGTTTTAGAGATTTTTAAGTTTTAATTATTTTTCTCTCCTTTTATTTTGAATAGTCGAACCAATATTTCTTTTCGGTGTCAGACGTACAAAACTATGCGCTACCATATAATTTTTTTATATATGCCGGTGAAATATAGCCAAGGGAAATTCAAAACTTTACAATCAATTTAAAATTTTATAAATAAAATGACATATTACTTGATGAAAAAGGGTAAAAATCATTATTATGCCATTTGTGCAACGCCATGTATAATATTTAAAATGACAATTAAGAAAATAAATTAAGATTCTATATTAAAAACTTATTAATATCTCATTATTCAATTTTGGGAAAATAATGTACCTACAAAAATATTGATTAATTTAATAAATTATTAAGTTTTCAACCAAGATTAGTAATTTAATTTCTTATATGGCATGTTAAATTGGATACATGTCGCTTCACAAAAATGGACAACAATAAATAATAATCATTTTAACGCCTGAAAATAACAAAAAAATTAAAAATTTTCAATTCTTAAATTTTTAAAAAATATTACTTAACAAGTCTTTGCGGGTTTGACATGCCTGGTGTAGGATATAACAAACAACATGTTACTTTTATTTTATTTTCAGGATTTCATTCCAAAAATATTTAAATATGTTTCTATGCAAACATACTACTTTTTGAACTGAAACGACTGATATGTTTCACTGGAAACATATTTATATTCAGGTCGTTCAAACTCATTTTTTAATTTGAACATACTTATGTTCCGGTTCAAATATTTATTTTATTTGGATTTAGTAATTATTATGTTTCCATTAGAACATACTCCATTTAAAGGGGCAACATTAAAATGTTTCCGGGATATTATAATGTAAGTAAGAGCTCATTACAACACTGTTCAAGTCTCAATACAACCCTGTTTACAAATGATTTATCAGGCAATTATATATTATGTTTACATAAAATTCCTGCAAATGCTGCAAAATTATGTTTGGGAGAACCCTTTTATTTTGCAGCGTGTGGTTGTCGAGATATTGGGGTTCAAATATGGCAATTTTGACCGCGTAGACTTGTATTGAATTATTTATAATTTCTATCAGAGTGGATCAATTGTAAACATCTATGACTGCTTTAGAAAGTATTGTTCATGAGCTTTACAATAACAAAAAATTATTGCATTTTAAAAAGTTTTTGAAGTGTTTGAAAAATAGGCAGTTTTTATTTTTGTTTTTTGTATTTTTAAATGAAAGCTTGTCTTTTTTCCAAAAAAAAATGATGTATAAATGAAAATGGGAAAATTGTCATATTTTAACCCCAATATCTCGACAACCAGTCATAGTAGTCCATCCCCCTTAACAGGTTTTAATAAGGTCCACTTGTATTACATTTTCAAGAAATTTCATTCAAAAAATTTTTGAAGCGGGTACCGTTGATAAATTTTCCCCATATATACCAGAAATACTTCCTTCTGGGTGTTACAAACGGCGTACCAAACTGAATATACCTTTTACTCTTATGCCCGTAACTTCAACGAGTAGATATCAATTGGTTTTCGTACCGAACAGATATCGTTGAAGTTACGAAATTTTGCTTACACGATAGATTACTAAGCACCAGTAGATAGCCATTCGTTGAAGTTACGGATATTAGTGTAGGGAAGGCATGTCAAACACGCGGCCCGCCAATCTTTATTTGCGGCCCGCGAAGATTTTTTAAATAATATTAAAAAAATGTATTTTTAAATTGTATAATTTTTTTTCAGGCGTTAAAATGATTATTATGTGTTGTTGTACATTTTCGTGCATTTTCGTGCAGCGCCATGTATCCAATATAGTTCTGTACGTCTAACACCGAAATGGAAATATATTTCATTTCAAACAGACAAAAATCGCACAATTTTTTGCAAAATACAATTCGGCTGCGGCGCTTTTAACAAAAATCTATGGAAAATTTGAGCATCTTTCGATTTTTTCTTAAGGTAAACGAATGCGGTCCGCCGCATCTTTTGAATTGCCAATGAGGCCCGTGATGCCCAATGAGTTTGACATGCCTGGTGTAAGGTATATTAATGGGAAAAAATTTAATTGAAGCAAAAATTAATAACTTGTTATTTTAATTAATAACATGAAAATAAATGTATTACAGCTAAAAAATAGTAATTAATAATAATAGTTTGGCGCTACAGTCCTAAAGAACTTAGGCAGAGCTCTCTCATCAATTTGAGCTATGCGTGTTATATTTGTACTCAAAGTGGTGGGACCTACATTTCAATCCTGATTCCGAACGGATGGTAAATAAACACTGAAACTGAAGAGCAGATGGTTGAACGAGGCCAAATGCAGATTATCTAAGCTTATGACACCGACGATAACCAAGAGATCGGCCGCTTTTTTACTTTCCTTAAGTAGAAAGGAGTGCAGATCACCGACAGGACTTCTAACGGGACACAACTCATGGGAAAAGCTCACAACTAAAAAGATCCTAGTTCATATTAAGTTTTTAATTTATCGAAATTTTTTTTCAATTATTTTATTTAAAAAAAATTGCTGGATATATACAATTTTTTTTTTTTTTTGAAAAAATAATGTTTGTTGTATTTTTTATTAACACATAAATACCGACAACAACATTACTGCCGTCGAACGCCGAACGGCAGCTTTGTTGTTTTTAATGTTCGTCTTCTTACTCAGTGCTGGACATCATAAAACAAATACTGCAGTGAAGTCGGCCGAGATACTTCACGATAATACTCTCGTATGTCAAAACTGTTGAGTGCAGTAGTGCATATTTGCAAAGGAAACTTCAAAAACATTTGTGCAGATGTCTAATATATAAATGGTATTTTGTTTATGCAAAAATTAGATCATGAACCAGTCTATGAAATAGAAACTTCATAATAATTATAAGAAGATATTCAAATGTATTTTTTTGGAAGAAAAAATGCTGATTTTCTCCCACGTTTATATTACATCAATTTTGTATAAAATTACTAAAGCATTTTTTTCTTTCAGGATAATATATCATGTTTACAAGACAAAAATCATTGCACGATGCCATCAATTTCAAACTCAATTCAAATGCAACAACTTTCTCAACAATCTCCAGGGACATCCTCTGTTAATCCTATTAAAGCCACTCCACCAATGTGGCGCTGCTCCAAAGTAATGCATGTGCAAAGAGAAATACATCCCACCATACTTAGTTCTCTGGAAGGTATTGTGGATCAAATGGTGTGGTTTAGAGAGAGTTGGACTGAGGAAGTACTAAGGCAATTGAGACAAGGCCTCATTAAATGTTATGCTATCGCCTTTGAAAATCGATCTTCTGTTAATGAAGCTACAATAACACCACATACCTTGCATTTTTTAAAAAAATTAGGTTCTACATTTGGTATTGGTATCGAAAATATACAAGGATCAGTATCATCTTCCATAACGAATTCCGCAGCGTCAGAATCGTTGGCAAGAAGGGCACAAGTCACATTCCAAGATCCCGTATTTCAAAAAATGAAGGAACAATTTACTAACGATTTTGATTTTTCACAACCCGGAGCTATGAAATTACATAATCTTATATATAAATTAAAAGGATGGATAAAAGATTTAGAAATGAAAGTTAAAAAACTTCCAACGTCATTTTTAATAGAGGATAAATGCAGATTTTTATCAAACTTTAGCCAAAAAACAGCTGACGTTGAATTACCAGGTGAATTGCTAATGCCATCACCAGCACATTATCACATACGAATTGCTCGTTTTATGCCACGTGTAGAAATAGTTCAAAAAAACAATACTGCGGCACGACGATTATATATCCGAGGAACAAATGGCCAAATATACCCATATTTAGTGGTAATAGATTCGGGACTTGGTGATGCTCGTCGAGAAGAAAGAGTACTACAGTTAATGAGAATGTTAAACTTTTATCTTCAAAAACAAAAAGAAACAACAAAAAGATTTCTAAATATTACAGTTCCTAGAGTTGTACCGATTTCTCCGCAAATGCGTTTAGCAGATGACAATCCTGCCAGTATTTCATTGCGAGAAATATACAAAAATGAATGCGGGAAACTTCAGATAGATCACGAGTTACCTATCGTTAAATATTATGAATTCTTAGCTGAAGTTCAAGCTAGAGGAACACAAACAACACATACTGTTTTGCGAGACATTTTACGAGAAGTACAGACAACAATGATTCCGTCTACATTACTGAAAAACTGGGCTATACAGCATTTTAAAACATCTACAGATTATTGGCAGTTCAGAAAAATGGTAAACTTATATAACCTATTTTTTTAACAGATTTATTATAACTAGGCAGGATTCCCACACCAAAATAAAAAAAATAGTCACAAACAATGTTAAAATAACATTATTCCTTTATAAAACTCGTCCAATTTTAAAAAAATTTCAAATGACCTGTAAAACTGTCAGGCTTAATTTAAATTTACACAACGTTTGCTCTTAAAATTGGTAAATTAATAGTATTAAAATTGGTTAATAGGGGGCGTCCCATTAGATAAGTAACATTGAAAATGTTAACACAATATGTTGTTGTACCATAAATTTTATAATGTGCTCTTTTAATTACAATAAGGAAGACCTATAAATATTTAATGATACGTGTATTTTACAAATAATTTATAAAAAAAAAAAAAACATGCACTTAAGTATAATAATTTTTTTTTAAATAGATCATAATTATTTTAACCTAAATATAATGGATATAGTACAAATATAAAATTACCCCAAAAAAGGTCCATTGACAGTCGTAATAGGAGCATAATTAAAATAGAAAGCTCAATAGGAAAATAAATATTCGAAAATAAATTAACAAGAAACAAATCCTGCAATCTTGAAAGAAACCAACGCTCAGGGGATGTCCCCTATTGATGAAATGCACAGTGTTGATCAATTGAAAGGACTGTAAGTTTTTGAGAGGGAGGAAAAATGGAGTAGTATCGATAATTGGCAACCCTGGCAACTTGCTAGTTTGTTTGCTTTTCATCTCTGCGTTAATTTATCAATTTAATTAAAAATGACTGATATTTAAATGTCAATAAGGACTTAGAGCTCGGCCTAAGTCCTTATAGGACTGTAGTGCCACTCATAAAAAAGTAGGGATGTCAAAAAGACAGCACTTAAAAAAAAAAGGGTTTCTTGATTTTACAAACACCGAAACCGGTTTTTTGGTTTTGGAATGGATACATGTATGTATTTAGAAATAATTGCTAAACAGGACGGCATTAAAAATCCTCTTGATTGAAGATAATACTCTGCAAATTTTTGAGTGCTGAATTACTTCTTCAGCAACACATCGTACCAAAATGTTCCCAATTGTTTACTTACTTACTTTATGTGGATGTAAATTAAATGTATTAATAACATAGAAAAATGTACTTACATTTTTGTAAAGCAGCAGAACAAATTTGTATGCACTCAACTTTGCCGAAAATTTAAAAATCGGTTAAACCGAGTCAAAAAAACGGTTTTCGGTTGAGTAAAAAACAGGTTTGACGGTTTCGCTTTCTAGAAAAAAAACCGAACAGCCGGTTGGTGAAACCGGTTTTTGACATCACTATAATTGAGTATTTTAACACAGATGAATATTAGTTTTACATACTTTTCTGTAGTGTCGGTAGCTCGTCCGGTTAGTGTGTTGGACTACGAGCGAAAAGTCGCTGGTGCGTTCGATTACGAGCCGAAGGTCTCCGGTTCGATCCCCAGCGACTGTCAAAATCTTTTTCATAGAAAACATTTTTCTATTCGACGCTACCTCTGAGAGAGCTCGGCCCATTAACGGTCGTAATAGGAGCATATTTAAATAAGTGGCAACTCCAATATAATAATTAAAAAAATAAAATGTAACCCTGCGTATACGCAACCTTATTTGAAAACAAATATTTTTCATTTTGTAATAAATTAATTGAAAACTGATATTTTGTTGTTTTTTATAAAACGATTATTGGCTCGGTTCTTTTCTTTTAATAACGCAAATACTTTTGGCATTGCATTTGTGCCAAAATCGGTCGCGTTCGTTTTAGTTGCTGACGGAGCACGGCAGTCGTTGTGCATGTTAAATACAACGAAGACTGCGTAACGTTGCTAGACAGTAAAGAAACGAAAAAAAAGACGTTGTATTTTGAAATTACGGCTTCTTTGCAACGAAAGGATTTGCTATGGCTAAAGTGACCATTATTCAAAAGTAAAAGAATGACACATACAAATCATTAAATTTTGTTTCAAACAAAATTCTAAAATAATGCTGACATTTATAAAATTTGATAATTTTAACTGTGACTTTTTTGATGTCCATATCTTATTTTTTATGAAAAATACTCTTTCTGGTAGTTCATTAGAAGCCGGTAGTGTTGTAATTAAATGTCGGTTGCCTTGGCGTGTAGCCAAATGTCGCAACGTTACTTTTATACTTACCCATGATGTCCTACCCAAATGTCCAACGTTGTAGTTCTGTTTCTATTAATAAAAATAATTTAAACAAGTCTTTTCTTCTAAGACATACTTTTATTTAAACTAAAGTTCTATTTTAATATTAACATTATTAAGTAACACGTCTTAAACGTCCAACTTATATCTCTAACTCACAACTAACAACTGACTTAAAATCTAACTTAAACTATTATATGGAGGTTGTTTCAAATCTAACATGTTCCGGCAGAGCGCCGTGCGCAAATTCCACTCTAGCCAATCACGCCACCGCTGGTTTGACCCAGTTTCGCCAATACTAAACTTTGATTCGCAAGCCCTACATCACACCTTACACCAACTTCACGATAACTGCATAAGGTAGTCATCGCGCAAGTAGGTCACGATACGTTTATAATATCAAAACACACTATGTTGACTTACAACAGTAGGTACAATGTTTCTGCATTCAATGCTTTGTTTGGCCAAGAAGTTAAAATTTTCAACACATTTTAAATGTATTGATGTGTCTCTCCATTTTTCGATTCTTTCTGCATATTCGGAATTTTCAACATAAAATACTTCATCGAATATCTTTTCATTGTTGATCTCAACATTATCTCTTATATTAATTAGAAATGCAAAACTATTTTCAATCGGCCTCCTGGACTGGCCAGTGGTTACTTCATCATACTATGATTTTTATTTTCAGTATACAATGAAAATAACCGCTCTGTTAATTATCGCGAATTTTTAACATTGAAACTCATCCCTGTGTTCTAAGATCATTTAGTTTAAATTATTTAAATTTTTCAAAAAATAGTTAAAAATACCAAACGTATAGCTTTTTACTAGGGGATAGTGGCGTTGGAAAGTACAACTCAATACCTTTCGAATGACATATGAGAAGTTAGCGAACAGGCCTCCTGGACTGGCCAGTGGCCACTTCATCTTGTTCGATTTTTCATCCAAAAAAGACAATTTTTCAAAAAATAGTTAAAAATACCAAACGTATAGCTTTTTACTAGCGGATAGTGTCGTTGGAAATTACAAGTCAATACCTTTCGAATAACATATGAGAAGTTAACGCACAGGCCTCCTGGACTGGCCAGTGGCCACTTCATCATGTTCGATTTTCCATCCAAAAAACACATTTTTTCAAAAAATTGTTAAAAATACCAAACGTATAGCTTTTGATTAGCAGATAGTGTCGTTGGAAAGTACAAGTCAATACCTTTCGAATGACATATGAGAAGTTAGCGCACAGGCCTCCTGGACTGGCCAGTGGCCACTTCATCATGTTCGATTTTTCATCCAAAAAAGACAATTTTTCAAAAAATAGTTAAAAATACCAAACGTATAGCTTTTTACTAGCGGATAGTGTCGTTGGAAATTACAAGTCAATACCTTTCGAATGACATATGAGAAGTTAACGCACAGGCCTCCTGGACTGGCCAGTGGCCACTTCATCATGTTCGATTTTCCATCCAAAAAATACATTTTTTCAAAAAATTGTTAAAAATACCAAACGTATAGCTTTTGATTAGCAGATAGTGTCGTTGGAAAGTACAAGTCAATACCTTTCGAATGACATATGAGAAGTTAGCGCACAGGCCTCCTGGACTGGCCAGTGGCCACTTCATCATGTTCGATTTTTCATCCAAAAAAGACATTTTTTCAAAAATTGTTAAAAATACCAAACGTATAGCTTTTGATTAGCGGATAGTGTCGTTGGAAAGTACAAGTCAATACCTTTCGAATGACATATAAGAAGTTAGCGCACAGGCCTCCTGGACTGGCCAGTGGCCACTTCATCATGTTCGATTTTGCATCCAAAAACGAAATTTTTTCAAAAAATTGTTAAAAATACCAAACGTATAGCTTTTGATTAGCGGATAGTGTCGTTGGAAAGTACAAGTCAATACCTTTCGAATGACATATAAGAAGTTAGCGCACAGGCCTCCTGGACTGGCCAGTGGCCACTTCATCATGTTCGATTTTTCATCCAAAAAAGACATTTTTTCAAAAAATTGTTAAAAATACCAAACGTATAGCTTTTGATTAGCGGATAGTGTCGTTGGAAAGTACAAGTCAATACCTTTCGAATGACATATAAGAAGTTAGCGCACAGGCCTCCTGGACTGGCCAGTGGTTACTTCATCATGTTCGATTTTCCATCCAAAAAAGACATTTTTTCAAAAAATTGTTAAAAATACCAAACGTATAGCTTTTGATTAGCAGATAGTGTCGTGGGAAAGTACAAGTCATTACCTTTCGAATGACATATAAGAAGTTAGCGCACAGGCCTCCTGGACTGGCCAGTGGTTACTTCATCATACTATGATTTTTATTTTCAGTATACAATGCAAATAACCGCTCTGTTAATTATCGCGAATTTTTAACATTGAAACTCATCCCTGTGTTCTAAGATCATTTAGTTTAAATTATTTAAATTTTTCAAAAAATAGTTCAAAATACCAAACGTATAGCTTTTTACTAAGGGATAGTGTCGTTGGAAAGTACAACTCAATACCTTTCGAATGACATATGAGAAGTTAGCGTACAGGCTTCCTGGACTGGCCAGTGGCCACTTCATCTTGTTCGATTTTTCATCCAAAAAAGACAATTTTTCAAAAAATAGTTAAAAATACCAAACGTATAGCTTTTTACTAGCGGATAGTGTCGTTGGAAATTACAAGTCAATACCTTTCGAATGACATATGAGAAGTTAACGCACAGGCCTCCTGGACTGGCCAGTGGCCACTTCATCATGTTCGATTTTCCATCCAAAAAACACATTTTTTCAAAAAATTGTTTAAAATACCAAACGTATAGCTTTTGATTAGCGGATAGTGTCGTTGGAAAGTACAAGTCATTACCTTTCGAATGACATGTAAGAAGTTAGCGCACAGGCCTCCTGGACTGGCCACAGTGGTCATTTCATCACAGTACTCTCCATATGGCAGTCAGTATATTTATTTAACAGTGCCTCTGTTAAAAAATTATGGTTTGTGTATTCGCTAAATTCGCGAATTATTTAACTTCACGTACTTAATTTATCTTTACAATGTTCACTCACGAGATGCACTAGTTCACTATCAAATCACAACTGAAGTGCTGTACCTCTGATGCGGCTCCCTTATATACTGCATGCATCAGTTCGACACGTTTCGACAAGCTTCGACTTGTTTCGAGAACCTTCTACTCGTTTCGTGAATGACGCATGCTATTGGCATCTCATTCGCACTCATATGTTTTAATGCGCTGATCTTCCATCTCTTTCCTCGCACACTGCCTCAGTGCGCTGAATGATCTTCCGTCTCTTTCTAACACATGCTTAGTGCGCTGAATTGTCTTGCGTCTCATTAATTATTGTTGATTGCTTGCACTATGGGGCAAATTACATCTTTTTGTAACACTGCCCTCCACCTAAATCTGTTCGTCCCGACAAGCTCTCTTTCCGTAAAGCTCTCCTTCCGTAAATCACTCTTTATTAACATCACTCCTTTTATAGTTACTTTCATTACTATTTATTTGTTGCAATTCATTTTCCGGTTTTACGCTTGACTGTGTGTGTCTTAATCTTTTTCCATATAATTATATTCATCCTCTTCTGACCTTGGACTTCGCTGCATAACAGCCTGTACATTTAAAGCTTCTTCCAACAATGTATCTAATGTTTCTGACTTACTACCCAACAGTACAACTTTTATCGTTGGATCCTTCACCCCTACTTTAAAAGAGATCAACACTGAGTAATTTCAATCTGAATATGTCATTCTCACTAATTTTTTTACTGAATTTTTTACTTGCAATTTCCAAAGCCATAGATTGCAACTCATCTAATCGTCTTCCAAATTCTCTCAAACTCTCTTCACTATTTTGATAAGCCTTTTTAATCTCTTCTAGTACTGAATCTAAAGAAATTTCATTTAAATACGTAATTTTAAACAACTCATATAATTCTTCTATTTTTTGAAACTGTTTTGTTCTCACTAATTTATAGGCATCGCCCAAACGTATCCTAACGCATTTAATAAATTCTTCACTATCTGATTCTTTAATTTTAAGCTTTGCTGTTTCACAACATTCAATAAATTTATATAATTCTGTTTTTAAAATGGAGATTCTGCTCCAGAAAAGTAAGGAACAACGTAATGAACGCGTTTCAATACATTTTTAGTACCTATTATTAGTGCTTCTTATTTTTCCATTTACTTAATCATATAGCTATACCTTTTTTATTTAAATTATTTATTTTGTTTTTAATACTAAATTTATTTATTTATTCCATTTAATGTTGTTAAACTTTACCAGTTTTTTTATTTAGTTAATTTCGCAACATTATGAAAACATTGCTGTATCAAAATTCTTATGTTATTCAATTTATTTTAATTCACATCATTATCACTTAATGTCTCAAACTATTATATATTGTGTCAAAATTATTTTAAAAATGTTCCTCAATATATCAATTAATCTATTTTATAAAACTTTTTATAAACAATTTCCTGATTTATCAAATTTTATCATTTATGTAATTCATTTCACAATTTTATTTCACAGTTTTATTAAAAGTTTATTTTATACCACAATTTATTTCAAAATGTTCAATTGTTTTTTCTTTTTTCAAATGTTAATTTTCATAATTCCATGATTGTTTTGCTTATTTACAACTAACAACTGACTTAAAATCTAACTTAAACTATTATATGGAGGTATGTTTCAAATCTAACATGTTTCGGCAGAGCGCCGTGCGCAAATTCCACTCTAGCCAATCACGCCACCGCTGGTTTGACCCAGTTTCGCCAATACTAAACTTTGATTCGCAAGCCCTACATCACACCTTACACCAACTTCACGATAACTGCATAAGGTAGTCATCGCGCAAGTAGGTCACGATACGTTTATAATATCAAAACACACTATGTTGACTTACAACAGTAGGTACAATGTTTCTGCATTCAATGCTTTGTTTGGCCAAGAAGTTAAAATTTTCAACACATTTTAAATGTATTGATGTGTCTCTCAATTTTTCGATTCTTTCTGCATATTCGGAATTTTCAACATAAAATACTTCATCGAATAACTTTTCATTGTTGATCTCAACATTATCTCTTATATTAATTAGAAATGCAAAACTATTTTCAATCGGCTTGAGGTAAGTCAGTTTTTATCGAATGTAGTAAAACAAGTGCAAATATATTGTTTATAATTACTTCACACTTAGTTCTAGCATGAGAAAATTTTGCTTCGAAGGTCAATTTTTAATGTCAAACGTTTCAGCGGAATGAATAATTGTGCTGAACCATATGATAAGCCAAGGTGCTTTCTACAACGGCCAACTGTTTTTCTTGATCGTCAAAATTCGAGTTCCTTAAAAAATTATTTCTTGAAAAAAAATTAAGCAAGAACTGAAATTTTATTTTTATTGATTTTAATGAAAAAGAAAAAACAGTAGTGCTGTACTAATAAAGTAAATAATGGATGAGAGTTTTTTTCAAAAAAAAGAGTGATAATGCAATAATTTAAAATGTATGAAAAGAAGTACAAAAAAGGACAATTTAAACAATAGGTCGGTGTACTGTCCTTCTTTTGGAAAAAACTGAAGGACAAGGAGATAAAAAGAAGGACAGATGGTCACCTTAGCTATGGCAGACAGTTTGGAAAAGTGAACATTGCTTAGCTTGAGGGAAGAGCTAGCAAAGCTGGATCTCAATACTGTGGGTACGAAAGCTGAAGTACAATTGCGATAGCTTGAATATAGTGAGGCAAATCCTGACAATGCAATTGTAAGTGAGGTCATTTCGGTAAAAAAAAACAGAGCAGTGCTATAACAGTGTCATGAGTTGAATGGTCAAGTATTTCGTACAATTCAGATCATGTTTTGAAATTAAAACGATTACCGAAAACATATTTCAAAGTGAATTAAATGTTGATGTCAAATCATGATTACATTCGTTGGTAAATGAATATCGCTCATGTTTCGCAAAAGATTTGTCAGAGTTAGGGCAGTTCACAGGCACTGATTTTGATATAAAACTTAATGGATCAGAGCCGGTGAGTAAAAGAAGCAGCAGGATATCATTCGCGCAACGCGATGCAGTCCTACGTCACCTATAGTAGTGATACCCAAAAAGTATAACTCGCTGAGCTAAATGGAAGAAAAATATCTGATTGCGATTGTTAAGCAACAACTGAATCGTTTGAGTGGTTATACCTTTTTCACCATTGTTGATTTGAATTCGAGATATTTCCAAATTTCAGTCGCAGAGACGTCAAGACACACTATGTTGACTTACAATAGTAGGTACAATGTTTCTGCATTCAATGCTTTGTTTGGCCAAGAAGTTAAAATTTTCAACACATTTTAAATGTATTGATGTGTCTCTCCATTTTTCAAATTCATTATATGCAATTTGAATTTTGTGGGATTCCATTTGGATCGGTCAAAGCGCCGTCTGTTTTCCGAGCTACGATGGACAAACTAAGGTAATGATGTTCTCTTTTCTGGATGGTGTTATTATTCCTAGCAAATCGATAGATGAGGGTCTTCAGAAGTTGACTGTATTCCAAGTACAGCTGCAATGAAGTGGACTGACTCTAAAGCATTCTAATTGCAAATTCCTAAAATCCAATGTAGAATATATAAGGCATCAGTTGTTAGCAGAGGGAGTTAGACCAGGCATTAAAAAGACTACTGCGATTTTGGACTTTCCTACACCTACCACAATGCGTCGAGTAAGATAGTTTCTTGGACTTTCCGGATATTTCCGTAAATTTGTCAAAAATGACGCGAAAATAGCCGGGCTTCTTAATATGTTGCTGCGAAAAGACGTGGTATTCCAATGGAACGCCGAACAGGAAACAGAATTCAATGAATTAAATCAGTCGACACATCGACCAAGATGAGTGCTTAACTTCTTTGCAAAGGCTTGACGAAAGATCCAGAACTATATCCGAAGCTCTTAAGCGAAATCCGAGCACAGTGGATGAAAGGCAGTTGCACCTAGACTACACTCTTAAGGAGTGTAATAATGAAATAATGCAATAAATATTTGGTTTGATAGAATGAATGATTTCGTCAAGAAAGACATTGACTCCTGTGTCGAGTGCGCCTATTCGAAGGGTAATTATGGCAAGAAAGAGACAAAATCACATCCAGTTCCTCGAGACCCTGTCCCCTTTCAAATTGTTCACTTGGACCACGTAGGACCGTTCTTGAACAGTAAATCTGTTAACTTACATATCTTAGTCAAGGTAAGTACGTGCAAATGAACGCTGTGAAATCGACGGAAGCGAAATACGTGGTGAAATTTTTTGAAGAGATGAGCAACAACTTTCTACCACTAAAGACATTGCTAGATATGGCTGCTAGAAATATCCGCGAATCACAAGTATAGCAGAAAAATCGTTTCGACCGGAAACTCAAAGCTCAGACCCAATACTTTTGTGGTGATATGTTGCTAGTTATAAATGATCTTCAAGCTACAGGCACTTCAAGAAAACTAGATGCTAGCTAGAGAGTTTCATATTTAGTGGTTCGCTTTCTTGGAGCTCAACGAACACAGAAGCGGTTTAACTTCGTGTTTACATCGGATCGCATGCGTAAATGGCTGAGTATCCCAGAAGATGAAGCACAGCCAACATCAGCAGTAACTCCAGTATAATAATTAAAAAAATAAAATGTAACCCTGTTGTGAAATACGTATAATAATAATAGTTTGGCGCTACAGTCCTGTATAGAACTTCGGCCTAGCTCTCTCACTATTTGGGCTGTATGCGTTATATTAGTACTCAAATTGGTGGAACCTACTGTTTATTGTCGAATCTAAACGGCGGGTAAGAGCTATTCATAGGCAATGTTTTACTCTCGTAGGTTTGCCATTTACTGACGAGTGGTAGCGTCGCATAGAAAAATGTTTTCTATGAAAAAGATGTTGGCAGTCGCTGAGGACCTTTCGGCTCGTAGTCGAACGCACCAGCGACTTTACGCTCGTAGTCCAACGCACTTACCAGACGAGCTATCGACGCACACTGGGGCAGAACATATCAATAGCTGGCATTAATTCATATTTTGAAATGGCGTATAGACATTTCTTTCATCATCATCATATTGTCCAATTTTCCACCTATTAAACTACGTTTTTATTTTTTTTATAAGTGCTTAATTTTTGTCACAGCCACCATCTAAGGTGTTTTAATATGTTCTTAAAAGTAAAAAAAAAAGCTGTACAAATTTAACTCATTTTTTTGAATATTTATACCCTACACCTATGAGGTACAGGGTAGAGATGGGCGCGTGCCTGTTTTTGATGGCACGGACACGCATGGGCACGCCGATAGGTGACACGCTCGAGTACGAGCCCGACGAGTAAATTTACAAACACGCACGAGAAGAACGATAAAACACGTGATGTTAAAAGACACGAATAAATACAGAAAAGCACGACAAAACACGAAAAAATCACGGAAAAACATGAAAAAGCAAACGAAACGTTAAAAATAATACCTGAAAAACGGTTCAGGTATTATTTTTAACCAGAATCGTTATTAAAAATGTGAACCTGAATCGGAACATATATATTTTTTCTGGTTGGAATCGGTACCGCTATTTTAAAAATATCGAAACCAGAATTGGAACAGATATTATAGTCCCTGTCAGGGAACGCAAAGAATCGGAATCGAAACCGTTATTAAAAATGTTTGGAACCGGAATCGAAACCAATTTAATTTGTTGTTGAAACAGGAATCGGAACCGGAACCACAATTTTAAATATCTTGGAACCGATCCGGAACCGATATTCCAATAGGTTTTAGTCCCTGTAATAAATAATTCAAAAATTAAGTATGATACTGTTTTATTCTTTTAAATGCATAAGTAAAACTAAAACAACAGATTTTGAAGAAAAGGTTAAATACCACGAAATTTTTATTTTCTGAAGCTGAATGTAAGGGTTTTTTTTTTAAATTGGGGTAGAAACTATAAAAAAATCTTAAATAAGCGCGTGCCTTTTTTTGGAGGCACGGGCACGACAGCAACTAGCACGCACGGAGATTTGCACGCACAAACTCAGATTTTCGGGCGTGACACGAAAAAGCACGGTATGAAATTTGGTTTTAATAATTTTTAGCTAAAAGTATGAAATAAGTATGGAAATAAACCAAATCGGTCAACGGACACAGCCACCTCCCGATTTTAAATAGTACATTATTGAAAATTATCCCACCAAATTATACCACTAATATATCTACCAAGAGTGTAGGGTATTCCATAGTCGGACCCCACCGACTATAAAAGTCCATCCCATGTGACCGAACTTACCCATGTGACCTAACTTCCCTACTTGTTGCTTTTAGTCTATAAAATATAGTTATATGTTAAGCATTTAAAAATATTAGATGGCAAAAGAAAAAATTCACACCTTGTAAATAATGTATATAAAAGTAGGTTTTTTTTTTTTTACTTTATACATTTTTACAAAGTTTAAAACAAATACGAATCAAAGCATATCAAGGATACTTTTATACACTTTCAGATTGATCAATACGTGTATTTTTAAAATCCTTCGAAAAACGTTGCGACTTTTTGCGACTTTTTGAAAATTGTCTAACCGTAACATGTGTATAATAATTGTAGTACTAGGAATTCATCTGGAGTTGTGAGTTGAGTTGTGTGGTGAATTTTTGTGTGGTGAGTTTAAAGAAATTAGGGTGGTTGTTACCCCGGTGTTTAATATCTTGATATCACTATAATAACTGTTGACATATACCATCTTGCAAATGCATCTTCTATGGGGGGTGCCACGCCCATTTGTAAATGGAAGGTGCCACGCCCAGTCCACCAATCTCACCGAGATATAGCATATACACTGCCCAGACCCAACATACATATTGTGTCAAAATTTGAGTCTTTTTGTGTCATGTTTGTAGTTATATCGTTTTGAAAGTTCAGGCTGTATCAGAGGTGCCACGCCCCTTTGTCCAATCCCGTCCATATATAACATATCATTCCTTCCAGACCCTACAGGATCAGTGGTAAAAATTTCAAGAAAAAAACTATTTCTTGATTGAAATTCTCCAATTATCTTTTTTTTGTAACCGTGGTAAATAAAAGTTTGTTTTCATAGTGGTGCATAACTATAGACGCATTTTAACAAATAGCACAAAATGACACATTATTGTAAGTTAGACTTAATTTACATTATTTTAATATTGAGTATTGCCTTCTTGATTATGAATATGCTCAAAAATTATTTTTGTCATGCTATTAACTAAGCTTATTCGCACTTTTTCACCAATTGACTCCCAAGATTCAATCACATCCATTTTTAAACGTACATTTTTTTCGCATTGCTTGTTTTCAACAAATATTTTTCGGAACATCATTCCTGAGATATTTTCTATTGGATTCAGATCTGTGGAGTAGGCTGGCCAATGCAAAACCTTCACGTTATTTTTTTTTTTTTACAAATTAACCAACGCTCAAGGGATGCCCCCTATTTCGCATTGCTTGTTTTCAACAAATATTTTTCGGAACATCATTCCTGAGATATTTTCTATTGGATTCAGGTCTGTGGAGTAGGCTGGCCAATGCAAAACCTTCACGTTATTTTTTTTTTTTTACAAATTAACCAACGCTCAAGGGATGCATAGGGATTCATGCAATGCACAGTGTTGATCGTAAGAAAGGATTATAGGTAAAAGAGAGGAGGAAAGATGGAGTAGAGTCGGTGGATGTTTGTTTTAAATTTCGCAATATTAAAAATGTCGGGAAAAACAGACGCAGGGAGATTGTTCCACAAACGTATCGTGCGGCTGAAGAACGATGCGTAATGCGTAGTTCTGTTGAGAACCGAGTGGACTACGAAGGGGTGGGCTTGGTTCGATGCCCGAGTAGAACGAGAGAATACACGACCTGGTGGAATCAGGCCATGTATTTCCTTCGGTGCTTAAGAGAACCAATAGAGGATGAAATATTTTCATCCCCTATTAAATATATTGCACGTTGTTGTATTCGATCCAGGAACTCCAAAAAAGATTTTGAAGCCCCTGCCCATATGTGCGAATTATATTCCAACTTAGGCCGAATATAGGTGGTGTTGACAATGCGGAAGTCAGCGGGAGTGAAGTATGTCTTACACCGTTTCAAAAAACTGAGGCACTTGGCCGCTTCTTTCGACACATCAAATATGTGATCATTTCAACGGAGGTCACATGGAATTGATATGCTCATAACGTCAAGAGCAGCTGACTGCACAATATCCACAGAGTCCATGTGGAGGGGAGGGAGGGTTGAATCCACTCTTTTGTGAGCTAACAGACAACATTGGGTCTTGCTTGCATTAAAATCAACTCTATTAGCAAGACCCCACTCGGAGATTGTTTTCAGGTCATTATTGAGTGTGTCATTCATCGAGCGCCTTTTACTCTCAATCTCCATAGAGTTTGGATGCTTGTTGAACGAATATGAATGACAAATGTTACTGTCATCTGCAAAGGAATGTATTGGGTTCTGGGTCGATGACAGAAGGTCATTGATAAAAACCAGAAATAGGGACGGGGATAGGACGGAACCCTGCGGGACTCCAGAATTGATGGAATGTTGTTCTGAGAAAACCCCATCCATCGCAACTCGTATTGAAAGACCCTGGAGAAAACTCGATATCCATCGAGTAAAAGAATTACTGACAACATATGCAATAAGTTTTGATACCAGGGCTTCATGCCACACTCGATCAAAAGCCTTGGAAATATCAAGAGCAACCACCTTTCTCTCCCCGAAAAGCTGAATACAATTATTCCACTTTTTGGAGACGACCTCACCGGTGGATCTGGTCCTACGGAAACCATATTGCCGGTCACTAAGTAATTCGTTTCGCACCAGATAGTTCACAAGGTATAAGTTAATTACGCTTTCCATTACCTTGGAGAGTGCAGAGCATTTTGCAATGGGTCGGTGAATAGCAGGGTTCGTAGTCTCACCCTTTTGCGGAACTGGCTAGTCATTGGCAACCTTCCAACAAGATGGAAAAACTCCTGTCCTGTAGGAGATGTTGAAAAGGTTACGCAACGGACAAGCCAGCGTTGACGCACACTTCTTCAACACATGGGCAGATATGCCATCTGGCCCGGAGGCTTTGTTAATATTGAGATTTACCAAAACCTTTTTAACTGCCCGAGTTCGAAAATGTATCTCCGGCATTGCAGAAGAAACAAATTCAACGACGGGCAGAGGTTGATTGCTAACATGGAGCGTTGAATTATTTGCAAATAATTCTGGCAAGAGATTAGCTTTATCAGTGAAGGTCTGGCAATTCATAACAAGGTTTGGAGTAGACGATGTCGTCTGATTCTTCACCCTTTTAACAAATGACCAGAAATTTTTACTACCTCAATGGTAGAGAAGGACCTTTTTGTGCGCGTTTTGTTCGTGTAGAAACTTTTCACGCGCGATCACGGCATTACAGCGATTCCTAGCCTGTATGCGAAGTCTTTCAGTATCAGCATTCTTATTAAAACGCCAATTCTGAAAGGCTTCCTCTTTCGACCTGACTGCAATACACGAGTATGAACTCTGGGGAATACACATCGATGTTGAGAACTGACCTCCTTCCGTATTTAGAGAGAAATAATACTGAAAATATGACATTGCAACAAAATAATTCTATTTTAGATAAGGGCAATGAGACTAGCTCATGCCTAGAATCGCATAACGTGAAGGTTTTGCATTGGCCAGCCTACTTGACAGACCTGAATTCAATAGAAAATATCTCAGGAATGATGTTCCGAAAGATATTTGTGGAAAACAAGCAATGCGAAAAAAATTTCACGTTTAAAAATGGATGTGATTGAATCTTGGGAGTCAATTGGTGAAAAAGTGCGAATAAGCTTAGTTAATAGCATGACAAAAATAATTTTTGAGCATATTCATAATCAAGAAGGCAATACTCAATATTAAAATAATGTAAATTAAGTCTAACTTACAATAATGTGTCATTTTGTGCTATTTGTTAAAATGCGTCTATAGTTATGCACCACTATGAAAACAAACTTTTATTTACCACGGTAACAAAAACAAAGATAATTGGTGAATTTCAAGATATAGTTTTTTTTGCATGAGCTTTTAATCGCTTTTGTTTGTTTTAAAAAAAAATTTTTGAAAGCAGAGTATCGCATAAAAAAATGGTGCGGCTATAGTTATGCACCACAGTTTATAAGATTGTATATTTTCGATTATAAAAGGTGGCGAAACACGCCCATTTTAGCTTTATATATTGGTTAAGTCCATATAATTGTCAATGACAAATTTTGTTATTGTACATAATAAGACAGTAATCTTATGAAGTTTTAACTATATATATATTATATGAAAGTAGGCGTGCCATAATATTTCCGAGATATATTATCCACATAACATTGGTTTTAAACTCAATTCATGGTGTTCCTGATTTAATGCCAGCTTTTTGCCCTATCTGCCCCAGTGTGCGACGCTACGAAATACGTATGTTCAACCATAAATCGAGAACTGTGACTTGTCGCCGAACAGCTGAACGTAGTCGACTTTTGTTGGAAGACATTTTTAATTTAAAAACTAATATTTTTCATTTTGTAATAAATTGATTCAAAACTGATAATTTGTTTGTTATAATAGATCATTTTGAAAATAAATGCACCGTCAATTTTCTCCTTCAGGCCAAGTGAAATCAATTACGCCATAACCTGTTTTATATTTTTTACAGACTTATTTTTTCGCAGCACTCTTGCTTTTTTTAATTTTCTGGCCATCAACAGCATGATTTTTAAAGCGTCGTCAATTAAAAATTTGAATAACTGAAATGTAATAAAAAAAATTCAAATAGATTTGAAATGATTTACATTCAAATAAAATTTATTCCTTATTCAAAATGTTTGAATAAAAAACTACAAAAATAAGGAATACACGAATTAACTTTTTCATTCTGAATAAACATAAAAATAATGTATTTATTATTTTGTATGAAGAATAAAAATAATTTATTCGTTAATTTTTATTTTAAATAAAATTTTCCCTTCAATAGAACATTAGAATGTATCGCATTGGCAATGTGATATTTTGGCATAGTAGTGCGTTGGATTACGATCCGAAAGGTCTCTGGTTTGACTCACCGCGACTGCATTATTTAACA
The DNA here is from genome assembly GCA_951804985.1 of Dryomyza anilis. Classification (NCBI taxonomy): domain Eukaryota; kingdom Metazoa; phylum Arthropoda; class Insecta; order Diptera; family Dryomyzidae; genus Dryomyza; species Dryomyza anilis. Next base: position 51,271,054 of record OX638133.1, on the reverse strand, counting down.
AAAAAAATTATGTGTCTATACAATGGCAAACCTACGATAGTAAAACACAGCCTATAAATAAAATTTCAAGTAATTAGATATTTGAATTAGTATGTTTATTTATTATACAAATATTTTCGTATCATTTTTTAGTAGCAATTATATATATTTTAAATAGTATACATATAACACTCATAACTCTAAATTTTAAACAATTTTTATCATCAAACTTCTTATGAAAATTTAATTTGTAAATTACAATAATGTACATACAAACATTTTGTAATATTTGCAATATTATCAATAAAACATGAACTGAGTGTTAATTTGTAACGATAACGTCGTTTTAATCATCACTATTGCGACGGCTTGCAAGATATTCTACAATTTTATTATAATCGCTAGCTAATACCTGAATACAAACAAAAATATATGTCGCAAAAGTGTGCTATAACCCAAACAAAATTTGGACTGAGGTATGTTACCGCTTTGGAACGATCGAAAATGTATGCCACGTGTTCATTCAAAAATACAACGCTTTATTGGTATACCGAGGCCTGTGTGGAGTCCGAGTACGAAAATTATGCCAGGCTTGTGTCCATTTTTCAAATCAGATGGATTTCGTCAAAAATATTCAGATGCACTTTGGATTTGCTTCAATTTTATCTGTACATCGAATAACGTCAAGTTTATTTTTTTAAAAATGAAGACTATAATTTTCCTCGTTAAATCTACTATATATTTGTAAAAGTATGTATGTATGTATGTATGTATGTCTGTATATTCCTTATAGACGTCTAAACGGCTGAACCGAATTGAACTAAATTTTGACACAATATGTATGTTGGGTCCGGGCAGAGTATAGGCTATATCTCGGTGAGTTTGGTGGACTGGACGTGGCACCTCCCATATAACCCAAAAATTAAAAAAACATTATATCACCAATTATATAGCAAATTTAATGACATTTTGGTCAGCGTTATATTTAACCATTCTAAACGATCTCCCGCAATGTGGGCGGGATTGGACCACTGGGCGTGGTACCCCTCATAGAAGGTACATTTTTCAGATTGTGTATGTCAACAGTTATTATAGTAATATTAAGATATTTCACACCAGGGTATCAACCACCACAATTTGTTACTCACCACACCGAAATTCACCACAGAAAAACTCACCACACCAAAATTCACCACACTAAAGCTCACCACTCTAAAATTCACCACACTAAAACTCACCACACCAAAATTCACCACACTAAAAGAATTCTGTTGGGGTAAGAATTCTGTTGGGGTGAATTCTACCGGGAAAAATTCTACGGAAAAGCCTTCTACGGGGAAAAATTTTATGGGGAAGACATAAATAATAATTATTAATAAAATCACTCCATATCCTTGCATACACAAAATTTTGGCACGAGTAGTGCACGGGTCCAGCAAGTTCTATATAAAGAACATTCTTTTGTTGAGTAGTCATATAACAAAAATACAATGCAATTAATTTTTAATTGAAGGTCAGCCGATGTAACTTTTAATTGTATTGAATTCAATATTCGTAGTAATGAGAAATCGTTAATTGAAGAAAATTTAACAACTTTTGTTGTTATATTGAAATTAAAGTTGTATATTAAATATTTTATTGAGAATTAATTTATCATTAATTAATAAAGTAATAAAACCAATTAAAAATTGTTTTACATTCAAATCATTTTTAATTGGATTAAATATATTCAGGCCATATAAAATTTATGCTATTAAATTCAGGCCATTTATTTAGAATCTCTAGCGTCGATATCGGTTCACGAATTTGCAGAATCCGATATTAGCTGCATTGCTTCCAATATTCTGCGATTTCATCAGCGGCTATATTTACGCGATTATTGATACGTAAAAAAATACTCCACATGGAGTGGCGAAAATACAAACACAAAGCAAAAAAAAAAACACAAAGCAAAAAAAAACACAAAAAAAACACAAGAAAACAGCAGCACATCCCAGAGTTGCATTTTTAAAAAATAAATCAATTCAACAAACAATAGTTGTAAATACAATTTATAATTTAATTGTATTCATGTGATATTAAATTTATTCCTATTAATATATTTAATAAAATGTGTGAATAAAATTAAATAATTAGTAAATGGTTCCGCTCGGTTAATTGCAGTTAAAACAGCTGGAAAAGTTCACTTCGTGCATTGCTTTTTTAGACTTAAGTTCACCTATAAAAGGAAGAAAATGACCAAGATACATGTAAGCTTACGTGCAAAATAAATATTTCAGCATAGTATTTCTTTTCATACTCCAAATTCGCAGTTTACCGGCAAATTCGAAAAGAAACCACAAAAGACCTCGCTCTTCAAAATAAAATATTATGCAGGATCAAGCCGAAATGCCGAAGTGGCTCTTAGAGCAAATAATAAACGTGCGAACAAATGGTGTTTGGACTCTGGCGCATCCTCACAAATGTGTTTAGAGAGGGACAAATTTGTCGAAATCGCTGCCCCGAAGTCATGCATCTTGAACTTGGCGAACAACAAGTCGACGAAAATCGCAGGCTGCGGTATTGTGAAGCTGCACAACATAAATGGCCTCACTGCAAGACTCGAGGGAACTCTGTACGTTCCTGAACTTCGCTCGAATCTTCTCTCAGTCGCAAAAATAACTGAGAGTGGATACGACGTGAAATTTAAGCGAAACGAAGCTGTGGTTACGCATCAAGAAACTGGAGAAACGTTGATGGTAGCACAACGAAACAAAGATGTGTACTACGTAGAAGAATTTGCAGAGTTGCACACTCATCGCCATTACAAGAATGGCACGAACATTTTGGACACCTTAACATCAACACCAGTGGCAACTTACCTGTTTGCGAAATATGTATAAAAGGCAAGCAACCGCAGAAACCGTTCCCGAAGTCGACGTCACAATCTAGTGAAATTTTGGAACTCGTACACACAGATGTGTGTGACCCGATGCGCGTCGATTCCCTTGGAGGCTCACGTTATTTTGTGACCTTCATTAACGATAAGACGAAGTGGTGCGAAATCTACTACTAAAGAAGAAAAGCGAAGTTGCAGAAAAATTCATGGAGTACAAAACTATGGCCGAGAAGAAAACGGATCGAAAAATCACAAATACACAAACCACGCCTTGCTAAATTTCTTAAAGAAGGCAGGTATCTAGCATGAACTCACCGTTGAATATACGCCGCAACAAAAAGGTACTGCTGAGAGGAAAAATCGTACACTGGTAGAAATGCAAGTTTTTGGGCAGAAGCTATTTCTACTGCAAATTACATCCGAAACAGATGTCCGTCGAAAAGCTTGCTCGGCGAAATAGCATTTAAGTTGTGGACAGGAAGAACCCCAGTAGTCAGCTATTTCCAGAAATTTGGGAACTACGGCGTATATGCTTGACAAAACCAAAGGCAAGGGGAAGTTCGATTCGAAATCAAAGAAATGTATCTTCATTGGATATTCTACACAATCGAAGGCTATGTAATCCTGATACACGAAAAATAGTTCGCAGCAGAAACGTCACGTTTAGAAGTACGTTTCAATCACATACGTTCGTCGAATTCATAGGCGAAGAATTTTTCTAAAACGCTGAGGAGTGCGACATCGAAATAGAAGCTGAAGTTTTTCGAAAATCATCAGAAGTACCAGTGCAGCCAAGAAACAAAGAAAACTTGGTTGAAAATGCCGTAGGCGTGAATGAAGAAGAAGAATATAGCACACCGATAATGTGGAAAAATGCACAAAAGCGTTAACGAAAAACGGAACCTGGAAAACAGTCGATCGTCCAAAGGACAAGAAAGTGGTAGAATCGAAATGGGTTCTGCGCACAAAGTAAAAGGCTGATGGTACAATCGATCGACTAGTGGCGAAGGGGTTTACGCAGAAACCTGGAATTGACTACACGGAAACTTTCGCACCTGTAGCTAGAATTGGTTCGATTAGGCTGATAATGGCACTTGCAGTGGAACTTAATCTAGAAGTGCATCAGCTGGATTTCGTAAGCGCATATCTAAACGGTGACATTGAAGAAGAAATCTATATGCGAACACCATGCGAACTCACCGAAATTTTAAACGAAAACGAGTTGGAAGAGTATGCAGGCAATAAAGTTTGATTAATCCAGAAAGCACTCTATGGACTGAAGTAGTCGGGACGACAGTGGTACAGAAAGTTGGACGAGAAATTGAGGCAGATAGGCATGCAGTCGCTGAGTTCTGATCCTTGTGTATATCTTTATAAGAAAGGGGAAGACATCATCATAGTTACGATCTATGTTAACGATTTGATTGTGACATCAAACAACAAAGCAATGCTGCAACAACTGAAGACGGAATTAGCGAAATCTTTTGAGATGAAAGACTTACGTATGCTAAATTTTTGTCTTGGAATCGAATTTAAGCAGAATCGCGATGTCAACGAAATCACCATGTCACAACTGAAGTACATACGAAACATATTAAATCATTTCAATATGGAAGACTGCAAACCAGTTGCAACTCCTATGGAAATAAATCAGAAGCTATCGAAGGATATGTGCCCGAAGAATGATGGAAGCTCAAAAATTGCCGTACCAAAATCTAGTACAAAAATTGATGTACTTGGCCGTCTCAACTCGTCCTGACATGCCGTCAGTGTTCTTAGCCAGTATAATACCAATTACGGCAAGCAACACTGGGTAGCCGCAAAACGAGTGCTGCGCTATCTAAAAGGAACTGAAAATCTCGGATTAGTATTCCTGAAGACTGGAGAACGCCTTGTGGGATATGCAGACGCGGACTGGGCTGCAAATATCGACGATAGAAGATCGTACACTGGATACGTTTTTCAATTGGCGAATGAAGCAGTGACGTGGGAGTCTCGCCAGCAGAGAACGTTGCAATGTCGAGCACCGAAGCAGAATATATGTGTCTGAATCAACGAAGGAAGCGATCTATTTGCGATGTTTTCTGTCAGAAATTCTAGGTCCACAGCAAACAACAAAAATTTATAATGATTACCAAGGTGCTAAGCAAGAACCCAGTATTTCACAATCGCACCAAGCATGTCGATATTCGTCATCATTTCGTGCGTGAGTAAGTTGAGAAGGAGGACATCAGAATTGAATATCTGTCTACAGCTGACGTGTTTACAAAGGGGTTGACATCTCCGAAGCATTTGAAGTTTATCAAGAAACTTGGAATGCAGTTAGTTTATAATCATTAATTTAAATTTGTTTATTATAATGTATTAAAATAATATGGGATATCATTTGAGGGGAAGTGTTAGAATATCAAATGAATCTCAGTACTTTATCATTTTCTACTTTGTTAATTTTAAATAAGTAAGTTTTGTAAATAATGTTTTATTTTTCCAATATTTTCTGTTTTTGAATAAAATATTTTTATTCGGAAAAATCGTTTGAACAATCAGCATCGTTTTCAAATTATAAAACTATCATTAGCTTTTTATTATTTGGGAATTGAGAGAACTATCATCTTGTGTATCAAACATTTTAAATGGCTATTCTTTTTTTTCCTGATTATTTGGCAAAAACATAAAACAAAAATTACATATTTTTTATACAAAATTACACAGAAAAAATTTTGTTCATAAATGGAACGCCGTTAATTGCGACATTGTTCATAATATATATAGAAAAAACTGATTCTATTTATGAACTATTCTTCGTATATACGAATCGCACAATTTGAGCGAAATTGATATAATAAACGCGTTCATAATTGTTATGAATTGCGTTCATTGAGGTATTCATATTAATTAATATTAATGCACGTCACGTGCAAATCAGCGGAGCATAAAGGCGTTACTGAAAAATCCACTAAAAGGAGAATAGAAAATACAACACAAAGTAGGTAGGTATTTGAGTATGTTTGTATGATCGTATGCGTGCAAGTGCAACTTTTGACTATTCTATAAATAGTTATTTTTATTTTACTGACGCGTCATGCCGCATGACGCGCAGTGATTATTTTGATAACTCTTCGCGACGCGTTGATAGTCGATGATAGCATATACAATTCTTAGTTTTTATTATTCACTAGCTGGACCCGTGCACGACTCGTGCCAAGATTTTCTGAATTCAAAGATATGGAGCAATTTTATTAATATAAAAAACATTTTATTATTTATATGAGGGGCCATTGCTTAGCTGTTGAAATTTTTTTTATTGGTTTTATAAATGTGGTAACCAAATAATTCTCCGCCAAAACAACTTTTCTCAAAGACAATTTTTTCTCAGATTGCGCTTCTCCGCAGAATTATTCCCAGTAGAAATCTTCCCGGAAAATCCACATAGAATGATTTCCCGTAGAATTCTCAACGTAGAATTCATCCCGGTAGAATTGTTCCCGGTAGAATTCATTCCCGTAGAATTCTTCCCCGTAGAGTTTTTCCCAGTAGAAGTTTTAGTGTGGTGGGTTTTAATGTAGTAAGTTTCGGTGTGGTGAGTTTAGATGTGGTGAATTTTGGAGTGGTGAGTTTAATTGTGGTTAGTTTTGGTGTGGTGAGTTTTAGTGTGGTGAGTTTCAGTGTGGTGAATTTGAGTGTGGTGAGTTTAAGTGTGGTGTTTTTAAGTGTGGTGAGTTTTAGTGTGGTCAATTATAGTGTGATGGGTTTTAGTGTGGTGAATTTTAATATGGCGTGTTTTATTGTGGCGTGTTTTAGTGTAGCGAGTTTTAGTGTGGTGATTTTTATTGTGGTGAGTTTTAGTGTGATGAATTTTAATGTGATGAATTTTATTGTGGTGAGTTTTAGTGTAGTGAATTTTAGGGTGGTGAGTTTTAGTGTGGTTAATTATAGTGTGGTGGGTTTTAGTGTGGTGAATTTTAGTGCGGTGAGTTTTAGTGTGGTGAGTTTTAGTGTATCGAAATTTGAGTGTAGTGACTTTTAATGTGGTGAGTTTAAAAGTGGTGAATTTTAATGTGGTGAAATTTTAGTGTGTTGAATTTTTGTGTGGTTAGTTTTAGTGTGGTGAGTTTTAGTGTGGTGAGTTTTAGTGTGGTAAGTTTTAGTGTGGTGAGTTTTGGTATGGTGAGTTTAAGTGTGGTGAGTTTTAGTGTTGTGAATTTTAGTGCCGTGAGTTTTAGTGTGGCGACATTTGAGTGTAGTGAGTTTTAGTGTGGTGAGTTTTAGTGTGGTGAGTTTTAATGTGGTGAAATTTTAGTGTGGTGAGTTTTAGTGTGGTGAGTTTAAGTGTGGTGAATTTTAGTGTGTTGAATTTTTGTGTGGTTAGTTTTAGTGTGGTGAGTTTTAATGTGGTGAGTTTTAGTGTGGTGAGTTTAAGTGTGGTGAGTTTTAGTGTGGTGAGTTTAAGTGTGGTGAATTTTAGTGTGGTGAGTTTTAGTGTGGTGAGTTTTAGTGTGGTGAGTTTAAGTGTGGTGAGTTTTAGTGTGGTGAGTTTAAGTGTGGTGAATTTTAGTGTGTTGAATTTTTGTGTGGTTAGTTTTAGTGTGGTTAGTTTTAGTGTGGTGAGTTTTAGTGTGGTGAGTTTAAGTGTGGTATGTTTTAGTGTGGTGAGTTTAAGTGTGGTGAGTTTTAGTGTGGTGAGTTTTAGTGTGTTGAATTTTTGTGTGGTGAGTTTAAGTGTGGTGAGTTTAAGTGTGGTGAGTTTTAGTGTGTTGAATTTTTGTGTGGTGAGTTTAAGTGTGGTGAGTTTCAGTGTGGTGAGTTTTAGTGTGGTGAGTTTAAGTGTAGTGAGTTTTAGTGTGGTAAGTTTTAGTGTGGTGAATTTTTGTGTGGTGAGTTTTAGTGTGGTGAGTTTAAGTGTGGTGAGTTTTAGTGTGTTGAATTTTTGTGTGGTGAGTTTAGGTGTGGTGAGTTTCAGTGTGGTGAGTTTTAGTGTGGTGAGTTTAAGTGTAGTGAGTTTTAGTGTGGTAAGTTTTAGTGTGGTAAATTTTTGTGTGGTGAGTTTTAGTGTGGTGAGTTTTAGTGTGGTGAGTTTTTGTGTGGTGAGCTTTAGTGTGGTGAGTTTTAGTGTGGTGAGTTTTAGTGTGGTGAATTTTAGTGTGGTGAGTTTTAGTGTGGTGAATTATAGTGTGGTGGGTTTTAGTGTGGTTAATTTAAGGGTGAATTTTAGTGTGGTGAGTTTTAGTTTGGTTAGTTTTAGTGTGGTGAGTTTGTTTTTCTTTTTCTTTCCTTTTTTTGTTTTTCATTTAGTTTGGATTGTGGTTTTATGTGATTGTTTTTGTTTTTCTATTTTTGCTTTTGTTTTGTGTTGTGCTTTTGCTTTTTTGTTTTTTTTTTTGTATTTGAGTTTTTTGTTTCATGTTCGTAGCTGGTGAAAGTGCCGAGTTATATCGTGTTTAGGTTGCATGGGAGGTGCCACGCCTCTTTGTCCAATCCCGCCCATATATAGCCTATCATTCCTTCCAGACCATACCGCATCTGTGGTAAAAATTTCAAGAAAATCGGATCAGCCGTTTAGACGGAGAAGCGGAACAAACGTGATTGCTTTTGTTTTGTTTTGTGCTTTTGCTTTCTTGTTTTTATTTTTTTTTGTATTTGAGTTTTTTGTTTCATGTTCGTAGGTGGTGAAAGTGCCGAGTTATATCTTATTGTAAGTTTAGGTTGTATGGGAGGTGCCACGCCTCTTTGTCCAATCCCGCCCATATATAGCGTATCATTCTTTCCAGACCATACCGCTTCTGTGGTAAAAATTTCAAGAAAATCGGATTAGCCGTTTAGACGGAGAAGCGGAACAAACGTGATTGCTTTTGTTTTTGTATTTTTGCTTTCGTTTTGTTTTGTGCTTTTGCTTTTTTGTTTTAAATTTTTTTTTTGTATTTGAGTTTTTTGTTTCATGTTCGTAGCTGGTGAAAGTGCCGAGTTATATCGCATTGAAAGTTTAGGTTGTATGGGAGGTGCCACGCCTCTTTGTCCAATCCCGCCCATATATAGCCTATCATTCCTTCCAGACCATACCGCATCTGTGGTAAAAATTTCAAGGAAATCGGATCAGCCGTTCAGACGGAGAAGCGGAACAAACGTACAAACGAACAAACAGATTTATTATATTAACTAGCTGGACCCGTGCACGACTCGTGCCAAGATTTTGTGAATTCATAGATATAAAGCGATTTTATTAATATAAAAAAACATTATTATTATTTTTTATATCAGGGGCCCGTGCTTCGCTGTGGAAGTTTTTATTGGTTTTATAAATGTAGTAACCAAATAATAATTCTCCGCCAAAACAACTTTTCTCAAAGACAATTCAGACAGTAGAATATTTCGCCGTAGAATTCTTCCCAGTAGAAATTTCGCCGTAAAATTCTTCCCCATAGAACGCTTTACCGTAGAATTCTTCCCGGTAGAACTCTACCCGGTAGAATTCTTCCCCGTAGAGTTTTTCCCAGTAGAAGTTTTAGTGTAGTTAGTTTTAATGTGGTCAGTTTTAGTGTGGTGTGTTTTAGTGTGGTGAGTTTTGGTGTGGTGAGTTTTAGTGTGGTGAGTTTTAGTGTGGTGAATATTTAGTGCAGTGAGTTTTAGTGTGGAGAGTTTTATTGTGGTGAGTTTTAGTGCGGTGAGTTTTAGTGTGGTGAGTTTTATTGTGGTGAGTTTCGGTGTGGTGAGTTTTTAGTATGGTGAGTTTTAGTGTGGTGAGTTTTAGTGTGGTGAGTTTTAGTTTGGTGAATTTTTAGAGTGGCGAGTTTTGGTGTGGTGAGCTGTATTGTGTTGAGTTTTAGTGTGATGAGTTTTAGTGTGGTGAATTTTGGTGTGGTGAGTTTTATTGTGGTGAGTTTTGGTGTGGTGAGTTTTAGTATGGTGAATTTTTAGTGTGGTGAGTTTTAGCGTGGTGAGTTTTATTGTGGTGAGTTTTAGTGTGGTGAGTTTTAGTGTGGTGAGTTTTAGTGTGGTGAATTTTAGTTTTTTGTTTAATCTTTTTAGATTGTGTATGTGCTGAGTTATGTCGTTTTGAAAGCTTAGGTTGTATGGGAGGTACCACGCCCCTTTGTCCAATCCCGCCCATATATGGCCTATGACACCCTCCGGACTCCTTAGTATCCTGTGGCAAAATTTCAGTTAAATCGGTTTAGCGGTTTAGACGTGATGCTGGAACAAACAGACAGACAGACCGACAGACGGACCAAGAGTTTAATATATATATTCTCATAGACAATTCTTTCTCAGACTGTGTTTCCTCATGGAATTCTTCCCAGTAGAATTCTTTCCCGTAGAATTCTTCCCCGTAGAGTTTTTCCCAGTAGAAGTTTTAGTGTGGTTAGTTTAAGCGTGGTGAGTTTTAGTGTGGTGAGATTTAGTGTGGTGAATTTTAGTGTGGTGAGTTTAAGTGTAGTGAATTTTATTGTTGTGTGTGTTATTTGTAGTGTGTTGAATTTAAGTGTGGTGAATTTTAGTGTGGTCAGTTTAAGTGGGTCAATTTGAATGTGGTGAATTTTAGTGTGGTGAGTTTTAGTGTGGTGAAATGTAGTGTGGTGAATTTTAGTGTGTTGAATTTTAGTGTGGTGAATTTTAGTGTGGTGAGTTTTAGTGTGGTGAATTTTAGTGTGGTGAGTTTTAGTGTGGTTGATTTTGTTTTTTTTTTCTATCCTATTTTATTTTTCTATTGTTTTTGAGTTAAAGGTTAAGTTTTGTGCTATTACTTTTGATTATGTATTTGATTTTTGCTTTTGTTTTTGTGTTCTTGCTTTTGTATTTTTTTTTTGTATTTGAGTTTTTTTGTTTCATCTTCTTTGCTTGTGTATGTGCCGAGTTATGTCGTTTTGAAAGTTTAGGTTGTATGGGAGGTGCCACGCCCCTTTGTTCAATCCCGCCCATATATAGCCTATGACACCCTCCGGACTCATTAGTATCCTGGTGCAAATTTTCAGTTAAATCGGTTCAGCGGTTTAGACGTGATGCTGGAACAAATAGACAGACAGACAGACCGACAGACTGACGGACGGACCAAGAGTTTTATATATATAGATAGGATATGTCATTTCGTACAAATTGACCGAATCGTTTCATTTGTTGTTTACAACTCCAAAGAAACGTGCACCACAGGTACTGAACATCACGCAACAACAAAACATTAGTTTAAAGTTCATAAATACCATGATTTTTTTCATAAATATTATGAAAGCGTTCATCAATATTATGAACTTATTCATAACGTAAATATGAACGATTTATAAATTGGATAAATTTGGTCATTGGTTGAGTAATAATGAAAAATTCATAAAATTGATGAACAAATTCATAAATAGTATAATTTTTTTTCTGTATAGATATGAAAAAAAAAGCCTTCAAATGCTCTCATATATCTTGTTACAGGAATAAGTCTGATATGTTAAAGATGCTTGCATATGTTTGCCACACGTCATTTAAAATTAGTTTAAAGGCCGTTTTCACAATATCTAGTTAAATATTAACTTCCACTTTAACCGACAGTTTACGCAAAATTCGTTTTTACAATCATCTGTTTGTCATTTAAATTTTCTTTAACCGGCAGATACTTTAACCGATAGAATATTTTTCCGTTATATTTATAACCGAAAGATTTTGACAATCCATTGAAAAAATTATGCTGCAATTTGTACATAAAATAATTCCCGAAATACCAAAATGCAATGTCGCAAAATATCAAAAGGTAAATGGCAATAGAAATATTAGCATAACGGTCTTTTGCGATTGCAAATCTGTCGTCGCATTATCCAAATATGACGACAAACAAATTCACAATTTCATGAAATTTTAAATTTGAAAAATTAAATTTGAATTAATTTATTTATGTCAATTATTTGCCTTTTTTACTTTTAACCTATCATCCCTTCTTACGATCAACACTGTGATTTGCATGTATAGGGGGCATCCCCTGAACAATTTGTGTTGGTGAAAACGAAAATATTTAACAGAATCTTAACAAACGTACAGATAAATTTTAACGTAACCGAACATTGTGAAAACGGCATACGAAACTGTTAATCACTATGTATTTATTATGAATAGGATTCATAAATTTTACAAATTTTATTGTTAATCATAACAGGCGAAATTAATTTTAATTGCATATTAATTTTCTTAATGCGCAATTCACGCCAGTTGTGAAAAACCACGGCGCACGGTGAACAAAACAGCACTTTTTTTGAACAAAATTATATAACTTCAAAACAAATCGGTAGATTTCGATGATTTTTTTAACTTAATAAAAAAATATCAAGGTTTAGTTATGCTTTACAGAATGTCTTCTATTGATTCACAAAACTTATGAAAAAATATTGAAACTTCGAGAATTTTGTGGACATTTTTGACATGTGATTTTTTAAAATCTGGAGCAGATATCGGTATGAAATTAGAAAATAAAATGGTAATTTTTGCCATATAATTTCTCCTAATCCGGGAACGATATCAGAATAATATTTTTTTTATTTTTTACCACTTTGATTGTGCTTAGAAACAAGTTAATGCGAATGAAGTATATCGTTTGCAGTCCATGGAATGAATTCACAAAAAAATTAGAATAAAACTTTATTTTTAGCCATGTATTTTCTTCTAAACCGGCAACGATATCGGGATGATTTTTTTTTTATTTTTTATCATTGTGATTGGAAAAAAAGTTAATGCGAATGAAGGATATTGCTTGCAGTCCTTGAAATAATTTTACGAAAAAAAGCCCAAAAGTATGAAAAATGGTAATATTTGCAATGTAATTTCTTCTAATCCGGGAATGATATCGGGATGTTATATTTTTTTATTTTTTATAACATTGATTGTGATTAAAAAAAAGTTTGTGAGGAAGGATATCGCTTGTAGTCCTTGAAATTAATTTACAAAAAAGGCACAAATGTATTTAATTAGATTAAAAAATGGCAAACATTACCATGTAATGTCTTCTAATTCGGGAATGATATCGGGATGATATTTTTTTCATTTTTTACCACATTGATTGTGATTAGAAAAAAAATAGTGCGAATGAAGGATATCTCTAGGTTTAATTGATATACAATTTTTAACTTGACATAATATTACTCAATTTGCAATTTTTGGCGTGAAATTTACCGAAATATGGATGAATGAATGGAATTTTGGAATTTTTATATTTTTTTATACACTATGGATATAAATTTGTGTGAATATATACTTTGTATTATTCGTCTGTGTTGAGTTATGATACGAAATACTAAACACATTAATAATTTTCTAACGAAAATTTTAGTTTTTCACTACAATTTTCTTGTAAACAGGAGCAAACCGGAAGCTAGGTTTTCTTCCGGTGTATTTTATTAAAGCCTAAATACAATTTTAAGGATTTGAGAGGATATGCAAGTATATATTTTTATGTTCTATGTGTATTTTCATATAATTATGTATGGTATGCAATTTTTGTTCATATCTTTGAAGACTCATATCTCTTAAACTATAAATGTTATAAGAAAAATGGTCACAGATTATTCTTAGTGGGTCTTTAATTTAGTTTAGTTTAAAAAAATTTGAAAATTAAATTAAAAAAAAATTATAGTTTTGTTCAAAAATTTCAACATTTTGATCACTATGCGACGTAGCTGCAGCCTATAGAACATATACGTGAGTGAATAAAGTGAAAAATGTGTTTTGAAAATAAATATGAATATGAATATACAAAGAAATAAGTTGAAGTTATGTATTTTTCCAGTGTTTTTTTTTATGTTTCTTTCCTTCCTTGTTATGTTCAAATGCGATATTTTATTCTTCATAATTAGGATTTGTTTTGATATCTGCAGGCTACTTAGATTTGGCACAATATAAGAAATTTTAATCATGAATTATGAATAATAAATCATTACACAAAGAAATAAGTTGAAATTATGTATTTTTCCAGTGTTTTTTTAATGTTTCTTTCCATTCTTGTTATGTTCAAATGCAATATTTTATTCTTCATAATTGGGATTTGTTTTCATATCTGCAGGCTACGTAGATTTGGCACAATGTTAGAAATTTTAATCATGAATTGTGAATAATAAATCATAAAAAATGTTCCGGAATCTATTCATAAAGCAAAAGTAAACATTCCGAGTGAAAATTGGTTGAGGTTAGCCTTATTTCGCATCCGTCCGTGATCAGAATAAGATAAGACATCCGTACCAAAGGCCACCTAAATCTAGATCAGCGTTACCGTGAAGTGAAAGTTTTTTTTTTGGTGAATTCACACAATTCTCATTGTGCTGTGAAGTGGTAACTATTGTCAAAAGTTTACGCCAATGAAAACCAAGGATTGAAACCGTAACCGATATCCGTTTAAAATCGCTTCATTTTTAAACCCGAAACCGTAACTGAAACCGTTATACGAAAATCTGAAATAAACCGATATCCAAAACCGAAATTACCGGTTTCGGTTTTATACCGATTTAAAACGGTTTTTAAAAAAGCATGAAAATAAACAGGAAAACATATTTTATTTTATATAGAAGATTTTAAGTACAAGGCATGTTTAAATGTCATTTAATAAAATTTTGAGTTCCCAAAATAAAATTTTTTTCTTGTAAAAAAATTCACATGTAGCCGCGGTAGCTCAGTGGTTAGTGCGTTGGACTGCGAGCCGAAAGGTCCCCGGTTCAAGCCTGGACTGGGGCTAACAACATCTTTTCATAGAAACATTTTTCTATACCGCGCTACCTCTCGTCAGTAAATGGCAAACCTACGAGAGTAAAACCATTGCCTATGAAAAAGCTTTCATCCGCCGTTCGGATTCGGCAATAAACTGTAGGTCCCACCACTATGAGTCCAAATATAACACGCACAGCTCAAAATGGTGAGAGAGCTCGGCCGAAGTTCTATACAGGACTGTAGCGCCAAACTATTATTATTATGTGTATTTTCATATAATTATGTATGGTATGCAATTTTTGTTCATATCTTTGAAGACTCATATCTCTTAAACTATAAATGTTATAAGAAAAATGGTCACAGATTATTCTTAGTGGGTCTTTAATTTAGTTTAGTTTAAAAAAATTTGAAAATTAAATTAAAAAAAAATTATAGTTTTGTTCAAAAATTTCAACATTTTGATCACTATGCGACGTAGCTGCAGCCTATAGAACATATACGTGAGTGAATAAAGTGAAAAATGTGTTTTGAAAATAAATATGAATATGAATATGAATATACAAAGAAATAAGTTGAAGTTATGTATTTTTCCAGTGTTTTTTTTTATGTTTCTTTCCTTCCTTGTTATGTTCAAATGCGATATTTTATTCTTCATAATTAGGATTTGTTTTGATATCTGCAGGCTACTTAGATTTGGCACAATATAAGAAATTTTAATCATGAATTATGAATAATAAATCATTACACAAAGAAATAAGTTGAAATTATGTATTTTTCCAGTGTTTTTTTAATGTTTCTTTCCATTCTTGTTATGTTCAAATGCAATATTTTATTCTTCATAATTGGGATTTGTTTTGATATCTGCAGGCTACGTAGATTTGGCACAATGTTAGAAATTTTAATCATGAATTGTGAATAATAAATCATAAAAAATGTTCCGGAATCTATTCATAAAGCAAAAGTAAACATTCCGAGTGAAAATTGGTTGAGGTTAGCCTTATTTCGCATCCGTCCGTGATCAGAATAAGATAAGACATCCGTACCAAAGGCCACCTAAATCTAGATCAGCGTTACCGTGAAGTGAAAGTTTTTTTTTTTGTGAATTCACACAATTCTCATTGTGCTGTGAAGTGGTAACTATTGTCAAAAGTTTACGCCAATGAAAACCAAGGATTGAAACCGTAACCGATATCCGTTTAAAATCGCTTCATTTTTAAACCCGAAACCGTAACTGAAACCGTTATACGAAAATCTGAAATAAACCGATATCCAAAACCGAAATTACCGGTTTCGGTTTTATACCGATTTAAAACGGTTTTTAAAAAAGCATGAAAATAAACAGGAAAACATATTTTATTTTATATAGAAGATTTTAAGTACAAGGCATGTTTAAATGTCATTTAATAAAATTTTGAGTTCCCAAAATAAAATTTTTTTCTTGTAAAAAAATTCACATGTAGTTTTTTGAGAAACATTGTTTCCACATAACAGTCTTTGGTCTAAAATTTGTTTTTTTTTTCAATAATTTGTGTAACGGTAAATCGAATTAACAACAAAACACCAGCAAGTCCAAGCACAATATTTTTGTTAAAAAATTATTAAATTTTGAATGATATTGTTTTTTTATTTATTGTAGTAGTAAAATAAAGTGGGAAAAGTTTTGAAAAGTTCATTTGAATATTTTTAAATTCTTTTAAAGGATCTATTCAATAGAATACCATTTGTAAGTCTGAGTTTGATTGATTTTTTAATGATTTTATCAAAACACCTAAATTTCGGACATATATATTAAGGATACTTATAATAAGGTAACAAAAAAACAATGGTGATACAAGAAAAAATTAGTAACTAATACGGAAGATAAAGTGCAATTTCGAACATTTCAAGTATAAAGGCAGATATTTATTTGCAGATATTGCAGTTCACTGAATTGTTGAAATTTAATTTCTTTGATTATTCTTCTTCTTTTCATGAAGTTTAAGAACATTAACCGATGTATTCTTCTTGCTTTTATTAAGGTTCTGTAATGTTCATTGACTTGTGGTAACGAATGAATTTTTTTCTTGGCGAAATCAATTAAATAATTCATATAACACAATATTTTCACTAAAATAACAACAAACATTTTTAAATTATGTTTCCCACTTTACCCCAATATAACAATTTGAACATAACTTAGCCCAATATAAACAATGTTAAATTATTTGAAAATTATGGAGAAAAAGAAATTTTATACAAAAACCTAAACCGTAATTTGGAACCGGTATACCGAAACCGTTTCGTAATAAAAACCTAAAACCGAAAAGCGGAAAACCCGAAATCGAAACCGTTACTCGTATAGGTTTCAATCCTTGATGAAAACATAACCGACAGTTTTGCAAAGTTTTTTAAAAATTCGTACCATAAATAAAATTGATTAAAAAAAAAAATTTATGTTTTGGATTAAGAACCCGAGTAGAAATTTACTTCAGGATGCGATCATTGTCTGATCAGACCGCCTGATCACGTTGCCTGATCAGGATAGTAAAAGAAACATTTGATGTTATCACAACGTCATCAAACAAAGATCACTGATGAGGATACTTAGCTGTATCCGAAACGGTATGATCATTGCCTGTGTTGTGTTTTCAATTTGTTGTTGTTTCTTCAAAAACTTTCAATAGAACTTAGCCATGACCTGGGCTTCAGTCAATTAGATGTCGGCTCTCTACATCGAAAAAACCTTCTAATAATAAATACACGATGGTTGTTTTGCAGCGATAAGTAGACATGTTCCACATATGCAATGCTATTCCAGTGTTATGCTAACAACAAGCATTGGCCTGAAATATGAATCATTGCGAAAAGAGGAACACGAATTAATAGCAACAACATTGAAAGCAAAACCGATGCGTTACCCAAATGCATTCGTTCTATCGAACTTCGGCACCTTTCGTCGTTGTTGCAACAAAGTCTGTTCTAAAAACATAACAGACAAAACTGCAAATTAGACGAGTGATTGTTGTGTGGTTCTGTAGCCAAACACATAGCGTGCTTGTCTATCAACTCTCATCGTTTCTGACGACATGACTTCAAAACCCAATCACGCCTTGTTCATATATACGAAACATTTGATGTTATCACAACGTCATCACACAAAGATCACATGAGGATACTTGGCTGTATCCGAAACAGTCCGTATGATCATTGCCTGTGTTGTGTTTTCAATTTGTTGTAGTTTCTTCAATGGATATGTTCAGTAAAAAGGAAACTGATATCACGTAGATTCCGAATCTGCCCCCAGGTGTACCTACATGAAGAAACTAACCAGTTGGGAAGGTTAGATCACATGGGAAAATTTTAAAGTAGGTGTAATTATGATAGTTAGGATTATCAAAATTATAGTCGGTCTAAGCCGACTTTAAATACCCTACACATATGTGTGGTTACCATTTAAAGTGATATATAGGTCACCAGGGTATACGAATCCTGAAAATAATTTCAAACATTCAATCGCTGAAGAATTTCCATTCATTTGATACCCATATTTACAAATGGGTAGGTGTACCGAATATCGATTTTTTTTGCGAATCACCAGTCTTTTCGCCGAAAAACATTATTATCATGTATTTGAGCATGATATCAATATATATTTGACCAAAAAAGTTTACCTAAGCACGTATAGATAAAAACTGATCTTTATATGTACATTTTATATGAGGTATTTGAACATAAGTGGTCGGATCATAGGTCACAATGGACCGATCTCGCCAATTTATTATAATATATATATTCGTAATCTAAGTTATAAATTTCATTTATCTAGCTCTTCAATTTTAAAAGTAGTAGAGATTTCAACAGACAGACGGACAGACAGATGGACAGACAGACGGACATCGCTAAATCGACTCAGGAGGTCATGCTGATCAAGAATATATATACTTTTCCATACCGGAGATGCTTCCTTCTGGGTGTTACAAACGGCGTACCAAACTGAATATACCCTTTCACTCTTAGTGTAGGGTATAAAAAAACTTAATATTGATTCAGTTATAGATGGCTTTGGTAGTTTAAGGCAAAGGCAATATCCTTTGCTTTAACTCGCCTTTTACAAATAAATATCTATAAAAATGTGTACTATATAATAAAATATATAATATATGGTGCATTCCACGTCAATTCGTCAAGGCTTTGACCCTGACCCCCTACGATTTGCTTCATATTTTAATATATTGTGATTTTTGGTCAATAAAGTTTAAATTTAATTTTTCAGTTTTCTATTGCATCCCCTTCACCCCCTTAGCAATCAGTGTTTCAGGCTAGGCGTGACTGATGAAAATAAAAAGTGAAGGATACCTGTAAAAATAATCACTGCTTCTGTTTTTTTAATACGATTTTTATACCCTACACTAAGAGAGAAAGGGTATATTCAGTTTGGTACGCCGTTTGTAACACCCAGAAGGAAGCATCCGAAGGCACCCGCCGTTCGGATTCGGCAATAAACTGTAGGTCCCACCACTTTGAGTACAAATGTAACACGCACAGCTCAAAATGGTGAGAGAGCTCGGCCTAAGTTCTTATGGGACTGTAGTGTCAAACTATTATTATTATTATTATATATTGACATCATGCTCAAATACATGATAATAATGTTTTTCGGCGAAAAGACTTGTGGTTCACAAAAAAAAATCGAAATTCGGTACACCTACCCATTTGTAAATATGGGTATCAAATGAATGGAAATTCTTCAGCGATTGAATGTTTGTAGTTATTTTCAGTATTCGTATACCCTGGTGACCTATATATCACTTTGAATGGTAACCACACATATGTGTAGGGTATTTATAGTCGGCTTAGACCGACTATAATTTTGATAATCCTAACTATCATAATTACACCTACTTTAAAATTTCCCATGTGATCTTACCTTCCCAACTGGTTTTATTTATAGTTTGTTGAAAAGCTAATAAAATTTTCCAACTGATTTAGTTGAATGTGTTTGAGAGATATAATTTCAATACAATTTCAAAATTGTTGTTGTTGATTTAGGTGCGAAAACGCTTACTTGGAAGTCCCGGCCAGCCCATTTCCCATATTCGGATTTCACTGAAAATTCTTCACATCGATTTTATCATCCAATAGAGCATTTATATATCTCGATTCGAAATCATGATTTTCCATTGTCAGTCTTATGTACATATTGATTGTCATATAAAATATGTTTTATATTTTTAACAAATATTTCGTACACTTATTTCTCAAAAAACGTTTAAGTATGGAACCATGCAACTTTATAAATGATCAATTCCCATATAATGCTTATATATATATATATATATATATATATATATATATATATATATATATATATATATATATATATATATATATATATATATATATATATATATATATATATATATATATATATATATATATATATATATATATCAGACATCTGCACAAATGGTTTTGAAGTTTCCTCTGCAAATATGCACTACTGCACTCTACAGTTTTGAACTCATTGAGCAAATGACAATCGACAGTATTATGGTGAAGTCTCTCTGAGCGACTTCACTTCAGTAATTGTTTGATTGGTGTCAAGCACTATCAAAACATCTTACTTACTTACTTAAATGGCCCTTACAACCGTGGGTCGGTTTTGGCCGCTGAGATGAAGCCGCGCCAGTCGGATCTGCTTTGCGCGCGCTGACGCCAGATAGAAATACCAAGCGTTGCCAGGTTGTCCTCAACTTGGTCTTTCCAACGCAGATTTGGACGCCCTCTTCTACGCTGTCCACCTTCGAGTTTCGATTCAAGC
Source organism: Dryomyza anilis (assembly GCA_951804985.1). Classification (NCBI taxonomy): domain Eukaryota; kingdom Metazoa; phylum Arthropoda; class Insecta; order Diptera; family Dryomyzidae; genus Dryomyza; species Dryomyza anilis. Next base: position 51,250,736 of record OX638133.1, on the reverse strand, counting down.
ACCTTCTTGGCTGGAGTGTTTTCATCCATTCGTTCGACATGACCTAGCCAGCGAAGCCGCTGGATCTTGATGCGCTTGACTATGTCAATGTCGTCGAATAACTCATACAGCTCGTGGTTCATCCTGATTCGATACTCGTTAGCAAAGCAGATAGGGCCAAAGATTTTACGGAGAATCTTTCTCTCGGACGCTCCCAGTACTCTCTCATCGGTGGTGGCCAGCGTCCATGTTTCTGCACCATAAAGTAGGACGGGCATGATGAGTAACTTATAGAGCGTTATTTTTGTCCGGCGAGAGAGGGCTCTGCTTCTCAATTGCCTACTGAGCCCAAAGTAGCACCTGTTGGCAAGAGTTATTCTCCGTTTGATCTCCAGGCTGACGTCGTTGTTGCTGTTTACGCTGGATCCCAGATAGACGAAGTCCTTCACAATGTCGAACTTGTGGATGTCAAAATCAGCTTTTTGTCCAAGACGCACGGATTCTTTTTTGCTTGTTGACACAAGGAACTTCGTCTTGTCCTCGTTCACCGCTAGACCCATTCGACGCGACTCTTTCTCCAATCTGGAGAATGCTGCGCTGACTGCTCGTGTGCTCCAGCCAATGATATCAATATCGTCGGCATATGCGAGCAGCATGACACTTTTGTTGAGGATAGTGCCGCTTTGACGGAGTTCGGCAGCTCGAACTATAGGGAGTCACCCTGTCTGAAACCTCGTTCAGTATGAAATGGCTCGGAGAGGTCTTTTCCTATTCTCACTGAGCAACGTGTGTTGCTCAGGGTCATCCTGCAAAGCCTTATAAGTTTCGCAGGTATACCGAACTCAGACATTGCGGCGTATAATCGTTCCCTTATCGGAGTGTCGAAGGCGGCTTTATAGTCGACTAATAGGTGGTAGGTGTCGATCTGTTTTTCTAGGGTCTTTTCCTGGATTAGGCGCAATGTGAAAATCTGGTCTATGGTGGACTTTCCAGGTCTGAAGCCGCACTGATAAGGTCCAATCAGTCTGTTGCCGATGGGCTTCAGTCTTTCACATAATACGCTCGATAGAACCTTGTATGCGATATTGAGTAGGCTGATCCCACGGTAGTTGGCGCAGATAGTGGGATCCCCTTTCTTAAGGATTGGACAGAGTTCCAGTCACTGAGGTTCCAGTCACTTGGCATGCTTCCATCCGACCATATTCTGCTTACGAGCTCGTGCATGCTCTCTATTAGCTCTTCTCCACCGGTCTTAAACAATTCAGCAGGCAGGCCATCAGCACCTGCGGCTTTTTTGTTTTTCAGCCGAGCAATGGCTGTTCTGACCTCGTCATGGTCGGGTGGCGGAATCTCAACGTCGTCATCAAGTACTGGGGTTGCCGGGTTTGCTTCTCTATCGGTGGAATTGAGGTCATCATCACCGGTCAGCAGTTTAGAGAAGTGATCCCTCCATATTTTCAGTGTGCTCTGGATATCTGTCACTAGATTTCCGTTCTCATCTTTACAGGAAGACGCTCCGGATTTCGAACCTCCGGCTAGGCGTCTTATTTTCTCGAAGAATTTTCGAGCCTCATTCCTGTCCCCATGCATCTCAATCTCCTCACACTCACGTCTTTCTGCCTCGCTTTTTTTACGCCTGAAAAGACGTCTCTCTTCTCTTCTCTTCTCTTTGTATCGTTCCTTCGCAGCTCGCGTAGCTACTGACTGCAGGGTGGATTTGTACGCAGCGTCTTTCTCTGCAGTGGCCGCGCGACACTCTTGGTCATACCACTGATTCCTCAGGGGGCGTTGGAATCCAAGCACCTCTTCGGCAGCCGTACGCATAGAGCAGGAGATATGATTCCACTGCGCGCTTATATCATCGAGAGGAGGAGTGCTTTGTCTAAGCAGGTGTGAGAGTCGAGTGGAAAATGCTTGCGTTGTCTGTTGTGATTGCAGCTTTCCGACGTCTAGCTTTCTCTGCGTTTGGTTCCGTACGTTCTTCGCAGCGCTTAAGCGTGTGCGGACCTTGGCTGCTACAAGGTAATGATCCGAGTCCATATTGGCACCTCGGATAGTGCGTACGTCCATCACGCTTGAAGCGTGCCTTCCGTCAATCACAACGTGATCAATTTGATTTCGAGTTTTTTGATCGGGCGACAACCATGTGGCCTTGTGGATATCGAAATGTTCGAATCTAGTGCTACTAACTACCATGTTTCGTGCTGCGGCGAAGTCGATTAGCCTCGTTCCGTTATCGGAAGTGTTGGCATGGAGGCTAAATTTACCGATTGTGGGACAATAGATGACTTCTCTGCCCACCTTGGCGTTAAAATCGCCTAGCACGATTTTGATATCGTGGCGGGGGCAGCGCTCGTATGCGTTGTCTAGGCGCTCGTAGAAGCGCTCTTTTGTCTCGTTATCTTTCTCGTTCGTCGGAGCGTGTGCACAAATTAGGCTGATATGGAAATATTTAGCCTTGATGCGGATTGTTACCAGCCTTTCGTCCACTGGCGTGAACCTAGAGACAAGGTGGCGGAGTCTCTTGCCGACCACAAATCCACATCCAAATTCGTGTCTCTCCGCATGGCAGCTGTAGTAGATATCTCCTGGATAGCGGTGATGTCAGCCTTATATTTTTCGAGGACATCTGCCAGCTGGATAGAGGCACCTTCCCTATAAAGGGTCCGGACATTCCAGGTGCATATCCGTAAATCATGGTCCTTAAAACGTTTGCGTGGGTCGTCATCGTTGTAATCGGTCGTTATCCGAGGCTTCTTTTTTGTTTTCATTGGGCGCATAAGTTTTTCCCGTGGTGGGACCCAAACCCAACGCACGAATCCTCACTCTGAGTGAGATGCTCGCCACGATTTCGATTTCAAAACATCAATCCATTCAAAACTTTCAAAAACACAACAAACGTCAACACTGTCGCTGAACATGCAACGAATACAGTAGGTGCAGCGAGTGAGCGCAATGAGTAACGAGTGAGAAAACGAACATTGAAAACAACAACAAATCTAACGATCGTTCGACGGCAGTAATGTTGTTATTGGTATTTATGTGTTAATAAAAAATACAACAAACATTATTTCCAAAAAAAAAAACAATTGTTAAAAAAAAATGTTGTACGAGAAAAACAACGCTTTGGTCGAAAAGCAATATATCAAAAATTAAAAAATTTAATTAAATATTGAAAAAAATTAAATAATGAAAAAATTTTTTATCGATAAATAAAAAACTTAATATAAAATATTATGTGATTTTCTTATACCATTTGTTTTTTTCTATATTTCAATATTAATGAAAATTCCTACTCTATTCCTTACTCTAGTAAGAATGATAAATAAACCCAGTTGGGAAGGTTAGATCACATGGGAAATTTTAAAGTAGGTGTAATTATGATAGTTAGGATTATCAAAATTATGGTCGGTCTAAGCCGACTATAAATACCCTACACATATGTGTGGTTACCATTCAAAGTGATATATAGGTCACCAGGGTATACGAATCCTGAAAATAACTACAAACATTCAATCGCTGAAGAATTTCCATTCATTTGATACCCATATTTACAAATGGGTAGGTGTACGGAATATCGTTTTTTTTTTTTGTGAACCACAAGTCTTTTCGCCGGAAAACATTATTATCATGTATTTGAGCATGATATCAATATATATTTGACCAAAAAAGTTTACCTAAGCACGTATAGATAAAAATTGATCTTTATATGTACATTTTATATGAGGTATTTGAACATAAGTGGTCGGATCATAGGTCACAATGGACCGATCTCGCACATACAGCGTAGGTATATTAGTAATCTAAGTTATAAGTTTCATTTATCTAGCTCCTCAATTTTAAAAGTAGTAGGGATTTCAACAGACAGACGGACAGACAGACAGACGGACAGACAGACAGACGGACATCGCTAAATCGACTCAGGAGTTCATGCTGATCAAGAATATATATACTTTTCCATAGCGGAGATGCTTCCTTCTGGGTGTTGGCTGAATATACCCTTTCACTCTTAGTGTAGGGTATAAAAAATGAAAAATGCACTAAGTACTCGGTGTCATTTCAGTATTTGAATGTTTATTGCACATCATCAAAGACCTCTTCACTTCAGTTTTGCTTTGCTTGTGTTTTGTTTTGACAGTACTTGGTTCTTTGTTGTTGTGAGCAAGACATTCTTTTGATTTTCAAGCATAGAGTTGACGACAGTAAATGGTTTTAAACGAAATAAATGTCTTGAAGTGGGTTTCTAATGGACTTTTGCAGATGTCTAATATATATATATATATATATATATATATATCTATATATATATATATATATATATATATATATATATATATATATACATATATATATATATATATATATATATGTATATATATATATATATATATATATATATATATATATATATATATATATATATATATATGTTAGTTTAAAACATACATGTAGGAAAGACCCCCACGACGTTTGAATACAAACACAATTTATTTTCTATAAAAGTTTATTTAGCCACTTACCATGTATCTTTTTATTATCGTCTCCTTCTAAGGCCTCTTCGTCTAAAATTTGTGTAACGTCTTTAAAACGTTTCGTTCGTTTCGCGCTTTGATTTGAACGTTTGTTCAATATTTTTGTTTTTCCAACAATTTTTTTGATATACAAAAATTTCATTTTTTTACCATCGCGTATGCTTTATATGAAACAAAACAAGCGTACTCAACGTTTCGTTTCATGAATTAAAAATTGTAGACACATAACATAGTTAAAGATAAAATGTCAATATTTAATATAGGTATATTATTTTAAACATTTCAAATATGTTCAAATCTTTGAAACCACACCATCTGGGAAGATGATTTTTTGCTAATAACTTAAAATTGTGTTGTTTCACCATACCATACATATTGGTGTTAAATAAATACGAAATATAGTTAAAATAAATTAAGATGCAGTCATGTATCTACATATTTCGGACGTATTAAAAAAGACAAAATGTAGTTATTTTCAATACAAATGTATTAAAAATTGTATATAAATGCAGTAAAATTATGTAGTTAATTGCATACAAAATAACTACATCAATGAAGTAAAAACGAATGCATTTATTTTAAAGACATTTTTCTTTCTTTTAATACAGTTTTTTTTTCGTTGTATATATATATTAGCTGGACTTGTGTATAGCTTCACCGGTGCGAAGTTTTCGTATATTTTTTTTGATTTGATGTATATATTAGTACAATAAGAAGTGATTATTTTACAGTTCAACAATATTAAAATCACGTAGATAATCAAAAGGTCAATTTATAAAAAAGTAAAAAATAAAAAAATTAAGAATAATGTAAGAATTGTATTTATAATTTAACATATTTAAAAAGAAATTAGATGTTTGGTAAGTAACTTATAAATAGTAGATTTAAGATGTTGATAGATTATTGTTCTGAAAAATGTATTAGTATATAATACCTAAATCTACATGTTCTGTTTATATTTTAAATACTAAGTGGTAATGAGTTCCAGAGTCGAATTGCGTTAATGAAAAATAGTATTTGCGATTGTAGATAGTTAAATTTTGGCAAAATTTAATTGAGACTTCTATTTGAAACGCTAAGACGTAGCTTATCAGAAAGATATGATGGAGTTTTGGAATATAACAACTTTTGCAGAAATATCCAGTTTCTTATATCCAATCATTCAAATAAGTCCATCTGTTCTCATGTTTTGGAGAGACTACTGCACGGCAATTAATTTTTATATACATAGATAGATATGTATATAAATTTAATTATTTTTCGGTAAAAAATAAAAAATATTTATATTTTTATTGCGTTCTTTGGCTTGTTTTTGGAACCGGAACTAGAACTGGAATCGTTATTTTATTTTTTATAGAACCGGAACCGGAACGAACCGGAACCGGTACCGGAACCATTTTTTTATTTTTTTTATAGAACCGGAACTGGGACCGCAGAATTTCGGTTCCTAGCTCTGGTTTGCTAAGGGAGTGAAGGGGTGTGATAGAAAACTGAAATATTATTTAAACTTCATTGACCAATAATAACAACATTAAAATATTAAGAAAATCGGAGGGGGTTTATTTCCCTCCACTTTAATCCAATATATACGAACTTTTAAAAAATATTATGATCAAATTTCAGTAATATAAAGTTTAAAACATTTTTTTTTTATTTGGCAGCAAGAACACTGCGACTTATTTAAATTAAAAAAAAATAGATTTGTCAGAATTGTGATAAATTACTCTTTCCGACGCAGAGTTGTCTGTGAGGTCGAAGGGATTTGATAATGAGTCGCTTTTCTCTGCTTCAACATCCCGAACACCAGTCGATGCAAATTATATTCTAAATATTTATTCATCACACATGAAATCTGTACTGATTAACCCTAACAACTTAGTCTAAACTGAGTTGTCTATGAGGTCGAAGGGATCTGATAATGAGTCGCTTAGCTCTGCATCAACATCCCGAATATCAGTCCATTCGAATACGAATGATTCAATACACATAAAATCTGTACTGATTAACCCCAACATCTTAGTCGACACTGATTTGTTTATGAGGTCGAAGAGATCTGATAATGAGTCGCTTATCTCTGCATTAACATCCCGAATATCAGTCAGTGGTAATAATGATCTGCGTAATCCAACAGTTGCAAGGAGAGGGGAAACGGAAATGATGCAACGGATCGCTATGTTGAAGGTTTTTCAAATTAACCTACACCATAGCATACGGCTTCCTCAAACCTTCTTCTCCACATCTAATACAATAACCATGGATCAACCAGTACAACATTTCTGGACTTGATCATACGGACTATGTAATATACAACTTGCCAGATAATAGAACTAGACACCTCGATAAGACTGGACACAAAAGAAGGACCCCTAATTGTTTCATCTGCGTACGCATGATGACACTGACCTCCCTCCGCCGAGAATAGTTAGACAGGTTGTCAGTCACGCAAATACTAAATACTCGCGATAATAAAAAAAACACCCTCTGGGATAGTACAGACACCCTCTGGGGTTGTAGTACTGGGGTAGTAGAAGTATTAGATATAACTTTTCACACACGTTCACTTAATATAAAACCAGAAGACTGGAAAGTGTTAAGTGAAATGAGTTTTTCAGACCATAAGTACAACGAATTCAAAATCAATATTGGAAAACAAAATGATCACCTATACAGAAACCCAAAAAATAAACAAATTGGGTGGAATTCACTAATATAGTTAGAAAATCTAAAATAATTAGAAAACATGAACATATAAGTAATGACCTAGAACTAGAGTGTACAATAAACACCATTAACTCCGTCTTTGAACAGGCCTACAATAAGACATGTTCATTGACCAAGAGCCAAAAAATAAAAACCAACATTGGTGGAACCCTCACCTCGAAACCCTTCGTACAGAGGTGATGAGGATGTTTAATAATGTGAGAAACACAACAGATAGTCAAAGGTGGGAAACTTACAAAACACTATTAAAACTATTAATTTAAAAATGAACTTAAAAAATCAAAGCGGGATGCTCATAAAAATATAATAAATGAGCTAAGAAATATAAAGGATATCTCTCGACTCAGAAAAATGCTTTCAAAATAGGTACATGTTCTATGTAACATAAAAGATTTGAATGGTGTATGGACACATACATCAGAAGAAACACTGAAAGTTCTCCTACAGACCCACTTTCCGGGATGCGAACAACTTCCACAACAAATTAACGACATATGCGCACAACCACCGCAACACTCACGAATCCGACGTGAGAAACATATTCACTATTGAAAAAATAGAGTGGGCTATGAACACCTTCACCCCATATAAATCACCGGGAATGGATGAAATCTATCCAATAATGCTACATAAAACAAGTAACTTAATAGGCCCAATCATGGTAGAGGTATTCCTAGCTTGTCTACACCTGAAATATCTACCAGCCATGTGGAAAAAGTGAAAGTAGTATTTATACCAAAAGCGGGTAAAATACAGCACTCTTCATCCAAGGGTTTATAGGCCCATAAGCCTGTCCTCCTTCATGCTCAAAACGATGGTAAGAATAGTAGACCACCACATTAAAGCAAAGTTCCCAAACTTAAACTTCTCATGCAATCAACATGCATATCTTAAAGGAAATTCCACCGAAACCGCACTTCATGATATAGTCTCCCATATTGATAAATCCCGTTCAAAGACGCTAGCAAGTTTTCTTGATATAGAAGGTGCCTTCAATAATATCTATTCTGTTGCCATCCACAACGCACTACTGCATGTGGACGTAGAAAACGACTTAGTAGCATGGCTAATGAAAATGTTAAAAAGCCGTAGGATCAATGCAAACATTGGACAGAGCGCAGTAAGGGCAAATATAGGCACGCCCCGGGGAGTCATATCTCCTACACTCTGTATATTAGTTCTGAACGAGATTCTAACAAAATTAGAAAATACTGGTACCCATGTGGATGCGAATGCCGATGACTTGGTAATTTTATCGACAGGCAAATACATGGATACAGTATCTAATATATTGGAACGCTCGCTAAAACAACTGACAAAATGGGCAAAGACGTGTAGGTTAAACATTAACCCATCCAAAACAGAACTGGTTCTGTTCACAAAACAAAAAAAAATACCTCTACGCTTAACCTATCTACGCTTAACCTATCAAAAAGTGCTTGGATGATAAACTAAACTGGAAGCTTAACATAAAAGAAAGGGCAAAGAAAGCATATGCCGCGTTCTATTCCTGTCAAAAGGTATTTGGGACCAATTGGGGTCTTCAGCCAAGACTAATACATTGGATGTACGCGTGTAAGGGGTCTGCATCAAAAACAGCACTGAGACTTTCTCATACAACAAACCTACACAGAAAGTCATACGGAAACTCGACAATAACGCGTCAATTTATGGCTAACGATACAGTGACGGACTATATCACACCTTGACTTTGACAAAATTATAAACGCAGTTTTTTCAGCCAGGGATAAAGTAATAAATAATCAGGAAATAAATATTTACACAGACGGATACAAGATGGACACTGGAACCGAATGTGGGATATTGTGTGAAGCTCTGGGTGTAGAAAAATCTATAAAAATAAGAAACGCGTGCTCCATATTTCAAGCGGAAATATATGCCGTGGCTGAGGCGACTAGATTCTTAGCAATGGGGGTTCTATCGACTACCGATATTACCTTTTGCATTGATAGTCAAGCTACTATGAAAGCATTACAGAATAGGAAAATAAGATCTGAAGTAGTCAGCCGTTGTCGCAGAGAACTGCAGGTTCTCAACGAACAACACTGTTTAAAACTGTGCTGGGTATCAGGTCACTCCGATATTCTGGGTAACGAAAGAGCAGACGAATTAGCTAAGAATGGGGTAGAAAAAGAAAATAGACAATACTGCAAAACCACATATGGCGGAATACAGTCTACAAATCACAAAATATTTAGAAAATAAAATGAATAGGAACTGGGTTAGATCAAACACATGTCAGACGGCAAAGAAAAAATGGAATAAACTGGACAAAAGTCACAGTAAGGACATTCTAGACATAAATAAAATCAGTTGGGAAGGTTAGATCACATGGGAAATTTTAAAGTAGGTGTAATTATGATAGTTAGGATTATCAAAATTATAGTCGGTCTAAGCCGAAAATATATATTTATTTTTAAGAGAGAGAGTTCCAGAAAATTCATACGCGCAAACAAATTAATTATATTTCATTTTTATTCATTCGGATTATGTATTTTCAAATCTTAAATTTATTTTGGAGTATTCCCATTTTTCTTCATATATATGAATGATTTCGATCCTCCAATATTAAAAAACCAAAAATTGGTTAGTCTACTTAAGAAATTATATAATTCAAAAACTTTCTAGTAAGTATTCTAAGTCCAATATCGATTTTATGTTTCTAAAATTGTTCATTTATGCTAAGAACATTTTTGGTTATAATTTGGATCCGCACCAAGATTGGCAGGATATAAAGAATCCAAAAATGGAATAACATTAAAAACCGTCTTAGTCGAATTAGAACGTTGTGGGTTGGGATGGAATTTTCTCATGCATTTAAAATTTAGAATATATAAATTTATATTTTTTATATATATATATATATATATATATATATATATATATATATATATATATATATATATATATATATAAAATCCACATGTACGTGAAACTAGAGACCAAAACAAGAATATATGCGTTCACCGTTTTTCTGAATCAATTCGTTTGCGGTTTTAAATTGCATTTAAAATGCAAGTGTGTACCATATTTTGAAATAATTTCAAAAAATATATTTTTTGCGTCGTTTTCGAAAACAAATGTATGCTTCTTGTAGAAAAAACCCCATTAATCGTGAATTCGAAAAATGCAATTGCATATCACTTTTTAATATTTAGAAAAATTTTATATTTTTTTGCGTCACTTTTAAAAACAATGGATGGGATATTGTAGCAGAAACCTCACAGATGATGAAATCGAAAAACGCTTTGCGATATCAATTCCTATACGGGTTTTACATGCATTTAAAGTGCATATCACTTTTTAATATTTTTAATATTATTTATATTTTATATTTTTTTGCCTCACTTTTAAAAACCAAGGATGGAATCTTGTAGCAGAAATATCACAAATGATTAAAAATTTCATTTTTTTACCATCGCGTATGCTTTATATGAAACAAAACAAGCGTACTCAACGTTTCGTTTAATACATGAATTAAAAATTGTAGACACATAACATAGTTAAAGATAAAATGTCAATATTTAATATAGGTATATTATTTTAAACATTTCAAATATGTTCAAATCTTTGAAACCACACCATCTGGGAAGATGATTTTTTGCTAATAACTTAAAATTGTGTTGTTTCACCATACCATACATATTGGTGTTAAATAAATACGAAATATAGTTAAAATAAATTAAGATGCAGTCATGTATCTACATATTTCGGACGTATTAAAAAAGACAAAATGTAGTTATTTTCAATACAAATGTATTAAAAATTGTATATAAATGCAGTAAAATTATGTAGTTAATTGCATACTAAATAACTACATCAATGAAGTAAAAACGAATGCATTTATTTTAAAGACATTTTTCTTTCTTTTAATACAGTTTTTTTTTCGTTGTATATATATTAGCTGGACTTGTGTACAGCTTCACCGGTGCGAAGTTTTCGTATATTTTTTTTGATTTGATGTATATATTAGTAAAATAAGAAATGATTATTTTACAGTTCAACAATATTAAAATCACGTAGATAATCAAAAGGTCAATTAATAAAAAAGTAAAAAATAAAAAAATTAAGAATAATGTAAGAATTGTATTTATAATTTAACATATTTAAAAAGAAATTAGATGTTTGGTAACTTATAAATAGTAGATTTAAGATGTTGATAGATTATTGTTCTGAAAAATGTATTAGTATATAATACCTAAATTTACATGTTCTGTTTATATTTTAAATACTAAGTGGTAATGAGTTCCAGAGTCGAATTGCGTTAATGAAAAATAGTATTTGCGATTGTAGATACTTAAATTTTGGCAAAATTTAATTGAGACTTCTATTTGAAACGCTAAGACGTAGCTTATCAGAAAGATATGATGGAGTTTTGGAATATAACAACTTTTGCAGAAATATCCAGTTTCTTATATCCAATCATTCAAATAAGTCGATCTGTTCTCATGTTTTGGCGAGACTACTGCACGGCAATTAATTTTTATATACATAGATAGATATGTATATAAATTTAATTATTTTTCGGTAAAAAATAAAAAATATTTATATTTTTATTGCGTTCTTTGGCTTGTTTGTGGAACCGGAACTAGAACTGGAATCGTTATTTTATTTTTTATAGAACCGGAACCGGAACGAACCGGAACCGGTACCGGAACCATTTTTTTATTTTTTTTATAAAACCGGAACTGGGACCGCAGAATTTCGGTTCCTAGCTCTGGTTTGCTAAGGGAGTGAAGGGGTGTGATAGAAAACTGAAATATTATTTAAACTTCATTGACCAATAATAACAACATTAAAATATTAAGAAAATCGGAGGGGGTTTATTTCCCTCCACTTTAATCCAATATATACGAACTTTTAAAAAATATTATGATCAAATTTCAGTAATATAAAGTTTAAAACATTTTTTTTTAATTTGGCAGCAAGAACATTGCGACTTATTTAAATTAAAAAAAAATAGATTTGACAGAATTGTGATAAATTACTCTTTCCGACGCAGAGTTGTCTGTGAGGTCGAAGGGATTTGATAATGAGTCGCTTTTCTCTGCTTCAACATCCCGAACACCAGTCGATGCAAATTATGATCTAAATATTTATTCATCACACATGAAATCTGTACTGATTAACCCTAACAACTTAGTCTAAACTGAGTTGTCTATGAGGTCGAAGGGATCTGATAATGAGTCGCTTAGCTCTGCATCAACATCCCGAATATCAGTCCATTTGAATACGAATGATTCAATACACATAAAATCTGTACTGATTAACCCCAACAACTTAGTCGACACTGATTTGTTTATGAGGTCGAAGAGATCTGATAATGAGTCGCTTATCTCTGCATTAACATCCCGAATATCAGTCAGTGGTAATAATGATCTGCGTAATCCAACAGTTGCAAGGAGAGGGGAAACGGAAATGATGCAACGAATCGCTATGTTGAAGGTTTTTCAAATTAACCTACACCATAGCATACGGCTTCCTCAAACCTTCTTCTCCACATCTAATACAATAACCATGGATCAACCAGTACAAAATTTCTGGACTTGATCATACGGACTATGTAATATACAACTTGCCAGATAATAGAACTAGACACCTCGATAAGACTGGACACAAAAGAAGGACCCCTAATTGTTTCATCTGCGTACGCATGATGACACTGACCTCCCTCCGCCGAGAATAGTTAGACAGGTTGTCAGTCACGCAAATACTAAATACTCGCGATAATAAAAAAAACACCCTCTGGGATAGTACAGACACCCTCTGGGATAGTACAGACACACGTTCACTTAATATAAAACCAGAAGACTGGAAAGTGTCAAGTGAAATGAGTTTTTCAGACCATAAGTACAACGAATTCAAAATCAATATTGGAAAACAAAATGATCACCTATACAGAAACCCAAAAAATAAACAAATTGGGTGGAATTCACTAATATAGTTAGAAAATCTAAAATAATTAGAAAACATGAACATATAAGTAATGACCTAGAACTAGAGTGTACAATAAACACCATTTACTCCGTCTTTGAACAGGCCTACAATAAGACATGTTCATTGACCAAGAGCCACAAAATAAAAACCAACATTGGTGGAACCCTCACCTCAAAACCCTTCGTACAGAGGTGATGAGGATGTTTAATAATGTGAGAAACACAACAGATAGTCAAAGGTGGGAAACTTACAAAACACTATTAAAACTATTAATTTAAAAATGAACTTAAAAAATCAAAGCGGGATGCTCATAAAAATATAATAAATGAGCTAAGAAATATAAAGGATATCTCTCGACTCAGAAAAATGCTTTCAAAATAGGTACATGTTCTATGTAACATAAAAGATTTGAATGGTGTATGGACACATACATCAGAAGAAACACTGAAAGTTCTCCTACAGACCCACTTTCCGGGATGCGAACAACTTCCACAACAAATTAACGACATATGCGCACAACCACCGCAACACTCACGAATCCGACGTGAGAAACATATTCACTATTGAAAAAATAGAGTGGGCTATGAACACCTTCACCCCATATAAATCACCGGGAATGGATGAAATCTATCCAATAATGCTACAGAAAACAAGTAACTTAATAGGCCCAATCATGGTAGAGGTATTCCTAGCTTGTCTACACCTGAAATATCTACCAGCCATGTGGAAAAAGTGAAAGTAGTATTTATACCAAAAGCGGGTAAAATACAGCACTCTTCATCCAAGGGTTTATAGGCCCATAAGCCTGTCCTCCTTCATGCTCAAAACGATGGTAAGAATAGTAGACCACCACATTAAAGCAAAGTTCCCAAACTTAAACTTCTCATGCAATCAACATGCATATCTTAAAGGAAATTCCACCGAAACCGCACTTCATGATATAGTCTCCCATATTGATAAATCCCGTTCAAAGACGCTAGCAAGTTTTCTTGATATAGAAGGTGCCTTCAATAATATCTATTCTGTTGCCATCCACAACGCACTACTGCATGTGGACGTAGAAAACGACTTAGTAGCATGGCTAATGAAAATGTTAAAAAGCCGTAGGATCAATGCAAACATTGGACAGAGCGCAGTAAGGGCAAATATAGGCACGCCCCGGGGAGTCATATCTCCTACACTCTGTATATTAGTTCTGAACGAGATTCTAACAAAATTAGAAAATACTGGTACCCATGTGGATGCGAATGCCGATGACTTGGTAATTTTATCGACAGGCAAATACATGGATACAGTATCTAATATATTAATACGCTCGCTAAAACAACTGACAAAATGGGCAAAGACGTGTAGGTTAAACATTAACCCATCCAAAACAGAACTGGTTCTGTTCACAAAACAAAAAAAAATACCTCTACGCTTAACCTATCTACGCTTAACCTATCAAAAAGTGCTTGGATGATAAACTAAACTGGAAGCTTAACATAAAAGAAAGGGCAAAGAAAGCATATGCCGCGTTCTATTCCTGTCAAAAGGTAATTGGGACCAATTGGGGTCTTCAGCCAAGACTAATACATTGGATGTACGCGTGTAAGGGGTCTGCATCAAAAACAGCACTGAGACTTTCTCATACAACAAACCTACACAGAAAGTCATACGGAAACTCGACAATAACGCGTCAATTTATGGCTAACGATACAGTGACGGACTATATCACACCTTGACTTTGACAAAATTATAAACGCAGTTTTTTCAGCCAGGGATAAAGTAATAAATAATCAGGAAATAAATATTTACACAGACGGATACAAGATGGACACTGGAACCGAATGTGGGATATTGTGTGAAGCTCTGGGTGTAGAAAAATCTATAAAAATAAGAAACGCGTGCTCCATATTTCAAGCGGAAATATATGCCGTGGCTGAGGCGACTAGATTCTTAGCAATGGGGGTTCTATCGACTACCGATATTACCTTTTGCATTGATAGTCAAGCTACTATGAAAGCATTACAGAATAGGAAAATAAGATCTGAAGTAGTCAGCCGTTGTCGCAGAGAACTGCAGGTTCTCAACGAACAACACTGTTTAAAACTGTGCTGGGTATCAGGTCACTCCGATATTCTGGGTAACGAAAGAGCAGACGAATTAGCTAAGAATGGGGTAGAAAAAGAAAATAGACAATACTGCAAAACCACATATGGCGGAATACAGTCTACAAATCACAAAATATTTAGAAAATAAAATGAATAGGAACTGGGTTAGATCAAACACATGTCAGACGGCAAAGAAAAAATGGAATAAACTGGACAAAAGTCACAGTAAGGACATTCTAGACATAAATAAAATCAGTTGGGAAGGTTAGATCACATGGGAAATTTTAAAGTAGGTGTAATTATGATAGTTAGGATTATCAAAATTATAGTCGGTCTAAGCCGAAAATATATATTTATTTTTAAGAGAGAGAGTTCCAGAAAATTCATACGCGCATACAAATTAATTATATTTCATTTTTATTCATTCGGATTATGTATTTTCAAATCTTAAATTTATTTTGGAGTATTCCCATTTTTCTTCATATATATGAATGATTTCGATCCTCCAATATTAAAAAACCAAAAATTGGTTAGTCTACTTAAGAAATTATATAATTCAAAAACTTTCTAGTAAGTATTCTAAGTCCAATATCGATTTTATGTTTCTAAAATTGTTCATTTATGCTAAGAACATTTTTGGTTATAATTTGGATCCGCACCAAGATTGGCAGGATATAAAGAATCCAAAAATGGAATAACATTAAAAACCGTCTTAGTCGAATTAGAACGTTGTGGGTTGGGATGGAATTTTCTCATGCATTTAAAATTTAGAATATATAAATTTATATTTTTTATATATATATATATATATATATATATATATATATATATATATATATATATATATATAAAATCCACATGTACGTGAAACTAGAGACCAAAACAAGAATATATGCGTTCACCGTTTTTCTGAATCAATTCGTTTGCGGTTTTAAATTGCATTTAAAATGCAAGTGTGTACCATATTTTGAAATAATTTCAAAAAATATATTTTTTGCGTCGTTTTCGAAAACAAATGTATGCTTCTTGTAGAAAAAACCCCATTAATCGTGAATTCGAAAAATGCAATTGCATATCACTTTTTAATATTTAGAAAAATTTTATATTTTTTTGCGTCACTTTTAAAAACAATGGATGGGATATTGTAGCAGAAACCTCACAGATGATGAAATCGAAAAACGCTTTGCGATATCAATTCCTATACGGGTTTTACATGCATTTAAAGTGCATAATTTAATATTTTTAATATTATTTATATTTTATATTTTTTTGCCTCACTTTTAAAAACCAAGGATGGAATCTTGTAGCAGAAATATCACAAATGATTAAAAATTTCATTTTTTTACCATCGCGTATGCTTTATATGAAACAAAACAAGCGTACTCAACGTTTCGTTTAATACATGAATTAAAAATTGTAGACACATAACATAGTTAAAGATAAAATGTCAATATTTAATATAGGTATATTATTTTAAACATTTCAAATATGTTCAAATCTTTGAAACCACACCATCTGGGAAGATGATTTTTTGCTAATAACTTAAAATTGTGTTGTTTCACCATACCATACATATTGGTGTTAAATAAATACGAAATATAGTTAAAATAAATTAAGATGCAGTCATGTATCTACATATTTCGGACGTATTAAAAAAGACAAAATGTAGTTATTTTCAATACAAATGTATTAAAAATTGTATATAAATGCAGTAAAATTATGTAGTTAATTGCATACTAAATAACTACATCAATGAAGTAAAAACGAATGCATTTATTTTAAAGACATTTTTCTTTCTTTTAATACAGTTTTTTTTTCGTTGTATATATATTAGCTGGACTTGTGTACAGCTTCACCGGTGCGAAGTTTTCGTATATTTTTTTTGATTTGATGTATATATTAGTACAATAAGAAATGATTATTTTACAGTTTAACAATATTAAAATCACGTAGATAATCAAAAGGTCAATTAATAAAAAAGTAAAAAATAAAAAAATTAAGAATAATGTAAGAATTGTATTTATAATTTAACATATTTAAAAAGAAATTAGATGTTTGGTAACTTATAAATAGTAGATTTAAGATGTTGATAGATTATTGTTCTGAAAAATGTATTAGTATATAATACCTAAATTTACATGTTCTGTTTATATTTTAAATACTAAGTGGTAATGAGTTCCAGAGTCGAATTGCGTTAATGAAAAATAGTATTTGCGATTGTAGATAGTTAAATTTTGGCAAAATTTAATTGAGACTTCTATTTGAAACGCTAAGACGTAGCTTATCAGAAAGATATGATGGAGTTTTGGAATATAACAACTTTTGCAGAAATATCCAGTTTCTTATATCCAATCATTCAAATAAGTCGATCTGTTCTCATGTTTTGGCGAGACTACTGCACGGCAATTAATTTTTATATACATAGATAGATATGTATATAAATTTAATTATTTTTCGGTAAAAAATAAAAAATATTTATATTTTTATTGCGTTCTTTGGCTTGTTTGTGGAACCGGAACTAGAACTGGAATCGTTATTTTATTTTTTATAGAACCGGAACCGGAACGAACCGGAACCGGTACCGGAACCATTTTTTTATTTTTTTTATAAAACCGGAACTGGGACCGCAGAATTTCGGTTCCTAGCTCTGGTTTGCTAAGGGAGTGAAGGGGTGTGATAGAAAACTGAAATATTATTTAAACTTCATTGACCAATAATAACAACATTAAAATATTAAGAAAATCGGAGGGGGTTTATTTCCCTCCACTTTAATCCAATATATACGAACTTTTAAAAAATATTATGATCAAATTTCAGTAATATAAAGTTTAAAACATTTTTTTTTAATTTGGCAGCAAGAACATTGCGACTTATTTAAATTAAAAAAAAATAGATTTGACAGAATTGTGATAAATTACTCTTTCCGACGCAGAGTTGTCTGTGAGGTCGAAGGGATTTGATAATGAGTCGCTTTTCTCTGCTTCAACATCCCGAACACCAGTCGATGCAAATTATGATCTAAATATTTATTCATCACACATGAAATCTGTACTGATTAACCCTAACAACTTAGTCTAAACTGAGTTGTCTATGAGGTCGAAGGGATCTGATAATGAGTCGCTTAGCTCTGCATCAACATCCCGAATATCAGTCCATTTGAATACGAATGATTCAATACACATAAAATCTGTACTGATTAACCCCAACAACTTAGTCGACACTGATTTGTTTATGAGGTCGAAGAGATCTGATAATGAGTCGCTTATCTCTGCATTAACATCCCGAATATCAGTCAGTGGTAATAATGATCTGCGTAATCCAACAGTTGCAAGGAGAGGGGAAACGGAAATGATGCAACGAATCGCTATGTTGAAGGTTTTTCAAATTAACCTACACCATAGCATACGGCTTCCTCAAACCTTCTTCTCCACATCTAATACAATAACCATGGATCAACCAGTACAAAATTTCTGGACTTGATCATACGGACTATGTAATATACAACTTGCCAGATAATAGAACTAGACACCTCGATAAGACTGGACACAAAAGAAGGACCCCTAATTGTTTCATCTGCGTACGCATGATGACACTGACCTCCCTCCGCCGAGAATAGTTAGACAGGTTGTCAGTCACGCAAATACTAAATACTCGCGATAATAAAAAAAACACCCTCTGGGATAGTACAGACACCCTCTGGGATAGTACAGACACACGTTCACTTAATATAAAACCAGAAGACTGGAAAGTGTCAAGTGAAATGAGTTTTTCAGACCATAAGTACAACGAATTCAAAATCAATATTGGAAAACAAAATGATCACCTATACAGAAACCCAAAAAATAAACAAATTGGGTGGAATTCACTAATATAGTTAGAAAATCTAAAATAATTAGAAAACATGAACATATAAGTAATGACCTAGAACTAGAGTGTACAATAAACACCATTTACTCCGTCTTTGAACAGGCCTACAATAAGACATGTTCATTGACCAAGAGCCACAAAATAAAAACCAACATTGGTGGAACCCTCACCTCAAAACCCTTCGTACAGAGGTGATGAGGATGTTTAATAATGTGAGAAACACAACAGATAGTCAAAGGTGGGAAACTTACAAAACACTATTAAAACTATTAATTTAAAAATGAACTTAAAAAATCAAAGCGGGATGCTCATAAAAATATAATAAATGAGCTAAGAAATATAAAGGATATCTCTCGACTCAGAAAAATGCTTTCAAAATAGGTACATGTTCTATGTAACATAAAAGATTTGAATGGTGTATGGACACATACATCAGAAGAAACACTGAAAGTTCTCCTACAGACCCACTTTCCGGGATGCGAACAACTTCCACAACAAATTAACGACATATTCGCACAACCACCGCAACACTCACGAATCCGACGTGAGAAACATATTCACTATTGAAAAAATAGAGTTGGCTATGAACACCTTCACCCCATATAAATCACCGGGAATGGATGAAATCTATCCAATAATGCTACATAAAACAAGTAACTTAATAGGCCCAATCATGGTAGAGGTATTCCTAGCTTGTCTACACCTGAAATATCTACCAGCCATGTGGAAAAAGTGAAAGTAGTATTTATACCAAAAGCGGGTAAAATACAGCACTCTTCATCCAAGGGTTTATAGGCCCATAAGCCTGTCCTCCTTCATGCTCAAAACGATGGTAAGAATAGTAGAACACCACATTAAAGCAAAGTTCCCAAACTTAAACTTCTCATGCAATCAACATGCATATCTTAAAGGAAATTCCACCGAAACCGCACTTCATGATATAGTCTCCCATATTGATAAATCCCGTTCAAAGACGCTAGCAAGTTTTCTTGATATAGAAGGTGCCTTCAATAATATCTATTCTGTTGCCATCCACAACGCACTACTGCATGTGGACGTAGAAAACGACTTAGTAGCATGGCTAATGAAAATGTTAAAAAGCCGTAGGATCAATGCAAACATTGGACAGAGCGCAGTAAGGGCAAATATAGGCACGCCCCGGGGAGTCATATCTCCTACACTCTGTATATTAGTTCTGAACGAGATTCTAACAAAATTAGAAAATACTGGTACCCATGTGGATGCGAATGCCGATGACTTGGTAATTTTATCGACAGGCAAATACATGGATACAGTATCTAATATATTGGAACGCTCGCTAAAACAACTGACAAAATGGGCAAAGACGTGTAGGTTAAACATTAACCCATCCAAAACAGAACTGGTTCTGTTCACAAACCAAAAAAAAATACCTCTACGCTTAACCTATCTACGCTTAACCTATAAAAAAGTGCTTGGATGATAAACTAAACTGGAAGCTTAACATAAAAGAAAGGGCAAAGAAAGCATATGCCGCGTTCTATTCCTGTCAAAAGGTAATTGGGACCAATTGGGGTCTTCAGCCAAGACTAATACATTGGATGTACGCGTGTAAGGGGTCTGCATCAAAAACAGCACTGAGACTTTCTCATACAACAAACCTACACAGAAAGTCATACGGAAACTCGACAATAACGCGTCAATTTATGGCTAACGATACAGTGACAGACTATATCACACCTTGACTTTGACAAAATTATAAACGCAGTTTTTTCAGCCAGGGATAAAGTAATAAATAATCAGGAAATAAATATTTACACAGACGGATACAAGATGGACACTGGAACCGAATGTGGGATATTGTGTGAAGCTCTGGGTGTAGAAAAATCTATAAAAATAAGAAACGCGTGCTCCATATTTCAAGCGGAAATATATGCCGTGGCTGAGGCGACTAGATTCTTAGCAATGGGGGTTCTATCGACTACCGATATTACCTTTTGCATTGATAGTCAAGCTACTATGAAAGCATTACAGAATAGGAAAATAAGATCTGAAGATCATAAGATCAGCCGTTGTCGCAGAGAACTGCAGGTTCTCAACGAACAACACTGTTTAAAACTGTGCTGGGTATCAGGTCACTCCGATATTCTGGGTAACGAAAGAGCAGACGAATTAGCTAAGAATGGGGTAGAAAAAGAAAACGACTCCATAGACAATACTGTAAAACCACATATGGCGGAATACAGTCTACAAATCACAAAATATTTAGAAAATAAAATGACTGGGTTAGATCAAACACATGTCAGACGGCAAAGAAAAAATGGAATAAACTGGACAAAAGTCACAGTAAGGACATTCTAGACATAAATAAAACCAGTTGGGAAGGTTAGATCACATGGGAAATTTTAAAGTAGGTGTAATTATGATAGTTAGGATTATCAAAATTATAGTCGGTCTAAGCCGACTATAAATACCCTACACATATGTGTGGTTACCATTCAAAGTGATATATAGGTCACCAGGGTATACGAATCCTGAAAATAACAACAAACATTCAATCGCTGAAGAATTTCCATTCATTTGATACCCATATTTACAATGGGTAGGTGTATCAAATTCCGATTTTTTTTTTGTGAACCACAAGTCTTTTCGCCGGAAAACATTATTATCATGTATTTGAGCATGATATCAATATATATTTGACCGAAAATGTTTACCCAAGCACGTATAGATAAAAATTGATCTTTATATGTACATTTTATATGAGGTATTTGAACATAAGTGGTCGAATCATAGGTCACAATGGACCGATCTCGCCAATAGGTATATTAGTAATCTAAGTTATAAGTTTCATTAATTAGCTCTTCAATTTTAAAAGTAGTAGGGGTTTCAACAGACAGACGGACAGACAGACAGACGGAGAGACAGACGGAGAGACAGACGGAATCAGAAGGTCATGCTGATCAAGAATATATATACTTTTCCATACCGGAGATGCTTCCTTCTGGGTGTTACAAACGGCGTACCAAACTGAATATACCCTTTCACTCTTAGTGTAGGGTATAAAAAGATTTACGGCTATTAGTTGGGATAATAACGGGACACAACGCTTTGGGGACCCACCTGAGAAGGATGGGCTTCCATGTAGACGACACTTGCAGGTGGTGTGGGGATAGTGAAGCAATTGAGGATAGCTACCATTTTCTTTGCCAATGCCCAGCACTGGCTAAGATAAGAAATAAATTCCTAGGCTCCTTTTTCTTCCAGGAACTAGAGGACACCGAATAAACGCACCAGATGCAAATAATGAAATTCATCAGGGCATCAGGATGGCCACAAAAGGAAAGACGTTACGGCCTCACAGATGTAACCTAACACAAAAAAAAATTAATTTATGTAAACAGAATTGTAACCCGTATTGTATTATTATTGTATTGTTATAATCTAAAAAAAATATATCAGAGGAAACACAATGGACCAATAATGGTCTAAGTGGGCTGGCAAGTGTCAAATATTATGTATTTGCCTTGCCAACATCCTCACTACCTATTGAAAATGAATATATTTGTAATGAAAAAATATATATTTATTTTTAAGAGAGAGAGTTCCAGAAAATTCATACGCGCATACAAATTAATTATATTTCATTTTTATTCATTCGGATTATGTATTTTCAAATCTTAAATTTATTTTGGAGTATTCCCATTTTTCTTCATATATATGAATGATTTCGATCCTCCAATATTAAAAAACCAAAAATTGGTTAGTCTACTTAAGAAATTATATAATTCAAAAACTTTCTAGTAAGTATTCTAAGTCCAATATCGATTTTATGTTTCTAAAATTGTTCATTTATGCTAAGAATATTTTTGGTTATAATTCGGATCCGCACCAAGATTGGCAGGATATAAAGAATCCAAAAATGGAATAACATTAAAAACCGTCTTAGTCGAATTAGAACGTTGTGGATTGGGATGGAATCTTCTCATGCATTTAAAATTTAGAATATATAAATTTATATTTTTTTTATATATATATATATATATATATATATATATATATATATATATATATATATATATATATATATATAAAATCCACATGTACGTGAAACTAGAGACCAAAACAAGAATATATGCGTTCACCGTTTTTCTGGATCAATTCGTTTGCGGTTTTAAATTGCATGCAAGTGTGTACCATATTTTGAAATAATTTCAAAAAATATATTTTTTGCGTCGTTTTCGAAAACAAATGAATGCTTCTTGTAGAAAAAACCCCATTAATCGTGAATTCGAAAAATGCAATTGCATATCACTTTTTAATATTTAGAAAAATTTTATATTTTTTTGCGTCACTTTTAAAAACAATGGATGGGATATTGTAGCAGAAACCTCACAGATGATGAAATCGAAAACCGCTTTGCGATATCAATTCCTATACGGGTTTTACATGAATTTAAAGTGCATATCACTTTTTAATATTTTTAATATTATTTATATTTTATATTTTTTTGCCTCACTTTTAAAAACCAAGGATGGAATCTTGTAGCAGAAATATCACAAATGATTAATTCGAAAACCGCTTACCGATATCAATTCATATGCGTGTTTCCCATGCATTTGAAATGCAATTGCATATCACTTTTTAATATTTAAATAATTTTATATTTTTTTGCGTCACTTTTAAAAACCATGGATGAGATCTTGTAGGAGAAACCTATCAGATGATAAAGTCGAATACCGCTTTGCAATATTAATTCTTGTACGGGTTTTACATGTATTTGAAGTGCATATCACTTTTTAATATTTAGAAAATATTATATTTATACCCTACACCTATGAGGTACATGGTATATTAACTTTGTGCATATTTTTTTGCGTCACTTTTAATAACGATGGATGGGATCTTGTAGCAGAAACCTCACAGATGATGAATTCGAAAACCGATTCGCGATAGCAACTCGTATACGGGTTTTACTTGTTTTTAAAAAATCATAAAATACTCGTTGTGAATAACAATAGATTTTAAAACCATCAATATAACATTCAATACAATCGATTGGATTTATTGTATACGTAATTCCGCGAATCGTTTTTCGAATTCATCATCTAAGAGGTTTCTGCTACATGATCCCATCCATGCAAGTGCATTTTAAATGCATGTAAAACCCGCATAGTAATTGATATCGCAAAGCGGTTTTCAAATTCATTATCTGTGATACTTCTGCTACAAGATCCCATCCTTGGTTTTTAAAAGTGACGTAAAAAAATATAAATTTTTTAAATATTAAAAAGAGATTTGCAATTCAAAATGCAAGTAAAACCCGGATGCGAATTGATATCGCGAAGCGGTTTTCGAATTCACGATAAATGGGGTTTGTGCTACAAGATTCATTCAATTGTTTTTGAAAATGATGCAAAAAATATATTTTTTGAAATTATTTTAAAATATGGTACATACTTACATTTTAAATGCAATTTAAAAACGCAATCGAATTGATCCAGAAAAACGGTGAACGCACATATCCATGGATTGGTCTCTAGTTTTACGTACATATCGATTTTTTTAAGTGTGCAAAATTTTTTGATTTTTGTAGTTTGGTGTAACAATGTTAGAGGGAAAAGGAAATCATTGAGCATATTGATCACAACTGTGATTGAAAATTTTTATTTCAAATACCCAACCACAAATAAAGTCCAATAACGTTGTTTAAAAGAGTCTTTCTATGAAATCTAGGTTGGAACCAAATGGTCAGGACATAAAAATTTAAAAATGGAGTTTTGTGAAATTCAGGTAGAAGCAGGGACCGCAACGAACCGGAACCGAAACCGGAATCAGAATCGGAACCGTTCTAATTTCGGAACCGTGATTTGTTGTTGTCAGAACCCCTCAACCCTTCCTGGCTACGGGCCTGTCCTGGCATATCCGTACACCCAATATACAAATAAATGACATATTCCTTGCGTCCTAATTAGTAAATCAAAAAAAAAATTATTATCTCAAAGTTCGAATAAAATAGTTCAGAGGAATTCGGGTTAATATCACATGTCCACCGTACCAACATTTAACCAATTTTACCAACATTTATATTTTAAGCATTCAAGATTTCATAAATTACAAATATCTTTATTTGTATTTCAGTTTACGTTGCAATTGGCTCTATCCGCCCAAAGCGAATACGCTTTTCATTTAACTAAAATGAATGCTGATATGATCTACATACATCAAAACAGCGGATTAATAAATGTATCATACTTCAAATTCGACGTGTGCGACCATAGTGGTGAATTGGACTCAAAACGACCAGTTCCATTTCGACTTACACCGAACATAGCCGAATTCATATCATGCATTGGAATATCAGGTCCGCTATCTGCTTCATTAGTAGCAACCTCTCGATGTTTTGGTATTCCGAATTATAAAGTTAGTTCAATTTTGCAAGCAATACTTAGAGATGAAATTATTGGATTCTACAAGAAACGAACGAAGGATGATAAATTAAATAATGATATTAACGCAGATGGAACACAATACATTTGCTCCATGAATATGACAATTTCAATAGTGCAAAAAGCGGTATCCGCAATTATGTCTCGATTAAATAGTATATCATATTTTGACAATATAGAATCAAATAAAATTACGGCATTGCTTGAGTCAGCCATGAGTCCAGATAATCTTTGTCGAATGGACCCATCATGGCATCCATGGCTATAAATACAGTTCAATATATATCTTAAAAGTAATACATTTCGTTGTTTTATTTATTCAACTATAACATATATAACATGGATGTACATTAGACTGACAATGACTTTGTATGAAAAAGAAAATTATCGAGTTTGATTTTAAAGGTCATCCCCTAGAAATGCTCTATTGAATGAGAAAATCGATTTGGAGAATTTTCAGCGAAATCCGAATATGGGAAATGGACCCGCCGTACCTCAAAGTAGGTGTTTTCGTTCCAAAGTAGGAAAGTAGGTGTTTCAACGATTTCAAAATTGAATTGAAATGACGTCCTTCAAACGCAATAAACTAAAAATGTGGGTATGTCATCTCTTGGAAAATTTTATTATCTTTTCAACAAACTATAAATGAAAATCTGATACAAAATACAGAAGCAGTGATTATTTAAACAGGTCCCGGCGGGTCCATTTCCCATATTCGAATTTCGCTGAAAATTCTTCAGATCGATTTTCTCATCCAATAGAGCATTTTTAGGGGGTGACCACCTCTCGATTCGAAATCATGATTTTCCATTGTCAGTCTAATGTACATGTTTAATGATTAAAACTTGTACATATCTTTTATATCTAGATTTAATTCACGACCCTAATAAACTACTTTGTACGGATACTTCGTTTATAACTTATTTTATAGAAAATTAAATCAGATGTTCTAAACAGAACATATTGTGTACCTCCATGTAGGAATATATTCCGTATTCCCAATAAAACATTTATTCAGTATAAACAATTTTATTTAATTATTAATTTCAAAAACTTTTAATATATAAGATGGTCACATTTTCAGGTGCAGTTGTTTTGTACTAAACAAAACGAACCGATATGTGGTGTTTTGTACACCAGGGGCGGATCCAGAAGTATGATTTGGGAGGGGAGCGATTGATTTTTTGGGCCTTTTTTCCAATTTTTTCTAAAATGCGCCCCAAAAATTTATTTTGCGCCCTTTTTTATATTTTTTGTACTTTTTATTTTATACAACTGTACTTCTTTAAAGCAACTTTTTTTTCTTTAAATCAACCGTTTTATTTGCTTAAAAAACAATAAAAATATAGGGTGCAGTCGGATCTGTGGTACCCTAGAAAAAACGATATCCGGTACATCTACATATTTAATCATATAGGTACTCAAATGAAAGGTAATAATGCCACATTTGTAATTATAAGGTTATTTTTATGATCTAATAACCATACCGATTAGGATTTGTAATTATGTCAAAAATAAAATTAAAATGAAATGCTGATTGTTGAGAAAAATATTTAATTATTTATCAAAATGACGAAGAAAATTTTGAAATGAATAGGTAACGCTGAAACGCTTTTTTAAAATTTTGTAGAAGTGGCCTAACAGTTAATTATAATATTTCGTTGGCAAGTTATACCGAAGAAGCGCCGCTGGCGAAAATATTACATTTTATATTTTTTAAAACATAAATACAAAAGTGTATAATAGACTCCTGATTAAATTTCTGTTCATTTGGGTACCCACACTTGTATCTATATATTATTCGTGTATAAAATGAACTCAGTTGTTAAAACTAAAAAGGGTCCTGAGGTTACTGGGGTTATCGGATCATGAGCATAATAAAATATTAATCGTGAGATCAATATCTTTCTTTTCAGTACCTACATGTTCATACAGGTAGGTGTATAAGGTTTCGATTTATCTCCGTACTACAAGTCCGATAGTTTGAAGAAAGTCCGATAGTTTGAATTTGTTTGTTTGTTTGGAGATTTTTTGGTAAGAGTAACAACTTTTTTCCATATATATTATATATATATATATATATATATATATATATATATATATATATATATATATATATATATATATATGTATATATATGTATATATATATATATATATATATATATATATATATATGTATATATATATATATATATATATATACCTTAAATTAAAAATGTTCATCGAATGTTATCTAATGGTACCCTTTGTTTTACAGTGCCATCATTTCTTACAATGACTTTTTACATATAAATTTGAAAAAAAAAATATTTTTGGTCCCTGATTTTACGAAGCTGTACATCTCAGTATCCTTTGGAAACAAAATTCAATTTGCGTATTATATTGAAGGTGATCAATACCGACATCTCGTTGGAAATCTACTTCAGATATACACAATATATTTTTAATGATTATTTTCACTTAACAAGTCAGCATATTTCGAAAACCAAAAATATTTGAATTTAATTTTTTTTTAAAGTATAACAATTGTACCAATTGTACCATTTGTACCAAACTTAAGTTTGATATTTAACCTAGTTTTTTGTACCATTTATTCAAGAATTAAAAGGTTATAGTTATTTCACCAATTATTAAATTAATTTACAACAGTTTTTTTAATTTCAAAAATACTAAAAACGTAAAAATCGGATTATAAATCGTCGTTATAGAACTAAAAGTCATCAAATAAATTTTGTTTCAATATAGTTTTTTTTTTGTTAATAACTTCTTCAATTATA
Organism: Dryomyza anilis; assembly: GCA_951804985.1. Taxonomy (NCBI): domain Eukaryota; kingdom Metazoa; phylum Arthropoda; class Insecta; order Diptera; family Dryomyzidae; genus Dryomyza; species Dryomyza anilis. The sequence goes on along the minus strand of OX638133.1, from coordinate 51,222,379 downwards.
ATTTGAAACAATCATAACCTTTTAGCGCAGTGCCAAATGGACATACTTAAAAACTATATTTTGTGAATAATTGATTTTTAATTATGAAAAAAACACATCTTAAACTATGAATTGTCGAACTTTTATCAAACTTTCATAAATGGTATTTGGACTTATAGTTGTACAACGAAGATATACAAAAAAATATGTATATTTTTTAAAAAATAAATTCAAAATCATCTATTTGGCAATTTATTCTATACAAAATTCTAAAAAAGTCGAATTTTTTTAAGTCAAATTATTAAAGTTGTTTAAAATTGTCTATGGTTATGCGCCTATAATGTTTAAATTCGATTCAATATTGATACCCCGAGACAAAATGTATGTCATTTTTCAGGAATATTTCCGGCCTGTTGTGAATCAGAAACGTTTTTTTTTTGTGTATTTAAGAAAGCCTGCGCATAACCAGTATGCACATAAAGTTCAAATATAAAAGCACAATAACAGATGCATGTTAACCTAACATAACGTCTACGACGTAACTGGAACAAGTACATAATGTTTATGAGTGCATACTTTCAGGAGATAAGTCTGCTTAAAAGCAACGAAAAATGCATTGGTTGCAATTTGAACCGAGACTCACGCTAGCAAGTGTGCCGTCTGTTTGAAAGCAACAACAAAAGCATTGGTTGTAATTTAAGTCAAGATTAACGCCAGCATGGGAACCAATTAAGAATTTAGCACAATGGAATTTTCTCACAGTTAATGATTTCACCACATTAGTAATATCCGATGTGGGGTTCATGAGGTTTTTAGTAGTACGTAGATTTAAGAATATGCTTGCTTGCATTTATGAGTTGTGTTTTAAGAAATAAGTATAAGCAAGGGGTTCGTGAGTCGCACGATACCGAGGTGATGAGTAGAGGTTAAATTTAGTTTTTAAGCATTATGATTTTAACTGCCTTAGAGTGCAGACGTGTTTTCAATTTAAACTCAAACTTGTAAAAATACTTAAAAATAATTAATAAAAGTATAAAGCAAGTCTAAAACATCCTTGCATTTTTATTTAATAATAATTGTTAGGAAAGAATTGTGGACTTCGAGGGAATATTTTCACTGACGGTTTCACTAATAAAGGCAAGTACAAAAAACCCCTGAAGCCCGCAACATTTTGGCGCAGCCGGTTTTTCAAGAATCTACAAAAAGGACTGAAGGACGAATTTGAAGGAGCATTAAAAAAAAAATGAAGAAACACAGAAGTGGAAAGGAAGGTATACTCAGAAGTCGAAAGAGTTGACGTAGTTTTTGAACAATTAGTATACTTCTTGGAACATAAAAGTGCTCATAAAATAAAAGAGTTAGAAGATTGGAAAGGGGAATTTATTGCATTAAATAAAAAATTAAACGATATTGTAGAAGAACGGCAGGGGTTGTTAGATCAGGCTAGTGGAATAGAGGAAGAAAACGAAAAATTAAGAACTTTGCTGAAAAATAAAGATATTTCGGACGAATCAATTGAACGAGCACTGAGCCAACAGCCCAGACTAGAATTCGAAACATTAGAAGAAGCAAATAATAAAGTAAGGGAATTAGACTCGAAAATCAGATTTTTAGAATCGGAAGTTAAGCTAGCCCACGAAACATCATTATATCATAAGAAGGCATTACACATTGAAGGTAAATTTCATAAAATAACAGCACCGGAAACAACATTAGGAATGTCGTTAGATACTGTATCGAATTACGTAGGAAGTGTGGTTCCATTTTTTATGGGATCGGAATCACCATCCGTTAAAACTGAACTTTATAGATTCATGGACGTTTGTGCGTTAGCAAGTCTAAAAATTACAAAAGAAAACAAATAAGAATTCATTAGCTGTGTCAAACTGCATCTTCTTGGTGACGCTTATGATCTAGTCCGCACAAGAAAGTTCAATGATTTAGAGGAGTTATTTGACGTTCTAAGAAATACATATTTAAAAATGACTACGTTAGATTCGGTTCAGGATAATATTAGAAAAGCATATCAGACGGATGGTGAAAGTCTGAGAACATTTGCAAGGAGATTAGAAAGATTATGGGCAAACGCTAATGAAATAGCAGATTCAAGGTACAAAAATAAAAATCTACCTACAGATGTTTTTAATACGGAACTAGTAAACTCAGTTCTGACAGCATTCAAGGTAGGTGTAAAAGATCCGACAATAAAGGTTCTATTATTAAGCAGAAAACTTGAATGATTTATTAGATGAAGCATTAAACCCAGATAACAATTCAAGGGGGTCCGAGGTTCCCCGAGGAAGTGTACAGTTTCGAACAACGATCTGTAACCAGTCCAACGAATAGTATTCAAAACAATCATTTTCAAGCTACCCCACTAAATCACAATATATCAACACAAAATAAAACAGAAGGATCAAAAATACGACCAACATGCTCTTTTTGCCAGAAAAAAAGGACATACACGAGACGAATGTATTACGCGGAAAAACACACCGTTTTGTATAGAGTGTGAAAAATATGGGCACGAATCTAGTTGGAGGTGTGCTACCATTAGATTAGAAGCTCAAAATAAGGAAGGGTTTGGACGTACACAAAACCATCCAGTCGTTAATAAGGAATTTTTAAACAACAATTTGCAAGCAGGACATAACAATACGTACCGTACCAATAATAATAATAATAGAAATAATAACAATAGGAATGGGAATACCCCTAGAAATAATTTAAAATGTGATTGGTGTCGTAGACTTGGTCATGTAGAAGCTGATTGCTACGCCAAGAGGGATTATCTGGCGAGGGAGAATAATGATCAAAACAAGGGAAACTACCAGGGGCCCAGCCAAGGCCAGTAAGCTGGGGACCCATTAAAAATAGCAAAATTAGGTCAAAAAGGGTAGAAATAGTAAATCATAAGGCTGAAGGGTCTGTGATCACATTAACTACCCAAACTCCTAAAAATAAGAGAAAACCGGTGGAGGAAAATATTGCAAATCAGACGTCTGAAGTGACCGTTGATACACATATTGATCCACCGTGGTTTGATTGTGAGGGAGTGACAATGGTAATTTTTGCATTAATACATTTCTTTATATATATGATAATAGCAATAGGGGCAAAAATGATTAAATTAGTAGCAGATGAAACTAATCGGCAAAGATGTGTATGGGAAGAAATGCAAATAGGTCAAAAGGTGAACAATATGTTTACAGGAATGTTGAAAAAGTTTGAAAATTTTATAACATGTTATGATAAAAAAATCAGACAACAGTTGAGTGGATTAAATAAAAAGACAATTAACAAAATATACAATAGAAAGGGGGACTGCTTCAAATTGTCTAATGTAAGTGATGTGTTCATTGAAGTACCTTGCGAGGCAGCTAAAAATGGAAAACTCATATTACTAGTAGACTCAGGAGCAGATGCAAGCATAATAAAAGAAGGTGCAATGACACAACTACCGGAATTTGACAAAAATAGTAAGAAAGATTTTAATGGGCCTTTTGGTGGATGCGTAAGGACGTTAGGCACTACCAATATACAACACAGTAATATAAAGTGGTTACATTTAATAATGCATGTAGTATCTCTTGAACAAGGAATACCAGCAGACGGAATAATAGGACGGGATAACATATGGAATAGATCCGTAATAAACGCAATTAATAAGACCATAACATTCTATCACACTATCCGATTACCAATGAAAACGCGAGACGACATAGAAAATATTTATTACAATCATGAAATAAAAATCATGCCGAGAACCGCAAAAATAATAGAAATTACACTAAAAACAAAAATTCCAATTGTATTAATACATAAACAAGAAATTTATCCTGGAGTATATTTGGGAGAAAGCTTATCGAATGTTAACAAAAATAAAGTTTATGTCTCAGTATTAAATGCTACAGAAAAGGACATTATAACAGACAACAATTTTAAACCGAAAATTTCAAATTTTAATCAGTATAGGGAATCAGATACAAACAATTCTACAATATATACTATAAATTCAGTGAATATAAAAAATATGATTAATAGATTATTAGAAAAAATTAACATCGATGAATCCTTAAATAAGGAGGAAATCACATCATTACAAAATCTTTGTATTTCTCACCACGATGTTTTTCACTTAGACGGTGACGAAATGTCATACACGCCGATACTTAAACACGACATAACAACACAATGGAATCAACCACCAATTAACCAAAAGCAATACAAATTTCCACACACACATAGAGAGGAAATTAATAGACAGGTTAACAAAATGTTAGATGCTGGCATTATATCGCCAAGCATATCACCCTGGAATTCACCATTACTATTGGTACCGAAGAGGAGCGACAAAGACGGTAACAAAAAATGGAGACTTGTCATAGATTTCCGTAAATTAAATGACGTAACCATAAAACAGGTATTTCCTATCCCGCGAATAGATGAAATATTGGATCAGTTAGGTCACAGTCGGTATTTTTCAACTTTAGATTTAGCAAGTGGCTATCATCAGGTCTTAGTAGAAGAAGGTGATAAAGAAAAAACTGCCTTCAGTACAGGACTTGGACATTTTGAATTCAATAGGATGCCTTTCGGTTTAACAGGGGCACCAGCAACTTTCCAGAGAATAATGAATCACATCTTAACAGGGTTACAGGGTATCGATTGTTTTGTATATCTTGATGATATAGTTGTGTATGGGAAAAATATAAGCGAACATGAACACAGATTAAGTAAAGTATTACAGAAACTAAGAGACCATAATTTAAAATTAAATACCGAAAAATGTCAGTTTTTACGTCGTGAAGTTGTATATTTAGGGCATAAATGTTCAGAACTTGGTGCGCTGCCAGACCCCGCTAAGGTCGAATGCGTAAAAAATATTCCAGTACCAAGAAACAGAAAAGAAGTACAAGCATTCTTGGGATTAATTAATTATTACAGAAAGTTCATAAGAAATATGGCAAGGTTAGCTTTACCAATTAATAATTTACTTAAAAAGGACGTTAAATTTAAATGGACGGACGATTGTCAAAATTCATTCATTAAATTGAAAGAATCAATAATTTCACCTCCAATATTAGCATATCCAGATTTTACAAAAACTTTTTTACTAACAACAGACGCAAGTAACGAAGCAGTAGATGCAGTCCTATCTCAAGGTGAAGTAGGAAGCGACCGACCGATCGCGTTTGCAAGTAGAACTTTAAATGGGGCAGAAAAACGATATTCTACCATTGAAAAGGAATTTTTAGCAATTGTTTGGGCAACAAAGAATTTTAGAGCATACCTATTAGGGCGACTATTCAAAATTTTTACAGATCATCAGCCTCTAAAAGGTATTGCAAATTTAAAAGATCAGACATCCCGCCTTGCTCGTTTCCGACACAAATTATCGGAATATGATTTTGAAATAATGTACAAACCAGGCAAAAAGAATTTAAATGCGGATGCTTTAAGCAGAATTCCATATATAGAACCAGATATTACAGCCGTACAAACACGATCCAAAACTACACAAAAATTTTAGATCAGCAAATCACAAAAATAAAACCACAAATCAGTACACCAGTCGTAGATGAAACAATAATAGATACAAATAATGAAACGAATTCAGCTCAAATATTAACTGATCCAGATGAAATTAAAACCGTGATGAAAGATTTTCATGATTCAGCACTAGGAGGCCATCAGGGCACACTTAAAACATTCTTTAGGATTAAAAACAATTTAAATGGAGGGGAATGCAGAAACAAATAAAAGAATATGTTAGAAACTGTCCTAAATGCCAAATGAACAAAAGTTCAAAGTTAACAAAAATGCCAATGGTTTTGACAGATACGCCAACACGTCCATTCGATAAGGTTTATATGGACTTGGTAGGAATTTTACTTGAAACAGTGTCAGGAAATAAATATATTTTAACTTTTCAAGACGATTTTTCAAAATACATGTGCTGCGTAGCTATCCCAGACGCGGAAGCAAGCACAGTAGCCAAAGCTTTTTACGAGGAATTTATCACGAGTTATAATATTCCGAAAATTTTAATTACAGATAATGGTTCAAATTTTGTGTCAACATTATTTTCAGACACGTGCAAGTTATTAAACATTAAAAAAATGCATATAACACCTTATCACCCGCAGGCGAATGGCTCGTTAGAACGAAGTCACAGACCTTTAGCGGAGTATTTGAGATGTTTTGCAAAAGAGGATGGGTCCAACTGGGACCAATGGTTGAATTCGGCAATGCATGCGCACAATAACACAGTGCATATGTCAACAGGGCAAACGCCTTGTCGTACTTTATACGGGTTTGAATTTGACATGCCAACCAACCTAAAACGAAAATGTTCACCAATTTATAACAGTGAAGATTACAATAAGGTATTAAAATACCAAATACAGCGTACACATGAGATAGTCAGACAAAATCAAGAAAAAGCTAAGGAAAGATCTAAACGAAGTTATGATAATACATTAAATACGGTAGTTTTTAAGGAAGGAGATAAAGTTTTATTAAAAAACCAGAATAGGAAAAACAAATTTTCACCAATCTGGGTAGGACCCTATGTTGTCCTTTCGATAATAAGTCCTTAAGTAATACACAATTGAACGAACAAATATTATTCACTGTCACTATAATTGGGGTAGGTCAGTGCTTCACTCTCATGGTCAAGAGCATTGTTTATGGAAACAAACGACAGAAAGATCATTGCACTTAAAATACAGATATAGGTTAGCATATCGCACACTACCGTGGAGGGGAGATAGAAGTGAGGAATTTATGTGTAGTTATAAGCGAAAAAAAAACAAAAAAAAAAAAAAGAAGAAAAAAAAATATGCAATTCAGCAAAACTAAGCCACGGCACTAGCTCAGTAAAGCAGGGACCAGCTAGGCAACGATAAACAAGGTATTTTTTTTTTTTTTTTAAAACTACACTATCTCAAAAGACAATGAGAACGACAAGCTAACCACAACAAGCATGTACAACATGCGCTAATGCATGCGCAAAAATGCAATTTAACATTTTTATGCGATTAGCTTACTGAAAAAAAAAATATATATATAAGTATATAAAAAAAAAACAACAAACATACGGTTAAAGAAATGCAACTAAAATATTTTAGTTACAAAGCAATATGCTTTGATTTATTTTACTTTATTTTATTTTTCTTCTTTTCTGTACAATTTCATTTTCGTATAACTTAGTTTTCTTTTAATGTTTCAATGATAATAGGTACCGGATTGACGGCGGTAGCCATAGCGTAGTGAAATATGCACCAATGGTTGCATCCAACCACATCACTTCCCGGCAAACCGCCAGGAAGTCGAGTAGGCTCTGGCTACCCCTTAACGCCAAAATTAAATTGTTGAGCTTGTAACCAACCTGGTGACCATCTCTATCTTCATCCTCCCAACAATTAGTTTGTAGCTCTTGTATATATTCTTCAAGGTAATCAATAGGGTTATTTTCCCAGAGGGCCATGAGCCTACGTTCTTCGTTGGCAATCTCCAAAACGTGTTCGACCTCTGCATCGCGCCTCAACCGACCCACATACTCCTCCCACTCGGTACAAAAACTAAATGAAATGGAGTTCGGTCCAGAATCGCCGTCTGAGCCGTCCGGTGGGTCGGCATACAGGTATTCGTAAAGGCGAGGGGCATAACCGGCATCGTGCGGGACTGCCAAGAGAAAAAAAAAATATATAAATACATAGTTGAAATAAATAATTAATTTATTAATCGTTTTTAATATAAAAAAAAATAATAACTTACCTCGATCAGAATAATGTACGGTAACCGGAATGGGCCTAAACTCAGGAGCCGGCTCTAGGTTACGTTCAGCGTCGAGAATACGAGCGAGTTCTAACTCGTTCCTCCTTGAGGCTTGTTCCGCCAAATATCCCTTGCAAGCCTCTTCATTGAAGTATTCACACTTATCTGACAGGGGGAGTAGTTAAAGTTATTATACTTCTTAAATAATTTTAGCTAATCACCAAAATTCTTACCAGCCATTATGAAGATGTTGACACGTTCAGAATAAACACACAATTAAAACGACAGATAAAATAAATTTTAAAAACAAGAGTCGACTCCAGAAAAATAAATGCAAAAGGTACGAATATGATCCGTCCTTATCTGTACATAAGCTGGGCAAAATCCAGGAAAAACTTAAACTTATTTATTAAAAACTTTAACTTATTAAAAGTAAAAATGTTGAAGTAAGCAAAATTGCATTTTGTTTAGTACAACATTAGTTGAGACAACACCAAATTCTAGCACATACAAATAGAATCATATTCACCAACACGAATTTATTTGATTCATATGTAGAATCATATAGTTAAATACAATTATAAGCATACATAGAGAAAAAAAAAAGGTACCGCGTTTGAATTCAAAATTATAGAAAAAGGAATTTAAAAGACAAAATTAATATTTTGACACAAAATAATAATAATGGTATTCACATTTAGCATTAGCACATACAAATAGAATCATATTCACCAACACGAATTTATTTGATTCATATGTAGAATCATATAGTTAAGTACAATTATAAGCATACATAGAGAAAAAACAAAGGTTTACCGCGTTTGAATTCAAAATTATAGAAAAAGGAATTTAAAAGACTAAATTAATATTTTGACACAAAATAATAATAATGGTATTCACATTTAGCATTAGAAATCATAAGGGTCAACTTACTTTGTCAAGAAGAATGTATAATGCAACAAAAATTAATTAACATGTATCAGCATAGCAATTGTAGTAATTATTATTATGAACTTTGATGTTAACGATAAAAAAAAAAACAGTTGACAATAGGAATATAAAAATAAACCTTTGATTAAATTTGATAATATTGTATCCTAAACAATTGTTTTTTTTTACGATAGGGAGTAAACATAATAGGAAATGAGTTTTATATTGGTACTGGTCCTGAAGTTGGCGGCGGGAGAAACAGTCAATATCAAACAGACAGAAATTAACGACACAAGAATCTTCTTTGAGAAGACAACGGATGCGTTATTTTATAGTGACGAATGGACAATAATTGCAAATTTCAAACCACTGCAATTAACCGAATTTTTAGAACTAACAAATAATTATGCGGAGACAACGCAGGAGATGTGTGAGCAGATGCGGGTAAAAATGCCTGATATGAACATCAAAAGCTCATGCAAAGCAGTAACCCAGGAAACAAAATCTATTATTACCACTTTAAAAAAAAATGAAGAAATAATATGGCGAACAGTTAGGAGCAGACGTCCGAGACGAGCTCTAAATTTCATTGGCGAAGGCCTCAATTGGGCATTTGGGGTGATGGACAACAAAGACAAGCAGACTATATATAAACATTTCAAGAATATTGACCAGAATCAAAGCAAAACCTACAAAATTATGCAAAAACAAATAACGGTAATGTCAACCAACTATAATAAGTTGTCAAAACCATTATTAGATTCAATGAAAGAAGTAGAAGCTGTACAAAAAGAACTTACCAAAACTATTGCACAACAGACAGCTATTCATACGAATATAAACAATTCAATCGACAAACTACTATTCTTAATGCATTTATTAGAAATACAAACAACGATAAATGCAAACCTGATTGAAATACAAGGGCAACAATTAATAGAGATGGCTGTAATAGACGATCTATATAAGGGACGCCTGCATCCGTCGATTATTGATCAGAGGGAGCTGAATGAAATGCTTGCTAAATTAACTCTAAGAGGAAAGGCCAATTGGTTCATACAACAATCATTTGAAATGCATCATTCCTCCACCGTACGCGTTTTTCCGGATGCTGACAGTATTATGATCGTCATCAAAACACCGTTGCCTGACGATTTGATTTTCACATTATACTGAGTCTATCCAATACCCACCAACATTAATAAATAATGGGACGCGTTGGTTAAGACGACATACGACTACTTAGCGGAAGCTGAAGACCGAAGTAAATTCATAGGATTAACAACTGCTGATTACGATAAATGCATAACTATCAGCCAGAGCATGAATAAGGAGGTCACACTATGCAAACGACCCGGCACAGTACTAACAAACAGCAACAAACTTTGCGAAGTGACTCTAATACAACACAAAACAGTTCCATCAGACAATTGCAATCACGTTGCGATCAAGAAGAGTTCCGGTTTGGTCATGAAGCTATGGTCTCCAAACACTTGGTTATATAAATTTGAAACACCAACAAAATTCGAAGCAGTATGCGGCACTAACATGGCAACGTTAACATTATCTGGACTAGGTTGGATGTCGGTTAATGAGGCATGTGATCTTCATAATCAGGAATTGATATTACCATATGAACATACACAAATTACCAACGAGGAAGTAACATACAAAAAAGAAGACCACACAACATTTCTTAAAATCCTGAAAGGAAACTGGTCATCATTCCCTACCCCAAATGTAACAGCTATACATACACAAATTACCAACGAGGAAGTAACATACAAAAAAGAAGACCACACAACATTTCTTAAAATCCTGAAAGGAAACTGGTCATCATTCCCTACCCCAAATGTAACAGCTATACCACTACCAATCTTAGTTTCAGACCACAGTGAAATGAGATCAGCACTAAAGGACGGTCAGCGAAATTTAGACGATCTGTTAGCAGAAATAGATTACAATAAAGAACGAAAGGAGTTATTCAACCGCCAATATGATATAAAAAACATTACTATCATTCGGGATAGTAATTTTGGCACTAATATTGTTATTGACCGCGTATGTGGTATATTTGCGGTACCATCAACTATGTAAAAAGAAATCTAACAACAAAAATGATAAAATTAGTAGGAATAAATCGAAAATTGCATCCGTCGATGTGGAAGCAACCAAAATGAACGAGTTTGAAATAAAGTCGAAGAAACTTCCAATCCAACAGCCACCGCTCCAAAGAAACAATTCATCGCGCAATACATTAAAAAGAGAAATGAAACCAACAACGCCAACTGCAAGTCCACGAACGACAATAAAGCAAATAAACGCAATAACAACGGCACCACAATCTATGCCAGCGCAGAAACCCCTGACCGAAGTCAGTACCAAGAACATCAGGACCAGGGTTTTATTGTGTATATTTTTTTTTTAATTCCATTGAAATATAATTAGGAAGTCAGACTCAGACAACATTAGGCGTTTGTTTTTGGAGGTAGATAGTTAGGCAGCAAGCAATTATTATTCAATAAATTACTGTCTAACGACATTTAAAAAAAAAAAACATTAATTATATGAAAAGTATAAATATAAATAATAATTAAAGACATATTCAACAACTAAAATAAAAACCAAATGAATTATTTTCAATAAATATCGCAAAAAAAAAAAAAAAAATTTAAAAGAAAACAAATCGTTGCACAAATTAAAGCATTTAATGACTTAGATGAATAAACAAGAAAAACAACAGAGCAACACGGAACGCAGCGATTGCAAAGCGGTAACTTGATCAACTACTGCTTTGTCAATTGCAACGTTCAGTGACTTGTAATGTTATTTTTTCTTTTTTGCGTTACATAAAGTATATAAATATCACTAAAACTGCGACCATTAATAAAGTAATTGAGTAACGAAGATAAGCATTAATAAGATTCTTAAAATGAAAATAAGTAAAATAAATTATAATAATATGAAAAATAATTATTGATTTTAAATATTATTGTAAGTTAAATAAATTAAGAAATATATTGAAATATTAATGATGTAAAAGAAAAAACTATTATTCTTTTTAATAATAATTTTTTCTTAAAATAAGGGGGGAAGAATGTTGTGAATCAGAAACGTTTTTTTTTGTGTATTTAAGAAAGCCTGCGCATAACCAGTATGCACATAAAGTTCAAATATAAAAGCACAATAACAGATGCATGTTAACCTAACATAACATCTACGACGTAACTGGAACAAGTACATAATGTTTATGAGTGCATACTTTCAGGAGATAAGTCTGCTTAAAAGCAACGAAAAATGCATTGGTTGCAATTTGATCCGAGACTCACGCTAGCAAGTGTGCCGTCTGTTTGAAAGCAACAACAAAAGCATTGGTTGTAATTTAAGTCAAGATTAACGCCAGCATGGGAACCAATTAAGAATTTAGCACAATGGAATTTTCTCACAGTTAATGATTTCACCACATTAGTAATATCCGATGTGGGGTTCATGAGGTTTTTAGTAGTACGTAGATTTAAGAATATGCTTGCTTGCATTTATGAGTTGTGTTTTAAGAAATAAGTATAAGCAAGGGGTTCGTGAGTCGCACGATACCGAGGTGATGAGTAAAGGTTAAGTTTAGTTTTTAAGCATTATGATTTTAACTGCCTTAGAGTGCAGACGTGTTTTCAATTTAAACTCAAACTTGTAAAAATACTTAAAAATAATTAATAAAAGTATAAAGCAAGTCTAAAACATCCATGCGTTTTTATTTAATAATTATTGTTAGGAAAGAATTGTGGACTTCGAGGGAATATTTTCACTGACGGTTTCACTAATAAAGGCAAGTACAAAAGACCCCTGAAGCCCGCAACAGGCCAACACACAGATAAATGGACTATTTTGGGAAGTGTATAGCAGGTTGTAAAATTTTGTGGAATTTTAATGACAGATTCACGGCATATTTTGGGATCGGACTGTTCCGGCAGACAGCTTGTGATACAATCTCCGCCTATCTCTTTTTAAAATATGTCGAAAAAATGTTTCTAAACTGTCTCGACATTGCCTAAAATTTTTGTCTTGGGACATTTTGATATAGATCTCAAAACACTTAAAACTCGAATTGTGTATTCTTCAGAATCTTAGTCAAAATACAATGGCGCATATTCGTAGACAATTTAAAGTCAACTTTAAAATAAAAGTTACCCGATATTTTGGGCAATTTTAAAGAAGATTAAAATGTCAAAAAGTTTTTTTAAGTCGCAAAATTAAAAAAAAGCGAACAATTAAAAAGGTAATTCACAGAATATTAGCAATCTGGAAATAGTTAGTAATTTTTACACAAAGGCGCAATGTAGAGAGAAAAGCTCAAAAAGGCGTAAACTATTCAAATAACAATCAAAATTAAAACAGCGCATAACTTACAGTATTTTATCGTCATTACAAGCGCAAAATTATCAAAACAAACAAAAAATGAATATGAATATGCTTTTTTTTCTGTAAATATGCTTTTTTTTTTTGAAAATTTGGCACCTTTTTCTATATTTTGCATTTTGTGTTTATTTTTTTGAAAATTTAGCGTGTTTCTCTGTAGTTTCCGGTCTTTTAAATAGCCTAAAAATTCTGAAATTTTGCGCCTTTTACTACATATTGCGCCCTTCTGTAGAGGCGCAAACATTTTGTAAATAAGGCGCATTTGAAATTTTATGCTTTTTAGAAAATTTTGCGTCTTTCTCTATATTTTGCGCCCTTCTACAGAGGCGCAAACATTTTGTAAATAAGTCGCATTTGCAATTTTATGCTTTTTTGAAAATTTTGCGCCTTTCTCTATATTTTGCGCCCTTCTGTAGAGGTGCAAAATTTGAAATTTTATGTTTTTTTGCAAATTTTTCGCCATTCTCTATAGTTTCCGCTCATTTAAAAAGGCACAAAATTCTGAATATTAGGAGCATGTTGTGTTTTTTTGAAAATTTGTTTGAAAAAATCAAAAGTGCGCTTCTTTGGATCCGTGCTTGATTGTACACCAGCGGTTGCTTCAGCAAAAATGTTGAACATCCCTGCTATTTAGTACGAAATAGAAGGAACCAACCAACGTTGCGATTTGGCCTTTATACAACAAGAAAATATGTCAAATAATTGCTTAAATGTTTCGACGATTTTTGCTGAAAAATTTAAGCAAGATTTATTTATGATGAAAATATAAAACGTTGTAGAATTTTTGATATTCCCTAAAAAATTATTAAATTAATCAATTATATATCAAAATTCTATTTCGGTTTTTCACAGACAGACATCTATGTATTTTTTTTTTCGTTTTCTTTGACACATGATCTCTCGCTTCTCCCTTCACCATAAACAGCGTTGCCTAATTTTATTTTTTGAATAAATTTACGCATACATTGAAAGTTTTGAGTAAATATCACCTATACATTCAGGAAAATGGCCAATTTCTTTGCACATATTTCAAATAGTTCAACACAATCAAAGATTCGCATCGCAGCACATCCAAACTTAGATTTTTAGCAAAAAAAATCTCTTTTTTTTGCTTTTTGTCGATTCGTAATTTTGGCATTCACTTGCTTTTTAAGTTATTCTTACTTAAATATTGTTACGAAAAGAGGTAATTTGTCCCACTGTGCAAGCATTCAACAATAATAAATGAGACGAAAGACAATTCACCGCACTAAGCAATGTGTTAGAAAGAGACGGAAGATCATTCAGCGTATTGAGCAATGTGCGAGAAAGAGATGGAAGATCTGCACATTAAAACACATGAGTGCTAATGAGATGCCAATAGCATGCGTCTTTCACGAAACTAAAAGAAGGTTCTCAAAACAAGTCGAAGCTTGTCGAAACGTGTCGAACTGATGCATGCAGTATATAAGGGAGCCGCATCTGAGGTACAACACTTCAGTAGTGATTGTAAAGTGGTCGAGTGCACCTCGTGTGATAAATGACAAGTTAAATTGTGGACATGCAGCAGTTGTTAGAATTTGTTATTATTAAAGTTGTTTATAAAAGTGAATAAATAAAGTTAATTGTTATAATTTAAACCAAACATACGTTTGTTATTATTTTGTACACAATCCGGAGATGCGAACTTGTAGAACAGTTTTCCGTAGACTGAATTTTCGTAACATTGGTGTCAGAAGTGGGATTGTGATAAAAATGGTTAAATTTAATTAACTTAAAGTCGATCAAATAAAGAAGGAGCTGGCGATTCATAATCTTTTAACTACAGGTACGAAAGTAGAGTTACAAAAGCGTCTAATGGAAGAATTAGAGAACCAAGGCATTGACCTCGCGGAGCACGAGTTTAAAGTGGAAGCTCCAATGTGTCGAAAAGTGTGGACACGGAGCAAAAAGTATAGTTCCAAAGTTTTGAAATGAGCCAGTTGCTCGGAGCAATACAACAACAGCTTTATGAAAATTCCAACAAATTAGATCAAAAATTTCTAGAAAATTCAAAACAATTCCAAGAATATTCCAAACAGCTTCTAGAAAATTCCAATCAACTTAAAACTGAACTTCAAGAAAATTACAATCAGCTCAAAGCAGAGCTTCTAGAGAATTCCAAACATCAAATGAAAATGGAGGAAAAGATGCGGGAACATTCGAAACAACTTTTGGAAGTTTAGAATACGCTCCATGTCAAAGTAAAGGAGCTTGAGGCTCATGTAAATGAAATGGAAGTGAGCGTTGACAATAATATTCAAAGATTGGAAAATAACGTTGATGAGAAATATCATGGAATCGACAAAAAGCTACAGAAAATTCAAAATATATTGCAGTTAAATGGACCCACACAGCATTTTGTTAGTGGTACGAGGCCGATTTACGATGGAACTACAGCGTTCAACATTTTCAAACTGCAATTTGAGACCACGGCTGTAAGTACTCGATGGAACAATGAAGACATGGTAGCAGCGCTTATTGTGGCCCTGAAAGGAGGCGCAGCCGAAGTTTTGCTGACAGTTCCAAAAAGTGACATAAACAGTTGTTCAGCGGTCATGGGTGCATTGCAACGAAAATATGGCAGTGACCACATAACACCGATTTACAGAATACAGCTGAAGTTCCGAAGGCAAAATAATGGCGAATCGTTGCAGGAATATGCTGCGGATGTTGAGAAACTTGCATATTTGGCATATTCCGATTCAGCTTATGATTTCATGGAAATGTGCAAGATAAATGCGTTCGTTTATGGCATACGGAATCCTGAGACATAACGGGCAGCAATGACTATGCCGAATGTGACATTTATTAAAACGGTCACCACAGCGCTTACTCAGGAAATTGCGACTACATTGTGCCGATCAACGACGGAGACACTTATACTTGATGAGGAGGGAGCCTGCGTTAAATCCGCTGCCAACAGAAACACCCAATTGAAAGGTAAATGCTACAACTGTGAAAAATATTGGCATATGGCACGCGACTGTCGTGCAAAACGTAAATGTGTAATTGTGCAATCACCTAAGGGATACCGACCAGAAAAGAGACCTGAGGATGGCCAAAATAACGCCAGGGAACATCATGGCAATTCAGGCACTGTGTCGGCACGAGTGTGTAAAATGGAATTCAGAGAATGCTCGACGGAAGAAGAAAAGAGGAACATAATTCACATTCGTTCGTTGAATGTCATGACAGATGATCAATGGCGTCTAGAGCAAATACGAAATGATCAAAAGAAGGACCTCGCAAAAATTAGGACGTTCAAGGAACAACAAAGAAAGCCATTATGGAAAGAGTTAGCATCCAACAGTCCAATAAGCAGGGCTTACTGGGCGCAGTGGCTAAGCCTGAAGCTACAAAATGGTTGTTTGTACCGTGTGTGGGAACTTGAAAATCGCAGATCTGACGAAAAATGAAAGTAGTACATTTGGAAGGGTTGGTGTGTATATATAGAGAGAGGATTAACATCTGTTCGGGACGAACAGTTTTAGGTGGAGGGCAGTGTTACGAAAAGAGGTAATTTGCCCCACTGTGCAAGCATTCACCAATAATGAATGAGACGCAAGACAATTCACCGCACTAAGCAATGTGTTAGAAAGAGACGGAAGATTATTCAGCGTACTGAGCAATGTGCGAGAAAGAGATGGAAGATCTGCACATTAAAACACATGAGTGCTAATGAGATGCCAATAGCATGCGTCTTTCACGAAACTAAAAGAAGGTTCTCAAAACAAGTCGAAGCTTGTCGAAACGTGTCGAACTGATGCATGCAGTATATAAGGGAGCCGCATCTGAGGTACAACACTTCAGTAGTGATTGTAAAGTGGTCGAGTGCACCTCGTGTGATAAATGACAAGTTAAATTGTGGACATGCAGCAGTTGTTAGAATTTGTTATTATTAAAGTTGTTTATAAAAGTGAATAAATAAAGTTAATTGTTATAATTTAAACCAAACATACGTTTGTTATTATTTTGTACACAATCCGGAGATGCGAACTTGTAGAACAGTTTTCCGTAGACTGAATTTTCGTAACATTGGTGTCAGAAGTGGGATTGTGATAAAAATGGTTAAATTTAATTAACTTAAAGTCGATCAAATAAAGAAGGAGCTGGCGATTCATAATCTTTTAACTACAGGTACGAAAGTAGAGTTACAAAAGCGTCTAATGGAAGAATTAGAGAACCAAGGCATTGACCTCGCGGAGCACGAGTTTAAAGTGGAAGCTCCAATGTGTCGAAAAGTGTGGACACGGAGCAAAAAGTATAGTTCCAAAGTTTTGAAATGAGCCAGTTGCTCGGAGCAATACAACAACAGCTTTATGAAAATTCCAACAAATTAGATCAAAAATTTCTAGAAAATTCAAAACAATTCCAAGAATATTCCAAACAGCTTCTAGAAAATTCCAATCAACTTAAAACTGAACTTCAAGAAAATTACAATCAGCTCAAAGCAGAGCTTCTAGAGAATTCCAAACATCAAATGAAAATGGAGGAAAAGATGCGGGAACATTCGAAACAACTTTTGGAAGTTTAGAATACGCTCCATGTCAAAGTAAAGGAGCTTGAGGCTCATGTAAATGAAATGGAAGTGAGCGTTGACAATAATATTCAAAGATTGGAAAATAACGTTGATGAGAAATATCATGGAATCGACAAAAAGCTACAGAAAATTCAAAATATATTGCAGTTAAATGGACCCACACAGCATTTTGTTAGTGGTACGAGGCCGATTTACGATGGAACTACAGCGTTCAACATTTTCAAACTGCAATTTGAGACCACGGCTGTAAGTACTCGATGGAACAATGAAGACATGGTAGCAGCGCTTATTGTGGCCCTGAAAGGAGGCGCAGCCGAAGTTTTGCTGACAGTTCCAAAAAGTGACATAAACAGTTGTTCAGCGGTCATGGGTGCATTGCAACGAAAATATGGCAGTGACCACATAACACCGATTTACAGAATACAGCTGAAGTTCCGAAGGCAAAATAATGGCGAATCGTTGCAGGAATATGCTGCGGATGTTGAGAAACTTGCATATTTGGCATATTCCGATTCAGCTTGTGATTTCATGGAAATGTGCAAGATAAATGCGTTCGTTTATGGCATACGGAATCCTGAGACATAACGGGCAGCAATGACTATGCCGAATGTGACATTTATTAAAACGGTCACCACAGCGCTTACTCAGGAAATTGCGACTACATTGTGCCGATCAACGACGGAGACACTTATACTTGATGAGGAGGGAGCCTGCGTTAAATCCGCTGCCAACAGAAACACCCAATTGAAAGGTAAATGCTACAACTGTGAAAAATATTGGCATATGGCACGCGACTGTCGTGCAAAACGTAAATGTGTAATTGTGCAATCACCTAAGGGATACCGACCAGAAAAGAGACCTGAGGATGGCCAAAATAACGCCAGGGAACATCATGGCAATTCAGGCACTGTGTCGGCACGAGTGTGTAAAATGGAATCCAGAGAATGCTCGACGGAAGAAGAAAAGAGGAACATAATTCACATTCGTTCGTTGAATGTCATGACAGATGATCAATGGCGTCTAGAGCAAATACGAAATGATCAAAAGAAGGACCTCGCAAAAATTAGGACGTTCAAGGAACAACAAAGAAAGCCATTATGGAAAGAGTTAGCATCCAACAGTCCAATAAGCAGGGCTTACTGGGCGCAGTGGCTAAGCCTGAAGCTACAAAATGGTTGTTTGTACCGTGTGTGGGAACTTGAAAATCGCAGATCTGACGAAAAATGAAAGTAGTACATTTGGAAGGGTTGGTGTGTATATATAGAGAGAGGATTAACATCTGTTCGGGACGAACAGTTTTAGGTGGAGGGCAGTGTTACGAAAAGAGGTAATTTGCCCCACTGTGCAAGCATTCACCAATAATGAATGAGACGCAAGACAATTCACCGCACTAAGCAATGTGTTAGAAAGAGACGGAAGATTATTCAGCGTACTGAGCAATGTGCGAGAAAGAGATGGAAGATTTGCACATTAAAACACATGAGTGCTAATGAGATGCCAATAGCATGCGTCATTCACGAAACGAGTAGAAGGTTCTCGAAACAAGTCGAAGCTTGTCGAAACGTGTCGAAACGTGTCGAACTGATGCATGCAGTATAAAGGGGACCGCATCTGAGGTACAGTACTTCAGTAGTGATTGTAAAGTGGTCGAGTGCATCTCGTGTGATAAATGTCAAGTTAAATTGTGGACATGCAGCAGTTGTTAAAATTTGTTATTAGTAAAGTTGTTTATTAAAGTGAATTATTAAAGTTAATTGTTATAATTTAAACCAAACATAAGTTTGTTTTTATTTTGTACACAATCCAGAGATACGAACTTGTAGAACAGTTTTCCGTAGACTGAATTTTTGTATCAATATTTTAGAATAATGAAAAACAGCTTCTCATTAAAAAAAAAAAACTTAAATTAAAATTTGTACATTCAAAGTTTTAATATTTCTTAAAATTTCAAATATTCAAATAATTTTTAAAATTATAAAATTATATTTAAGCTTTTGTTATTTATTGTCAAAAACATTATTAATTAAAATGTGATTTTTCAAATATATAATATATTCGAATATATATTTGTTATCGATGAGTAAATATTAAAAATAAAAATGCAATGAAATTAATAAATAATAATATTATGAAACAGTTGAATGTTGAGAAAACTTTTGCTTGCATATGCTTATTTTGGTTATGGTTTTAGAAATCATTCATGTGAAAAAAAGTACAACAAAAATGTTATGATTATTTCATTTATGGTTTTGTAGAACATAGTCATAACTATCAATATTAATATACATATGTATATAATACGCACTTTAATAAACATATTTTAAAAAAGAATAAAATAAAAAATAAAAACATGATCGTTCATATTTTTGTATGCCACCATTGTATATATAGAGTAACATAAAAACTTCTTCAAAGTAATTTTTCTATCAAGCGATTAAGAAAAAAAAAAATTTTTTAACAGAAATAAATAATAGGGGTACACATTTCATCTCGTATGTTTGTATCTCTCGTATCTCGTAAAGTTATTGTCATGAACGACCTTTTATGAAATCTTAGTAATTGAATTTCGTATAGCTTGAATTGTTAAACAGCAACAAACTGCAGATAAGTAAAATCAAATAAGGGTGGTACTATGACTATAACAATTACGAGTTTGATGGATTTAAAAGAATCTGAAATGCAAAAAAAAAATAAAAACTCATTCAAAATTTGCATTGTCACATAAATTCAAATTGCCGTTGTTTTACGTAGCCTTTAATAATAATAGTTTGGCGCTACAGTCCTGAATAGAACTTCGGCCGAGCTCTCTCACCATTTGAGATGTGCGTGTTACATTTGTACTCAAATTAGTGGGAACTACAGTTTAGTACCGAATCCGGTGAGAGCCTTTCATAGGCAATGTTTGCCATTTACTGACGAGAGGTAACGTCGCATAGAAAAATGTTTTCTATGAAAAAGATGTTGGCAGAAAAAGATGTTGGGGATCGAACCGCGGACCTTTCGGCTCGTAGTCGAACGCACTAGCGATTTTTCGCTCGTAGTCCAAGGTACTCATCATACGAGCTACCGACGCTACAATAGCCTGTACTTACTTATTTGGCCATTACAACCCTTGATGGGTTTTGGCCACAGCAATTACCCCTCGCCAGTCGCTTCTGCATTGCGCGCGCTGGCGTCAATTTTGCACTCCAAGTGTTGTCAGGTTGTCTCGCACTTGGTCGCTCCACCGGAGATTCGGACGCCCTCTCCTACGTTGACCACCACTTAGTATAGAATTGAATATTGAATTTTTGCTGGAGCGCTTTCATCCATACGCTCGACATGTCCAAGCCAGCGTAGGCGCTGGATCTTAGTGCGCCTGACTATGTCCATGTCGGCGTAGAGCTCATACAGCTGACCGTTCCATCTGATTCTGTACTCGTTTTCAACGCATATCGGGCAATAGATTTTCCGTAGAATCTTTCTCTCGAACGCTCTTAAAGCTCGCTCATCGGTGTTGGCAAGCGTCCATGCCTCAGCGTCATAGAGGAGGACTGGCATGATGAGCGTCTTATTGTAATTTTTGTCCGTCGAGAGAGGGCTCTGCTCCTCAATTGCCTACTGAGCCCAAAGTAACACCTGTTGGCTAATCTCCAGGCTGACATTGTCCTACACAGAAAAAAAGTTCATACTATTTATAAATTTGTTCATCATTTTTATGAATTTTTCATTACTCCAACAAATGACCAAATTCATCTAATATATGAATCGTTCATAAAACCGTAGTGAGTAAGTTTATAATATTGATGAACGCTTTCATAATATTTCGAAAAAATTCATGATATTTATGAACATTTAACTATTTAAAAATTAAATAAAAACTATTTTTTTTATTTTCTTGTATTATTATTTTTTTATTTTTATTAGTTTTTTATTTTAATTTTTTTTAACTACTTACATTTTATTTTATATCTACTCTTGCTGTTGCTTCCTATTGCTGCTGTTTATTGTTGAGCGATGTTAAATACCTGCGGCGCAAGTTTCTTTGGAGTTGTAAACAACAAGTGAAACGATTCGGTCTCTTTTTACGAATTTATACGAACAATAAAAACTAAGAATTGTATATACTATCATCGACTATCGACGCGTCGCGACGAGTTGTCAAAATAATCACTGCGTCATGACGCGTCAGTAAAATAAAAATATCTATTTATGGAATGGTCAAAAGTTGCATGTCACACATTTGTGTTGACTGTCTTTTTTATTTTTCAGTATCGCCCTTATGCTCGGCTGCATTGCACGTGACGTGGAGGCTGCGCTGCTTTGCGTCAAAAAATGAATATGAATGCCATAATGAACGTAATTCATAACAATTATGAACGCGTTTATTATATCAATTTCGCTCAAATTGTGCGATTCGTAGATACCAAGAATATTTCATAAATAGAATGATTTTTTCCACATATTTTATATACGGTGTCTCAATTAACGGCGTTCATTCCATTTATGAATTATTTTTTTGTCTGTGTAGGTAGACGAAATCCTTCACAACATCGAAGTTGTGGTTGTCAATAGTGACGTATTGTCCAAGACGCCGGGACTCTTTGTTTGTTGACACCAGGTACTTCGTCTTTTCCTCGATCACCGTAAGACCCATTCGACGCGACTTCCTCTCTAAACTGGAGAATGCTGCACTGACTGCTCGTTCGCTGTGCCCAATGATGTCGATATCATCAACGTACCCGAGCAACATGGAATATATATATATATATATATATATATATATATATATATATATATATATATATATATATATATATATATATATTTTTTTTTTTTTTTCAGATTATAAAATATACAAAATGGAAATATTTTTACACTTAGTATGGAAAATAATTTCACAAATGACCTCCGTTTTCTGCTTCGCAATGACGGGCCCGTTTTAGAGCATTTTTGGCTGTAGCAAACTGACAAGGATTGTCTAGGGCTTCTTCACATATACTCGCTCAATCAAATAACCCCAAAGAAAATCTGGCGAACACGCTAAAAAATTTGACATAAAAGTGCCATTGAGTCTCGGGCAGTATGGGCACTGGCTCCATCATGCTTAAAAAACATCTCAGGACTCTTTTCAAGAGCAGGTCGTAAACAATTTTCTATCATAAACCGATACCGCCCAGCTAACGCCAGAGCTCAATTTACACTCAGGCTCCAGTATCTTGAAACTAACTTGTTCCATTTTTTTATTTTAAGCAAGCAAAACTTCCGTTTTCATTAACAACAACAAAAATAAAATAAACTGACACAAACTTTGTAGGAACTTGCAAAACAAAAATTACCTTACATTAGCGTTTTTTAAGGTAAGTGAGCAATTAATTTAACAAATTTAACTTTTACACCGCTACGTCCACTATCCCGCAGACATTTAATCGAAGCGATAGATCAAGTGAATTGAAATTGCGTGTGCACCTAAAAAAATGTTGATGCTGCGAATGCAGACGTCCTTTTAAATCGGCATTTAATCGGCAGATTGTATGTAGTTCAGAGGATGAACTGGCGAAATTTTTATGACCCACACGCTGCACTATTAGACGCCGTTGTTGAGTGCCTTCAATATCATATATTTCGGGACTAATGTGACGTGCACTGTTCTTCATTATGCTGATGTGGGTCCCTGTGTTGTATATTCTAGATGGTTGAATAATTTCCTTTATACTTATTTATTACATTTACTATTTAAAAGACACTTTTACTATTTTAGAAACTCCACTTGAGGTTGGTTAAACTACAATCTTTTAAATTGCAACGAAAGGTATTAACAATACCTTCGTAGCAAGCTATTCTTAAATTCTATTCTCACTATGTTCTAGTGAGTTTTCACATTCACTCAATTTTGGTGTACGTGACTTTTGAAGAAAGTCCGACTTGCAGTTTTTGGCTGACACTAATTGCGAAATGTCAGAATTGTTGGCAATCGCTGCTTCACTTATTTTAACATAGACCCAAAATTATGCAATGGAATATTGTATTGCAAGCCTCTTGAAAGAGGTGTGGTCTAAGTAAAGCTTTAGCGCTTTGCCTGTGCAAGCTAACCTGAAAGAGGTGTGTTCTATACAAAGCTTAGCGCTTTGCCAAATTATTATCATTGTTGCCAACGTGAAGCGTTGGGACAATGCTATGAACATGTTGCTGTACAACATGAATACAACATGAGTACAACATGATATAAAAACATGATGCGCTCAACATATGTACAGCAACATCCAAAACTGAATAAATAGTGAAGAACCATAAAGAAAAGAAAAATGTATGCGCTAATTCACAACATTCCTCCCCCCTTATGGAAAATTATTATTAATATTAGAATTAATGATAATTTTTTACAAAATGTCTTAAATATATTGTTGAAAATATAGAAATGATGTTTTCTTATAGTTAATATTAAGATTAATAATATAATAAAATAATATGCTTATTTTAACATGGTGATAATAAATATAATATGTTATTTTTTTTTTTTAAGTTATCTATAAAAATATGTTTGAATAAAATAATATATATATATATTTTTTTTAATTTTTTTTTTTTTTTTTTAGATTTCTTCTTTTTTATATATATTTTTTCTTCTCTTTTTTTATATATTGTTATTATTTGTTTTTTTTTTTTTAATATCTTTTGTTTTATACTTGTGTAATATGTGTTCATACTTATAATGAGAATATAACCGATTTCATATTTGTAATTGGATGATAATTATTATACATATATATATGTATATAGATAAACTTGTTCAATTTAATTTAATTATACGTGTTTTGCATGTGTATTGAGTGTGTGTGTTTGTTGGTATTTTAAAATGAATATATTGATTTTATATTTGGGTTAGAGAGGTGTAAATAATTACATGAGTGACTTTTGTATGCCCTACTGTTGGACCAGATTTCTCCTCTTGCTCTTCTGTGTGTTGGGTCGGATTTACCGTGTTCCTCTTCAATGTTTCGTTGTATGTAGTGTGTTGGATCTGTTGGAATTTGCGAATGGTGTTATCTCGAGTAGACGTCGTCATGTTGGTACGCTGGACTCTTAGTCGGTCAAGAGAGTTTTGGTTCCGTTGACTTGGTTGACGATTCGTTCGAGATGAGTGTTCTTTTCTGCGACCTTGTCAAACATTTTGAAAACATCTTGGTGCTTATGTCACTTTATGTAGCTTATAGATTTCTAAATTGTTGATATCAGAAAATCGTTACTGCATAGCTTCTTCTCTATGTGCGAGGGAAGACATAATAATTTGACTTTTTATATATATTTTCAAGATGAATGTTGAATATTGTTTTCTGCATCTTGTTTCTGTCAGTTGTAGTTTTATGATTAAAATTGAATCACTGCAATCTACTTGTGCTTGGTATAACAACAAGTTTGCTCCTAGTGCATCCTTCTACGTCTTCAAATATGCTGCCACTCTGCTTCATTTCTTAGTTTTTCTTTACTTTATATAAATCTGCTGGACCTCTTCTTCGCTTCTTCATCTTGTTGATAATACCCAGAGCTCCTTCCACATGTCCCCACTGAAGTCCCAAGACCCCAACGATTATCTATGCGTCTTCTGAGTATCCAGCGCTGTTGGTCATTCTAAATAACAATTTTTTTTTTGTACTCGGATATTTTAAATTTACACGAAGATTTTACAAACAAGTAATTTAATTTTGTTTTTAAACTATTCCTAATATGTGGTGTCACACTACTGGTGTGGTACTAATTTCTGTAATCTTAATATAATTTTCGTATAATATATAATTGTTCATGTAACATGGCGTGTGCTAAATGATTGATTTTAAAATACTTAAATTACTTGAAATATAGTGTGCACATTATTTGAAGTATTACTATTTAGTGTAGTACTAGCTTTTATTAGCAAAGTGTAATTTTAGTGTAATTATGTATTTTGCCCAATGGCTAAGATCGTCGTCTTATATGCGGTGGTACGCAATGCAGTGGACTCAACCCCCCTTCAATGCGTAAAAACAAAAAAAAAATCATAATTTTTTTTTTTATAAACATATATGTACATAGAATATATTGTACATTAAATATATTGTATATACATATATTTATTATATTAAATCTTCTCAAAAATTGTTGAATTAATTATTTATGTGTATATATATATATTATTTTTTTTTTAAATCTGATTAATTTTTTTTTTAAATAAAATGTTAGATAAAAATTAAAATAATATATTTTTTTTCTAAATATATTTAATTTATAGGTAATACCGTTATTTATATTTTTTTTCTCTTCTTTTTTTCCTATATATATTTTTTTCTTCTCTTCTTATATTCTTCTTTTTTTCTCTTTAATAAACATTTTTATACCTCCTTTTTTTTAATTTTAGTTCTCCTTTTTTTACATATATTTTTTTTGTTAATATTATATTTTTTTTGTCTTCTTTTTTTTCTTCTCTTTTTTTTCTTTTTAATAAAAATTTTTATCCCTCTTTTTTTTTAAATTTTAATTCCCCAATTTTCTTTTCTTGTTTATTATTATTTTTTTCATATTTTTCTTTTTTTTCATCTCTTCTTATTATATTTTTTTTTCACTTTTTTTCTTTAAAATTTAAAAATTCTTTTTAAAAAAAAAAATAATATTTAATACCTATATATATATATATATATTTTCTCCATTTTATTTATTTTACTAATATATATTTTTTTCGTTCCTTGTTTTTTAATTTTAACTGTACTAAATATTCTATCTTTTTTGAATTATAATACTAACTGATATTTTTCTTCTTCTTTAAGAAATTTAAATTATTATAAGTAAGTTCTTCAAATTCATTTGAAATTTATTTGTTATACTCAAACTTATTCAAATTGAATTATATTAATATACAAAAGTACCTATAATTTCACTGCATGTAAATAAATATAATTAGAGTTGCGATTTATTTTCTAAACATGTTTAATATTTTATTATATTATTTTTGTGTACTTATATTAGTCACATTATATGAAACTTCCTACTGGCATGACGGTAAAATTGAATTATATTTATTTACATTGTTTATAGATCAACAAAAAAAAAACTGCAAGATCTGTATTTATATGTCAGCTATTAACGCTTGCTTAGTGTATGATATACATACGTTCGTACAAATTGCATATGTGCTTCAGCATGAAACACTTGGAGGAATGACCCTTTTCAAGGTTTGATAGCTTGCGCTATTAATATAGGTCATTAATGCAATTGTTGAATTCGACAATTTTATGACTTACATTGATATAATTTTAAATTAATGCAATTGGTTGCATGTGCTTAATTTATTTCTTTTCTCAATTGATGATTAACTAACTTTAAAATTATAAGTTCTTTTCCTAAAATAGTTATATATATATATATATATATATATATATATATATATATATATTATTTTTTTATTACTAAATTATTGATTTTAATATTTTTTTTTTATTACTATAATTTTTCCTTTGTTTTTTACTTATTGTTTTCCTAATCTATTTATATTTTTTTTTCCCCCAAATGAAGAAGTATGTAATGTTTTATTTAATGATTACTCTTTATCTTATGGTTAGATTTATTTTGTCAAACATAATGTTGCAATCTACGAGTTTAATTGTCAACGCATAGCTAATTGGTTTTATATTTTTACTTTCATGGGTTCTATTTTAGAGAAATATATTTTTAGGTTTAACTGCATACACTATTTGTGATATGCCTTTAACAAATTATTGTGAATTTTCTTATCTTTGTTTTTGATCAATATCGTCGTGGTCACTGGCCCACTTCCCTCTACGACCACGTAGGGTCCCTTCCAAATTGGAGAGAACTTATTCTTCCTTGTTTGGTTTTTCATTAAAACCATGTCGTGTGGTTTGAATTGTATAGGGTTGAGGTTCTTGTCGTATTGTTTTTTCGACACCTCCTTGGTTCTACATTGATTTTGCCTGACGATCTTGTGAGATCGCTGTATTTGGTACTTTAATACCTTATTGTAGTCTTCTGCGTCATATAAAGGTGAACATTAACGCTTTAAATTCGTAGGCATGTCGAAGTCAAACCCGTACAACGTACGGAATGGTGTTTGACCCGTCGACGTATGCACCGTGTTATTATGAACATGCATTGCAGAATTTAACCATTGGTCCCAGTTTGACCCATCCTCTTTAGCAAAACTACGTAAATATTCAGCTAGTGGACGATGACTTCGTTCCAATGACCCATTAGCCTGTGGATGGTAGGGTGTTATATGTAATTATTTAATTCCTAACAATTTACATGTATCCGAAAATAGTTTGAAAACGAAGTTCGATCTATTGTCTGTTACCAATACTTTGGGTATATTGTGGCGTGTAACTATTTCGTTGAAGAATGCTTTTGCTACGGTGTTGGCTTCCGCATCGGGTATAGCCACACAGCACATAAATTTAGAAAAATCGTCCTGAAACGTTAAGATGTATTTATTCCCTGAAATGGTTTCAGGCAGAATACCCCCAGGTCCAGTTCCTTGTCCCTTTTCATGGTTTTCGAACGTGTTTGTACTACAACTACTTTCTGTATGCGGCTAAGCGCATTATTCCGTATGTTTTAAAAACGAATTCTGACAATTATCATTCCATATGAACTTAGCGTCCTTTTTAAGCAAACAGTTTATTTGTAATGACAGTTTCGCCATACCTCCTATAAATTTACTGTAATAATTAATTAAGCCTAAAAATGCTTGAACTTCCTTCCTATTTTTCGGAACTGGAATATTTTTTACACACTCCACTTTGGCTGGGTCCGGTAGGGCACCTAACTCAGAACATTTATGTCCTAAATATATAACCTCGCGTCGCAAAAACTGACATTTTTCTGTATTTAATTTCAAATTATATTCTCTCAGCTTTTGCAAAACTTTGCATAGCCTATGATCGTGTTCTGTTAAATTATTTCCATAAACCACTATGTCATCTAAATAAACGAAGCAGTCAATACCCTGTAAACCTGTTAGTATGTGGTTCATTATCCTTTGAAAAGTGGTAGGTGCCCCCGTTAGACCGAATGGCATTCTGTTAAATTCGAAATGACCAAGACCTGTACTGAAAGCAGTTTTTTCTTTGTCACTATCATCAATTAGAACCTGATGGTAACCACTTGCTAAATCTAGTGTTGAAAAATACCGACTATGACTTAACTGGTCTAGAATCTCATCTATTCGTGGTATCGGAAATACCTCATTTAATTTTCGGAAATCTATAACCAGTCTCCATTTCTTATTGCCATCTTTATCGCCCTTTTTAGGTACCAATAATAATGGGGCATTCCAAGGCGACATGCTTGGTGAAATAATTCCTTCGTTTAACATCTTTGATACTTGTCAACCTTATCGGTGGCATTTAAAATTGATGCATATACTCTATTTCTTCTAACGTTTGTTAAACTATCTCCAAATATACTCCTGGCTGAATTTCCTGTTTGTGCAACAAAACTATAGGAATTCTTGTTCTTATCGACAGTGATACAACCATGGCTGTTCTGGGCTGTACCCTGATTTGTTGATTAAAATTTATATGTTCTATGTCTTGTAATGATTTTAATGGAAATTTAACAAGATGATTTTTTCCTTCATCAAAAAATGTAATTTTTTTATTTAGCGCATTTATTATAGATCTGTTCCAGAGATTGTCACGCCCGACTATTCCATCTGCTAGTATCCCTTGTTCAAGTGACACAACGTGTAGCGTTAAACTCAGGTTTTCTATGTTTGTGTGCTGAATCTTAGTGGAGCCTAAGGTTCTAACACATACACCAAAAGCACAACTCAGATCTTTCTGAATATTTTTATTAAAATTCGGCAAATGTGCCATCCTATTTTCTTTAATCAGGCTGGCCTCAGCTCCAGAATCCACTAACAGAGTAAGTTTTCCATTTTTTGCTGCCTCGCATGAAAACTCCATGCCGGTTAAATATATTACGATGCATGCCTAATTGTGAAGTTAATTTTATTTTTCTCGACATAAATTTACTCTTAAAATTATTAGCAATTGAAGACAATTTAATTTTACAAATCGTGAATTTATTATACATTTCTGACGATAAAACGCACATAACGCTAATATTAAAAAGAAATATTGAAATTACTTCATTACAAATTATACTCGCCCCTGTACGGAATGTATCCACAGTCTTGCCAGACGTTTGATCTACAATTCCCAGATTTTCAGGGCAGTTAATTACGACTTCCTTTCGATTTGATTTACTTTTGATTTTATTATTCTTGATTTTAATATTTTTAACTTCCGATTCAATTGGTTTTACTTTCTTTACTTCATTTGTTTTTTTTTTATAATTTGTTTATTTTTAATTTCCTTAATTCCTATATTCTGTTCATTATTCGTGTCAAGTTGTGTATTATTACTATTTAGTTCATTAATATATATTTTTACTTTTTGTTCTACATATTCTGCGTTAATAATATTCGCTGTTTTATTTTGTTGTAGTGTGCTATTCGGAACTTCTACAACTACTGGCCTTAATACACTATTTGCTAAGGGTCCCCAGTTTAGTGGCCTTGACTGGGCCCCTGGTAGTTTCCCTGCGGAGTGCTATTATTGTACCATGCATCATATTTGCGTTTGGCATAACACTTCATAATAACATGTCCGTCCTTCCTGCACCAAGTGCAGGCCTGTTTGCAAAATTCCCATTACCATTATTTCCTTGAAAAACTTGTGTATCGCGTTTAACACGACAATCCCCCTCGACGTGTCCCCCTCTATGGCACCAATCGCATCTCAATCCTGGAGCACCCCCGCCTTGGTTCTGGATACCACCTTGACCATTTACCTGAGGTACGGATGGCTGACTTCCTTGGGGAGCAGTATGTCATGGAAAAACATTCCGACCCGAACGATCTGCACACTGTTCATGTCCATAAGTACGACAGTCACTGCAATACGGAGTGTTTCTCCATCATTCATCCCTCAGATGTCCCTTCTTCTTGCAAAAAGAACATGTAGGTGTAGGCTGCTTCATACTTATATTTTGTGTTTCTCTTCCGTCTCCTTTTTTTCATTGGCATGAAGGTCGATGAGGGCTCATTGAAATGGACTCCAAACTTGTCTATTCCAGTTAACACTGCTGACTCCCTTTGTATCGTCGCATGGTCCAATGCCTCTTCCACCAATTTCTTCAGTGTTGTTTGCTTACTGCTCAAAATGAGCATTCGCAAAGTGTAATCCCGAAGTACTAACTTAAATGAGCTTTTAACTAAATTATTCAATTCATTAACGAACATGTCGTCTTTCGTATTATTATATTTACATTTAATCGTGCCTAATGCTGCCGACTGCAGGTTAACCAAACGCCTTGAGAAAGATCTAATACTTTCCCCCGGATACTGAGATGCCTTTCCAATGTCATATTGAATGGCATCTACTGACCTACATTCCAAGTACGTATTCCTTAACAGATTGTATAAATCATCTATTGTGTCAAACTCCTTTGAACTTACTAAGTCAAAAGCATCTCCCTGTAAACGAACCCTAACGCCTTTAATAAACTCCTTCATTTGTTCAGGCTTCAGTTCTGCCCTCACCACTTCACATCTTTCAATAAAACGGTGAAGATCCGTCCTCAGCGATGATGAGTCTGCACCTGTAAAATCTGGCACCGCATTTTTGACAAATTTCGCGACTTCGCCTAATCCCATGTTTCCCTGTGTTGTGATGTCGTCACTTTCTATGGTATCCTTTTGGTATAAGGATGTCTCAGCGCTGTCTTAACCTCCTCATTCAAATATCTAATACGCGCGTTCAACTCCTGTATTTTGTTGTTCGCTTCTTCCAACGTCGCGTACTCCTCCCTTGCTTGGCGTCTGACTGAATTATTTATTGATTCCTCAGAAATATTCTTTTCTTTCAATAAATTTCTTAATTTTATGTTTTCCTCTTCTATTTTACCTGTTTCTTCTAACTCTGCTGTACGTTTTAAACAATAGTCGTTTAAACGTTTTCTCAACACGTCAACTAATCTTTCTAATTCACAATTTTCTGCTAAAACAGATTTAATTTTTAAATTCTGGAAATTTAGTAACTCTTCTACTATTTTATCTGCCTCCTCTAATTTAGATAAATGCAGAATTCTAGATATATTATCTTTTAATAATGCTGTACAATCTTTATTTAGTATTGTTGGTACAAATTGCGACCATAATTTTTCAACAAATCTGTCCAATTCGCTAGATTGCTTTTAAATATACGCATTTAATTCATTAACATCTGCCATTAAATATTTTCAATCAATTTAAAATTTTATCTTTATCTTTTAATTAAAAAAAAAAATAATAAATTTCATTTAATTGTAATTGAAAATTTCAATGAAACAAAATTGTTACCCAAACAGCAACGAAATCAATTTTGGCATTCATGAAGTATAACTATAAACTATATTATTTTTTCAAATTTATTTACAAGTTTATTTTTTAAAATCTGTTTTCTATAACATTGGAAAAATAAAAATAATTTTATTTTTCCAAATAAAAAAAAATATGTGTATATTGTAAAAAAAAAGTTTAACATACAATGTTTTTATTATATAAATTTTTTGTTATTTTTAAAATCATAACAGCAATCAGTGCTGTGTTCACGCGCTTTAAAATTAAATCAAATCATTTAGTTTTTATTTGTTATACACTGGAGGGTCCGTAGTTTGGAATCTCAGTGTTATTTCGATTTATTTATTTGGAAATGTTAATTTTACTTTTTAAATTTAAAGAAAGTTTTTTATAATCTTTATTTTACAATTGTTATACACTGGAGGGTCCGTAGTTCAGAAACTCAGTATTATTTTATTTATTTATTGTTCATTGAATGTTAATTGATTCTATTGAATATTAACAATATTCATTTTAATTTTTAAAATAAATTTATATTTTAACTATATTCCGTTGTAAAATAGTCCCTCTTCTTTTTTAAATTTTTTAAACTTCTAAAACACTACTCATAAAAAAAATGAAAACTATCCCATTCTATTTTTCTATCTTTTAAAAAAAAAATAAAATTTTCAAACACTTACCATTTTATTTTAGGGTCCTTCCTTCTTCCTATCTCTCGGTCCTTGAGAGGTTGGTACCGACGTACCGGCTGCGCCAAATGTTGTATATTCTAGATGGTTGAATAATTTCCTTTATACTTATTTATTATGAACACTTTTTATTTTTAGAAAAAACACTTTTATTACATTTACTATTTAAAAGACACTTTTACTATTTTAGAACCTCCACTTGAGGTTGGTTAAACTACAATCTATTCTATTCTCACTATGTTCTAGTGAGTTTTCACTTTCACTCAATTTTGGTGTACGTGACTTTTGAAGAAAGTCCGACTTGCAGTTTTTGGCTGACACTAATTGCGAAATGTCAGAATTGTTGGCAATCGCTGCTTCACTTATTTTAACATAGACCCAAAATTATGCAATGGAATATTGTATTGCAAGCCTCTTGAAAGAGGTGTGGTCTAAGTAAAGCTTTAGCGCTTTGCCTGTGCAAGCTAACCTGAAAGAGGTGTGTTCTATGCAAAGCTTAGCGCTTTGCCAAATTATTATCATTGTTGCCAACGTGAAGCGTTGGGACAATACTATGAACATGATGCGCTCAACATATGTACAGCAACATCCAAAACTGAATAAATAGTGAAGAACCATTAAGAAAAGAAAAATGAATGCGCTAATTCAGAACACCTGCGAATTTGCCATTAACAAAGCGATACAAGACTGTTATATTTCACCAATATTGCGTCGCTGCACTATGGCGAACACTAGTTCAATATATCTCTATATATGTTAAGTCACTGCTGTAATATTAAATCATATTAACACTATCATTTAAAATATTAAAAATTTATTATATATTTGTACTTGCTTTTTTTTCTTATTGCAAAAAGGCCAACAATTTAGCGCAATTTTCTGCTATAAAGAGGCTTATTTAAGATTCATTTGGGAGTCTTTTTCCGAAGCTTATTTCAATAAAAAATGAATCTTGTAAGATTCAGTTCCAAGAGCATTTCTAGTTTACTTTTAGGCTCATTTGCTAAATTGTTTTTATGCTCCTATACAAGATTCATAAAAGAGCTGTTGTGTATCATAATCGTAGAGTTCACAGCTTACATATGATCCACTGTTGTGTATCATAATCGTGGAACTTACAGCGTGCTTATGATCCACAATATAACATAACCAGTATATTTTTCTTTATGGCATACTTTTAGGGTTAAGCATTATGCATGTTAAACACAAACAGCATTTAATTGTCTTGGCGCTCACAGCTTAACATAGCACAGGTATACACGCCCACGTTAAATAGGTCACTCAGATCACACAAATAAATGCTGACTTAGTTACTTTAGAATGATGAAAGTACTCAATTTATTGTGAAGTTATAAATACGCTGACTAAGTTATTTTAGCATGATGAAATTACTCAATTTATTGTGAAATTATAAGAATACGAGGTGTTAAGTAGAAGTTAAGTATAGACTAAGAATCAATTGTTTTCGATAGCTGAACTGTCTACAAATAAGTGTTAAGTATAAGTGTAACCAACTTTTAAAGCGAAATAAAGGGTCTTAAAGTAAAAAAGACCCGGTTGTTTTAAATAATATAAAGAAATTAAAAAGGACTCAGTAAGTATAAATAGGATCAAGTTAAAGTCCTAGTAGAAGGACCTTTTAACATACAACATTTTGGCGCAGCCGGTTTCTCAAACAACGCTCTCAGGGACCGAGAGAAGAAGGACGATAGAAGGAAGAAAAGGACTAAAAATCACAAAATAAATGGTGATTATTTAATTTTTGTTTTGAAAATACGTGAGTAACAGTAGAAAATTTAAACAATTATTACAGTGTTTATTAAAGTAATAAATACAAATTGAATAAATAAATGGAAATTAAGATTAAATAACAAACGAAATAAAAAGAAAATAGGAAATTTATTTAATATTAAACTCAGATAAGTAAATAAAATTATTTCTAATATTAATATGAATCGCAATTTTTGATTTTTTTTTTTAAATTTAAAAAATTTTAGAACATTTAAAATATCATTTTCATTTTAAAATTTAAATGAGAATAAAATAACATTTTAAAGATTTTGAAAATTTGAAATATTTTTTTTTTATTTTTATAACATGGTAAATTTAATTAAAAAATTTACATTATTATAAAATATCTGATTTTAGTAAACAGATTTAAAATTTGAAAAATTTATAATATTTGTTTTTAACATTATGGAGCTACGTGAACTGTGAGGGTTCTAGGAAATAAATTGGGATTTTTTTTAATATGAAACGGAATTTTTGATTTTTTTTTTAAATTTAAAAAATTTTAGAACATTTAAAATATCATTTTCATTTTTAAATTTAAATGAGAATAAAATAACATTTTAAAGATTTTGAAAATTTGAAATACTTTTTTATTTATTTTAATAACATGGTCAATTTAATTAAAATTTTTACATTATTATAAAATATCTGATTTTAGTCAACAGATTTAAAATTTAAAAAAATTATAATATATTTTTTTTTTCAACATTAAGGAGCTACGTGAACTGTTGAGTGTTCTAGGAGATAAATTGGGATTTTTTTTGTCGTTGATAAATATATGGCGGAATTGGAACAATTACAGTTAGCATACGGAAACATACTAGGGCAATTGGACAGGTTTACGGATAAATTGTGGGCTCAAATTAGCCTCGAAGTAAATAATAAAGAACATTTACAATTAATAAAAAATAAAGTTAATAACACAAAGGTTTTTTCAAAACTAGAAGGAGTAGATGTCGTGTTCGAAGAATTAATATATTTCTTGGAACACAAAAGTGAGAATAAAATAAAAGGGATAGAAGGCTGGAAAGGCGAATTTGCTGCATTAACTAAAAAAATGAACGATAAATTAGCAGAAAAACAGGAGTTGTTAGACCACGCCTGCGGTATAGAGGCGGAAAACGAAAAATTAAGAGCATTGTTGAAAGATAAAGATATTTCTGATGAATCAGTAGCTAGGGCACTACGTCAACAACCAAGGATAGAATTCGAATCAGTCGAAGAGGCAAATAACAAAGTAAGGGAATTGGATTCGAAAATCAGATTTTTAGAGGCGAAAGTAAACTCAGCACACGAAACATCGTTATACCATAAAGAAGTTTTAAGAATAGAAGAAAATTTAGAAAGCATAACAAAAGATATAACAATAATTGAAATGCCTACAGACGATATTTCGAAATGCGTACGAAATCTGGTCCCGGTGTTCAAGGGCGAAGATTCACCGTTCCTAAAAACGGAGCTTCTTAGATTTATAGACGGTTGTAAGGCAGCGAACCTTAAAATAACTGAAGAAAATCAGGAGGAATTCATGATTTGTAATAAACTGCGTCTTGATGGAGATGCATACGAATTAGTGAGGACCGAGAAAATAGATGATTTAGATGAGTTGTTTGAATTACTTAAAAGCACATATTTAAAGGTGGCTACATTAGATTCAGTTCAATACAACATAAGACAAGCATATCAAGGTGGAGGGGAAAGTTTAAGAGCGTTTGCAAGGCGTTTAGAAGTATTGCAGTCGAACGCAAACGACATAGTCGATACAATGTACAAAAAGTAAATCCTGCCAACGGACACTTTTAACACGGAACTATTAAATTCTGTGCTAACAGCATTTAAAGTGGGAGTGAGTGACCCGACTGTAAAGATACTACTGTTGAGTAGCAAGGCATATAATTTAAATGATTTATTAGACGAATCGTTAAGGGCAGAGGCCACAATACTGAGGGGGGCCGAGATTACCGGAGGAACTGTATAGTTTTGAAAAAAGACCGAATGGAACCTCAGTTAGTAAAAATAATCAAGAAACTGATATTAGAAATTCACGACAAGATAGGGGTAAAAGTCAACAAAATAGAAATAATGGGAATACAGGGGGTGCCATGAAAAAGGGGCCAGTCTGTTCATTTTGCACAAGACCAGGACACACAAGGGATGACTGTTATTTGCGAAAAAATACACCATTTTGCAGAGAATGCGAGAAATACGGACATGAATCGAGTTGGAGATGTGGATCAAATAGACTGGAAGAACGCCAGGAGAACCAACAACAACCATATCAGAATCAGCAGTACCATGGGAGTTATAGAGGACTTCAGAATAACGGCTATCAACACCAACAGCAGCAAAATCAGAATCCGCAAGACAGCAATACTCATAATAATAGAAATAATAATTTTAATAATGGTAATGAAAATAATAGAAATAATAATCCGTTTAGAAATAACAACAGTAATAACAATAACGAACCTAATAGAACATACAGAAATAATAGGGCATGTTATGGGTGTGGTCAAGTCGGCCATATGATAGCGGATTGCCACGCCAAGAAAAAGGTTGTGCCAAACGGTAGTAATGCTCACAATAGGGGAAACTACCACGGGCCCAGTCAAGGCCAATAAGCTGGGGTCCCGTTAACATTAGTAAAGTTAGGTCAAAGGTAGAAATAGTGGATCATACACCAAAGAAGCCTGTGATCACATTTGCTACCGCAGCTTCAAATAACAACCAAAAAATCGTGGGGGAAAATATCGTTCATCAAACGTCGAGAGTGACCGTTGATACATATGTTGAGCCACCGTGTTTGGTCTGTAAGGAGAAGTTGAAAGAGGAAAAAATGGGTGAAAATATTGTTCATCAAACGTCGGGAGTGACCGTTGATACATATGTTGAGCCACCGTGTTTGGTCTGTAAGGAGAAGTTGAAAGAGGAAAAAATGGGTGAAAATATTGTTCATCAAACGTCGGGAGTGACCGTTGATACATATGTTGAGCCACCGTGTTTGGTTTGTAATGCAGTAGTAGGAATATTAGTTTATATCATACACTTTATAGGTATTGTGTCGATTACACTGGGGAACAAAATAATAAAATTAGCAGAATATGAAAAGTATAAGGGAACCTTTGGAGAGAAAGCAGTAGGGTATAAAGTAAAAAACATATTATCAAGAATATCAAAAAGTTTTGAGAATTTCGTAATAGAATATGATAAGAAGATTAGATGTCATATGAGTGAGTTTTGTAAAAGAAAGAATCGTATAATATGCAGTAGGCAGGGTAACTGTTTCAAACTACCTAATGTAAGTGATGTTTTCATCGAAGTACCTTGTGAGGATGCTAAAAATGGAAAACTCATATTACTGGTAGATTCGTGAGCAGATGCTAGTATAGTAAAGGAGGGGTCGATGATACGACTTCCGGGTTTTGATAAAAATACTCAGAAGGACTTTAGTGGTGCTTTTGGGGGATGCGTAAGGACTTTAGAGACAATAAATATGCAGCACAACAGTATAGAGTGGTTCTGTTTAAAGATGCATGTAGTGGCACTTGAACAAGGAATACCCGCTGATGGAATAATAGGACGAGATAATATATGGAATAGGTCCATAATAAATGCCATAGATAAGAAGTTAATATTTTATGATAAAGATAAAAACAATACTATACAACTACCCATGATTACACGGGCAGACATGGAAAATATTTTTCTAAATCAGGAATTAAAAGTAGAACCTAGAACCGCAAAGATAGTATCATTACGTTTAAAAACAAAAATTCCAATCGTCTTAATACATAAACAAGAAATTTGTCCAGGAGTATATTTGGGAGAAAGCATATCGAATGTTAACAAAAATAAAGTTTATGTGTCCGTATTAAATGCTACAGAAAAATAATTTATAGTAGACATTTTAAACCAAAATTCTCGAATTTCAATACATAGCATAAATTCAGTAAACATTACGAACAGATTTAACAAATTATTACAGGAAATAAAAATTAATGGAACCTTGAATAAAGACGAAATTACATCTTTACAAAATCTGTGTATTTCGTATCATGATGTTTTTCATTTAGACGGCGATGAATTAACATAACACAGTGGAACCAACCACCAATCAATCAAAAGCAATACAAATTGCCACACAC
Source organism: Dryomyza anilis (assembly GCA_951804985.1). NCBI lineage: Eukaryota > Metazoa > Arthropoda > Insecta > Diptera > Dryomyzidae > Dryomyza > Dryomyza anilis. The sequence continues at coordinate 51,183,718 of OX638133.1, read as the reverse complement.
ACATAGAGATGAAATCAACAGACAGGTTAGTAAAATGTTGGATGACGGCATTATATCGCCAAGCATATCACCCTGGAATTCACCGATGTTGCTAGTTCCTAAGAAGAGCGGCAAGGACGGTAACAAAAAGTGGAGGCTAGTTATAGATTTCCGTAAATTGAACGATGTGACAATAAAACAAGTATTTCCGATTCCTCGAATAGACGAAATATTAGACCAATTAGGTCACAGTCGCTATTTTTCAACTTTAGACTTGGCAAGTGGTTATCATCAGATACTAGTTGAAGAAGGGGATAAGGAAATATCAGCTTTTAGTACAGGTCTTGGTCATTTCGAGTTTAACAGAATGCCTTTTGGTTTAACAGGGACTCCAGCCACTTTCCAAAGAATAATGAATCACATATTAACAGGTTTACAGGGTATCGATTGCTTTGTTTATCTTGATGATATAGTGGTGTACGGAAAGAATTTAGCTGAACATGAGCTTAGGTTGAGTAGAGTATTGCAGAAATTAAGGGAACACCATATAAAATTAAATACAGAAAAATGTCAGTTTTTGCGTCGCGAAGTTGTCTATTTAGGACATAAATGTTCGGAACTAGGTGCTCTGCCAGACCCCTCAAAGGTTGAATGCGTGAAAAATATTCCGGTACCAAGAAATAAAAAAGAAGTACAAGCGTTTTTGGGATTAATTAATTATTACAGAAAATTCATAAACAATATGGCAAAATTATCATTACCAATTAATAAGTTACTTAGAAAGGATGTTAAATTCACTTGGACCGACGATTGTCAAAATTCATTTATTAAACTAAAAGAATCAATAATTTCAGCACCCATTCTCGCATATCCAGATTTTACAAACCCTTTTTACTTACAACAGATGCAAGTAACGAAGCAATAGGTGCGGTACTGTCACAAGGCAAAGTAGGAAGCGACCGACCAATAGCATTTGCTAGTAGGGCATTAAATGGAGCAGAAAAAAATTACTCCATCATTGAAAAGGAATTTTTAGCTATAGTCTGGGCAACGAAAAATTTTAGAGCTTATCTTCTAGGCCGACATTTTCAAATTTATACAGATCATCAACCATTACGTAGCACAGCAAATCTCAAAGATCAGACATGAAGGTTAGCCCGTTTCAGGCATAAATTATCAGAATATGATTACGAAATATCTTACAAACCCGGTAAACAGAATTTGAACGCAGATGCTTTAAATAGAATTCCACATCCAGAACCAGATATTACTGCGGTCCAAACACGGTCTAAGACCATACAGAATAAATTAGATAATCAAATTTCAAAAACCAAAAAACAAGTGAGCACGCCAGTACTGGATGAAATAACAACAGACACCAAGAACGAATTAAACTCAAGTCTACTATTAACTGACCCAGAGGAAATTAAAACTGTTATAAAAGACTTTCATGACTCAGCATTAGGGGGTTAGGGGGATCAGTGAAAACATATTTTAGAATCAGAAAACAATTTAAGTGGAAAGGTATGCAGAAACAAATAAAAGATTACGTTAAGAATTGTCAAAAATGCCAAGTAAATAAAAGTTCTAGGCTTACTAAAATGCCAATGGTTTTCTGATACGCCTGTTTTACGACCATTCGATAAAGTATACATGGATCTTGTAGGTATTTTACCGGAAACTATATCTGGAAATAAATATATATTAACTTTTCAAGATGATTTTTCAAAATATATGTGCTGCGTAGCTATCCCAGACGCAGAAGCAAGCACTGTAGCAAAAGCATTTTACGACGAAATTATTACAAGACATAACATACCAAAAGTATTGATAACCGACAATGGTTCGAATTTTGTTTCAAAATTATTTTCGGACACGTGTAAATTGTTAGGAATTAAAAAGTTACATATTACGCCATATCATCCACAGGCCAACGGCTCTTCGCAACGAAGCCACCGACCATTAGCAGAGTATTTACGAAGTTTTGCGAAAGAGGATGGAACAAACTGGGACCTGTGGTTAAATACATGTACACAATAATACAATGCATATGTCCACCGGGCAAACGCCTTTCCGTACTTTATACGTTAAAGATTTTAAAATGCCAACCAATCTTAAATGCAAATGCTCACCAGTATATAATACCGATGATAGCAACAAGCTATTAAAATACCAAATTCAACGCACACACGAAATCGTGCGACAAAATCAAGCCAGAGCCAAAGAAAAATCTAAGCAAAGCTATGATAGCTCAGTACACCCAATAATATTCAAAATAGGCGATAAAATTTTACTAAAAAATCAAAATATGAAAAATAAATTTTCACCAGTTTGGGTAAGACCCTACGAGGTACTTTCAATAATAAGCCCTGTAACGACTGAGATTTGTATCAAGGTTAAGCGAAAAAATTTCATAATAATTTGTTAAAAGCATACAACAGTATAGTTACGTAGAATTAAATAAACGCTGACTGCAACAAGAACCAATAATTTTAAACATCATTGAAATAAAGTCAAATAGTTAGCGCAGGACAGAATAGCTAAGTATTACATGTTGAGAATGACTAGCAGTGTTTTATGTACTGACAAATAAAAATATATATATTTTTTTTGAAATCTGAAAGAGAGAACACCTAATTTTGATGAAATAATAAAACAAAAGCAATATATTTTAAAATATATAGATGTATTTTATTCATTTATAAAAATTATTACAAGTTATTGTTCTTATTTTTATTTTAATAGGCATGTGTTGACTAGCAGTGTTTTATGTACTGACAAATAAAAATATATATTTTTTTTGAAAGCTGAAAGAGAGAACACCTAATGTTGATGAAATAATAAGACAAAAGAAATATATTTTAAAATATATAGATGTATTTTATTCATTTATAAAAATTATTACAAGTTCATGTTCTTATTTCTATTTAAAAAGATAAAAACAAAACAAAAAAGAAAACACCTAATTTTGGATGAAATAATAAGACAAAAGCAATATATTTAAATATATATTTTTTATTCATTTATAAAAATTATGACAAGTTATTGTTTTTTTTTTTTTTTTGGGAACTAAGTAAGCCCACCAAATCATCGACCAAAGGGTCGATGAGGGGGGGCGAGTAACCAAATATTTCACAATATTTTTGGATCGTGGCCATCTGAGCGCGAGCCCAGACAGCCACTTTCGGAGAGTAGGGCTGGTTGAGACAACGAATTGTCTCATCCAAGCCATCTACCAGATGCGCCGCATCCCAGCATTCAGTGACAAAGGCATCTCGAAACTTCGTTAGCGATTGGGCTAGCGTACCTCCACTCTTCGAGGGTTTACGGTAACCCCACGAAGAGGCGCTACAACATCCTTCTTCCAGTGAATCTTCACCATAACAATTGTCAACCCCATAGGCACCGTAGTAGGGGGCCCGTTCTTCGTTGTTACTGCTGTCCAGAGAACCTTCACTAAAACCGCTACCAACTCCAGAGTCACCGTAATAGGGGGAGTCAGCCATTCCACTGGCCGAAAAATCTTCACCATAGCAGCTAGAGTTTTAACTGAAGTATGTACTATGGCCCCGTTGATCCTCAGAGTCGCCATCCGGTCCGGATCGCAAAGATAGAAGGTGCTCGCTGTTCTGGTCAATGCCTTTAATACATAAAAAAAAAAATCTAATATAAAAAATTAAATTATTAGACAAGAAAAATTTAAAACATTTACAATAATATTTTCATTTGAATATGAAAAGATATAATATATGTCCATTAATAAAACTGTACATTACCTGTGAGGTCGATCGACTCCCCGACGGTTGGGATCAAGACGACATCTGCGTCATCCAAATCCGTGACCATTCGCTGCCCCTCTTCAGGGAAGGGTGCATCAACAGATAAGACCCCTAGGATCTCATCCATTAACTCACCCTCTACTGACTCCTGGGCTTCCTCCAGTAGAAATTGCATCTCCTCTTCAAATACCTGCAGGAAGGCCGAATTCGGCAAATCCTGAAGGAATTCTGCGGAGGAGATGGAATTCAAAGCAAACGAAGACATTTTTTTTACTTTCTGAATTACTTTGGTTACACTTGTTTTAGAAAAACTTGACTGTTGACTTTTGCTAAGTTTTGCGATCTTATATACTAATAAATTGCAACATAATCAATAAAAGGATTCTACAAGAATCCAAGAACAAATTTATGAAAGATTGCTAAGTAATCAGTTTAGTTCAAAGTATCGGTTTCTGATCGGGGGTGCTACTCATTTTTACAGAGGAGAGGCAACGTAAAAGAAAAATAAAGAACGAGTACGAAGTAACATAAAAAAACAATGCCGTGTAAAAATCGCAAATTAATCAATTTAATTTAAAGGTAAAGGTTTTTGATCGGGGGCGCTACTCATTTTAACAGAGGAGAGGGAAAAATAAAATAAAGACTAGGAGTTGTTAATACAGCAACCAACCTCCAGCGGGTGGAGCTAAAAAAAAACACTAGGTCACAATGATGAACAATGAGCATAAAGACTGTTCCCAGGTTTAAAATAAATGTAGGATAAACTAATCCGTACATGAATCGATAGCTATGTAACTAGCATTGAATTATGGACTAAAATTAATTAGATAACAAAATCAAAATTATTTGTGAAGTATAAAATTGCGATAGGTCAGTACCTATATCAATGGCATTCTAAACAAACAAGTTCATTGCACATAGAGCACAATGCTCCCAGCTCATATTAAAATATAGAAGGCTTGATTATATTCATATGCCATCGAATTAAATGCACTTCAGCACTTTACAGGCAGAAGCCACTAACGTTCTGGAACTGAAACGAGATACGGTAGTGCAGCGACAAAACTGCCTAATATTTTTTATCATTAACACAATTTTCATTCATGAAACTAAATATATTAATACAGATATGCATTAATATAGCAAACTAACAAACATTTTAAATTCATCATTACACGGTAATAAATAAGTACAATTGAGATGTACAAAATTAAATATTTAACAACTTAATATAGCAAATACATTTATGTAATGCTAAGAAGTCGCGCGCGCTTATTTCTTAATACTTAAAAAAAATATTAGTTGGTGCATGAGTAAATAGCTAAGTATTGTTGAATATGACTAGCATTTATCCATGTACTACTGGGACTCTAAATAAAACAATTTGGATTGCAAAAATGCAGAAACATATCCAAACATATATGTTTCTAAACAAAATCATATAGTACATGTTGACACATATGTAAATTCACTATTATAACTAATTAAGGTATAATTATGGCCATAGCCTTAACAGGATGTATTAAGGTAAAATATGAAATATTTATAAGAAAACTATTTGATATGATCAAGGATTCCATTAAACATGTAAAAAAAATGGAATTTCTTCTCTTTCTCTTTACGATAGGCAATAAAGAGCGAAACCAATATAATGATTAGAATTGTCACACTGGTCCTGATGCTGGCAGACAATGAAGCAGTCAACATCACACAGACATCAATTAATGATAAAAGATTATTCTTTGAGAAGACAACTGATGCTTTGTTCTAGAATGATGAATGGACGATAGTAGCCAAGTTTAAACCGCTACAACTGAACGATTTCCTGGAGCTGACAAACAAATACATAATCACGGCAAACACAATGTGCGAACAAATGAGCACAAATGTAAACGGACCCAGCATAAAAAGATCGTGTTTAGCAGCAACACGGGAAACCATGGCAATAATAGCCACACTACAGAAAAATGAAGAAATAATTAAGCGTACAATAAAGAGTAACCGACAAAAGAGATCACTCAATTTCATTGGCGAAGGACTCAACTGGGCTTTTGGACTGATGGACAATAATGAAAGAGAAACTATAAACACATGAATAATATTGATGAAAAGACAAATTACGGTGATTTCATCAAATTATAACAAGATAGCAGAACCTTTTTTGAATTCATTGAAAATCTGCAAAATGTATTAAACATAACAATAAGAACACAAAAATATATCAATGAAAAAATCAACCAACAAGTTTGTCATTTACTATTCATGATGGATACATTGGAAATTCAATCTACAATTAATGCCAACCTAATCGAAATTCAAGGGCAGCAGCTGATGGAAATGGTAATCATAGATGATCTATACATGGGACGATTACACCCGACAATTATAGACCAGAGCGAGTTAGATGAAATGCTGACTAGCCTCACGTTAAGAGGAAAGGCGAAGTGGTTCATACAAAAATCATTCGAAATGCACCGTGCATCAACAGTACGAGTTTTCCCAGACACAGACGGCCTAATAATAGTCATCAAGATACCACTACCTGATGATTTGTTGTTCACATTATATAGAATTTACCCAATATCCACAAATATTAATGAAGAATGGGATGCATTGGTTAAAACAACATATGACTACATATCAGAAGCAGAAGACCGGAGCAAGATAACAACAAATGCATTTTGGTTAGCCAACATACGGACAAAGAAATTACACTATGCAAACGTCCAGGAACCATGCTAACAACTAGCAACACACTATGTGAAGTCGCGCTGATTCAACACAACATATTTACTACAATTAACTGATAACCAGGAACGCAAAGAATTACTTAATCGTCAAAATGAAATAACGAAAACCGGTATGTCTTACGGCATATTAATGCTGATATTAATAATAATAGCAGCATATGTATTATACATACATTTCTAGTCGACAATTAAAAATAAAGCAACAATAAAAGCCGATGAATTTAATACAAATAAATCACCAATAGCAACAATAGATGTAGAAGCGGCTAAGGAAAACCTTGAAATGGTGTCAAATACATTTCCCAGCTAGAATCGCCACTCGAAAAAATCGGGTCATTGCGGAAATCAACAACGCAGAAACCAAACACCACTACACCCATAGCAAGTCAACGAACGAAGTCACATGAAATAGAAGCCAATACGTCATAAACAACAACAACGCATCGAACTACCGCAGAACAGCAGCAGTCAGCAACGAAAACATCGGGACCAGGTTTTTATTATATATAACTGGAAATTACAATCCTTAATTTACTAATATCCATTAAATATTATATAAGTAAAGATCATAACTTCATAACTAATAGAACTTAACGTTATTTATACCACATAAAACAATGTAAAAAGAAAAAACTATTATTCTTTTTAATAATAATTTTCTCTTCAGAAATAATTAAAATAATACAAAAGAAAAAAAAACTATTATTCTTCTTAATAATAATAATTTTTTTTTCAATAAGGGGGGAGGTATGTTGTGTATCATAATCGTAGAGTTCACAGCTTACATATGATCCACTGTTGTGTATCATAATCGTGGAACTTACAGCGTGCTTATGATCCACAATATAACATAACCAGTATATTTTTCTTTATGGCATACTTTTAGGGTTAAGCACAAACAGCATTTAATTGTCTTGGCGCACACAGCTTAACATAGCACAGGTATACACGCCCACGTTAAATAGGTCACTCAGATCACACAAATAAATGCTGACTTAGTTATTTTAGAATGATGAAAGTACTCAATTTATTGTGAAATTATAAATACGCTGACTAAGTTATGTTAGCATGATGAAATTACTCAATTTATTGTGAAATTATAAGAATACGAGGTGTTAAGTAGAGGTTAAGTATAGACTAAGATTCGATTGTTTTCGATAAGCTGAACTGTCTACAAATAAGTGTTAAGTATAAGTGTAACCAACTTTTAAATCGAAATAAAGGGTCTTAAAGTAAAAAAGATCCGGTTGTTTTAAATAATATAAAGAAAGTAAAAAGGACTCAGTAAGTATAAATAGGATCAAGTTAAAGTCCTAGTAAAAGGACCTTTTAACATACAACAGAGCCATCTACCTATGCTCAGGTCTGAATGACGCATTTTTATCAGAAAATGTATTTTTCAAGACTCTTTTCTGAATGAAATATGAGCGCTCAGGCTCAGACAAAAGATTGTGAAAACAATTTTTTCGGAGTTCTTGCGTTGACTGGGCGCTCTCCATTTATGGTTACAGCACTTTCATTTTTATTTTCGAAGAAGTAAAGCCCTATGATATTTTTCGATGTAATGACACACGATACTGTACACCTAATGAGGTGCAATTGTCGTTGATGAATGGTTCATGGATTTTCAGAACCCCGAACCTACAGTTCTGCTTATTAACAAAGCCAAAGCTTATTAACAATGAAAATGAGTTTCATCACTCATAATCATAAACGTGTCCATCAAAGCGAAGCTGACAATGGGGATCATTTAAGTGCCATTATTTTCCATACTTAATATAAAAAAAAATCTATTTTATATATTTTATAAACTAAAATTAAATTTTTAAACCCCTTGGTGACTTTTGCCCCACCCTGTATGATTGGAAAGTACTTGGAAAATTAGCATACATTCAGCAGCCAAATAAACATCCCAATAAACATTTTTGTAAAGGTTTGCAGACTCAGATTTCTTAATAACCCAACTAGAACAAAATACGAAATGTTATCTTTGCGACTATCGTTTTTCAGGTGACTTAAAGGTTCTTACAAAAGTTATCTATTCAGCATCGTATAGATATATCAGAAAGGTAACTTTTTAAAGTAAACAAATCGGGATAATACCCACATAGTGGCACCTCTGAACTTTATACTTGTGGGTAGCCGCGGTAGCTCAGTGGTTTCTGCGTTGGACAGCGAGCCGAAAGGTCCCCGGTTCCAGCCTGGACTGGGGCTAACAACATCTTTTCATAGAAACATTTTTCTATACCGCGCTACCTCTCGGCAGCGTGGCAAACCTACGAGAGTAAAAACATTGCCTATGAAAAGCTCTCACCCGTCGTTCGGATTTGGCAATAAACTGTAGGTCCAATTTGAGTACAAATATAAAACGCACAGCTCAAAGTGGTGAGATTGCTCGGCCGAAGTTCTAAACAGGACTGTAGCGCCAAACTATTATTATTATTTTGTGTGTAGAAAAATGTCAGATTTATAGTATAAATATTAACCGCGCTTTAAAATCGGGCTATGAAATTGAAAATGTTCGTGGGCAGTTACTTACTGCAGGCGTCATTCTATCGCGTGAGGAGGTGTCTCAGGACGTGACTGTGTCAGTAACAAACAGTGCAGCTAAAATAATTTCAAATAAAAATGCATTTAAATTTAAAACAAAGCTTTTGGTTTTTTATTATTATTGTCTATTTATATATTTATTAGTATTAATGTTGTCATATTTTACATGTGTATTGGTAGTTAAAAGGGTTAACTTAAAGCTGTATTTAATCTATCTTATCGGCTGTCTAAAGGACAACTTTCTGATAATGCCTTTTAATAGTTGACTCAAACATAACTTTTTAGTTATCTTTTCGAGAGCTAAAAGTCAACAAAGAGGCGGACATACGTAAGACTTTCCGATCGTTTTTGATCACTTTTACTACAACATAGGGATATCGTTAACTTTTTAAAGTTAGCATAAAGTTAGGTTTTGGGCATCGTTTGTCTGGTTGAGAAGCTTACTAAAAAAAAAATTCACAATTGTTAATAAGCTTATTAACAAAAAGAAACGCAATTAAAAACAAGTGTTTGTAAATGCCTACGTTCAGACGTTTGTGTGCAAATTTTAAGCATATTTCCTATATTTAGAGAAAAACATACAAGTAAGTATAAATAATAATTAAATAATGTCTTTGAAACGTAAACAATCAAATAAAACAGAAAGCGAAGAAATTGTTAATTTATTAATGTCCAAGAAAATTGGGGGAATTTCAGTATGCAATGACTGTCAACATCACATATTTGATAGGGTTGAAATAATTATATTTCTCCGAATGTTCTTGGATGTGTATCCACCATCCATCATCCACCATCCATCAATCAAATAAAACGCAAAGCGAAGAAGTGGTTAATTTATTCATGTCCCAGAATTTTCGGGGATATTCAGTGGGCAATGACAGTCAACATCACATATTTGATGGGGTTGAAAATTACAATATTCCTCCGAGTCAGGGTTTAAATTGCTGCCAACACAATAGCAAAAGCAAAGAAAATATGACTATTCTGTGCTGTCACAATTTTCAGATTTTCAAAAATTGCTGCTGCTGTGACTGCGACTATTTCAAACACAACAGCAGCAGCAGTAGCCAGTAGCACATTTCTGAAAACTAAAACTATGAGAGTCACCAGTAGTAATTCAAATTTAAACTAGGGACAGTTTGATGAAACTGACGCCATTTTCGAAATCAGAGTTACAAATACATTAAAAAATTATTGCAAATTTTACTTTTGAAAAAAATATTTTATTTTTCAATACAAACCAGTTGGGAAGGTTAGATCACATGGGAAATTTTAAAGTAGGTGTTATTATGATAGTTAGGATTATCAAAATTATAGTCGGTCTAAGGCGACTATAAATACCCTACACATATGTGTGGTTACCATTCAAATTGGTAAATAGGTCATCAGGGTATACGAATCCTGAAAATAACTACAAACTTTCGATCGCTGAAGAATTTCTATTCATTTGATACCCATATTTACAAATGAGTAGGTGTGGGAACTACAACTCGTTTCGCAGGAAAACATTATTTTCATGTATCTCAGCATGATGTCAATATATATTTGACCAAAAAGTTTACCTAAGCACGTATACAGTAAAATTGATCTGTATATGTAAATTTTATATGAGGTATTTGAACAGTAGTCGGTTCTCAGGTCACAATAGATCGATCATGCCAATTTTCTTGTTCAGACAACTTAGATATACAAGTAATCTAAATCTAAAGTTTCATTGCTCTAGCTCTTCTACTTTTTCCGTAATCGTGATTTCAACAGACAGACAGATGGACAGACAGACGGGCACCGCTAAATCGACTCAGGAGGTCATTCTGATCAAGAATATATATACTTTTCCATACCGGAGATGCTTTCTTCTGGGTGTTACAAACGGCATACCAAACTGAATATACCCTTTCACTCGTAGTGTATTTCACTAAAAATTAAATTGTTCACTAATAATTTAATTTTTTTATTAAAAATTGAAATTTTCACTGAAAATTCTAGTTTTTACTAAAAAAATTTTTTACTAAAATTGTCAGTGAAAATCCAATTTAGCACTTGAAATTCAAATTTTCAATTAAAATTCAATTTTAACTAAAATAATATTTTTTTAATTAAAATTCTATTTTGCACCAAAAAAAATCAATTTTTCACTAAAAAAAGCATTTATTGAAAATTCAATTTATAACTAAAAATTTAATTTTCCATTAAAAATTAAATTTTTAACTAATAAAAATCAATTTTTTACTTTGTTACTAAAAATTCAATTTTTTTAATAAACATTCAAAATAACATAATAATAACTAAATAACACAAAATAAAACACCCAATGGTGGATAAAATTCCGGGAAATTTAAAGAAAAATTTTAATTTAAAGTGTTTAATTATTTCAGATTGGTTTTAATGGACCCATGTATATTGCTTATTTTAAATTACAAATATATACAAATGTAATCATTTTAAATAAAAATTAATTTCTTTTTCAGAACATTTATATAATTTTCGCTTGCAAAAAATAAATAATTATTTGTTATTATTTTGTAAAAGGTTTTAGGACATACAATTTGCAATTCGCTGTAACTAAGTAAAACAAAATCAGAAATAAATTTAACTCGTTGTTTTGTAAAAGAAATATACATAGAATTATCCCAAAATACTGTATTTTGTGAAACAATATTATTTTAGTTAAAATTGAAAATTTGAATTTCAAGTGCAAAATTGCATTTTCACTGACAGTTATAATTTTAGTAAAAACTAGAATTTTCAGTGAAAATTTCAATTTTTAATAAAAAAATTAAATTATTAGTGAACATTTTAATTTTTAATGAAATATCATATTTTATTTGTATTTTATTATTATTTACTGTTTCATAGTATTTAATGCATTTAGTATCTAAACATGCAAATTAAACATTTAAATAAATACAACATTAAAAAAATATATATTTATTGCCACTAAGCAACACTGAATACGCACGCGGCGCGCTGCAGCGTCGACTCGTTCATGTTATTACATGGCAAGCACACATGACAACAACAGAAACTGATAGTTTCATGTGTTCATGCGTGTTGTTGCTATATGTCTTACGCAGCCGCGTAGAACAATTCACGAACCATTGCTGTCGTTACTAAATATGAACTACGACCATAGCTGCCAACCTAAATTATGACAAAAAATCTGTTTTTCTTACAGCGGTAGTTAAAAAATCTATTGACAGATTTTTGCAATTAAAAAATCTAACAGCCATTAAAATATCTGACAAAAAATCTCTCATGCATTAAAACATATACCAAAAATCTGAAATTCCTAGAAAATGTTAAAGACATCCCTTACAATAAAAAATCCCACAAAAAATATCACAAAAAAATCTAAAATAGATGAAAACCCAAAAATATATAGTGTTTCAATATTAAATATAATTTAATAAATAAATATTAAAATTCATCCCATTTGTTATGAAAGATAATAAATAAAATAAAATTCAGTAGTAATTTAAACATTTTACTAAGAAATATACAAAAATAAAAATAAATCTGTGTGAGAATAAAAAAATCTTTTCTGTAAGAAATAAAAAATCTGATCAGATATATTTTATCTACCAGCAATTAAAAAATCTGAAAATGTAGATTTATCTGACAAAGTTGGCAGCTATGACTACGACAGTAATTCGCAGCAACCGAACAATGACCGGCTACTCGGCTAATGGTTGTTTGCAAAAACCCGAACAACGACTGTCGGCTATTTTGCAAAACCGAACAACGACTATCGGTATGACTGCCACAGCCATACACAAAAACCGAACATCAACAGCCGTCGTAACAATGTGAAAATTAAATAGCACCAGCAGCAGTCATTTTTTAAATTTGAATTAGTACTGGTGACTCTCATAGTTTTAGTTTTCAGAAATGTGCTACACACATAGAAAATAATTGTTGATTTTTGAAAATAAATATTATCAATTTAAAGCTACAAACGACAATATTATTTTCAATTTTGAAAATAATATTATTAATTTTCTTTTTCAAGTTAGATTGACATACGCATATATGTCTATAGGCATTTTTTATTTATTTCAAAATTCAATTTTTTAATATTAAGAAACACTGCGGTTTTGTGGACGGTGACTGTCGACACGGCGACTAACGGGTAATTACTATCCTACAACTGATCAGTACATTTAATAAGTTTCGTCGGCAGGTCAGTTGTTTGCTGTAATGCAGTACTTAAACGAAATCAGTCAGTTCGTGGTGACTGAATACCAGGGGGTCAATAAGGAGGGTGTCATGAGAAATTATATAGAGCTCCAACATCTAAGAAGTAACCCTGAACACTAACGCCATCCATCCTGGCGGTGGCCAAATAATTTCAACCGCTTGACGTTACTTGTACGTCGAAGCCTTTTATACTGGAACACGTCTGAATGAGAATGTCCACGAGTCCAAAAATTACATATGTAACTAATAATATATAAATTGCATTTACAGTGTACAACAAATGGCGTTTAAATGAGCGGGTGTCTGACCCGAATAAAACAGCGCACACATATGACGACGAACAGCTTCAATAGTCCAAGAACCGAACTACGGCTACTATTATGGTTCCAAGACGATAACATCCCTATGTTAGACTGCCCCACTGAAATAACGTAGTCATCTTCATGCAGAATATTATTGCGATGCACTGAAACAATCTGTCCCGCACGAAGCTATCTATCATCTATATATTTGCACGTTATTTTTTTAATAAAAATAGTATATGTAACATTTCAAAATTTGTTTTGTTTACTTTCTAACAAAAATATTTAAAAATTGAAAATAAAAAAATAAAAATGTCATACAAAGCAAAAAGGAAGATTAACAATTCCAATTTTCAAAAACAACAATTTTATTTTTCATTCTTGATTGAAAATTATATTGTCGAATCCGACAATAATTTGAAAATAATATTTGTGGATCCATTTTAACATGAAATATTTGACAATAATTTTCTATGTGTGTACTGGCTACTGCTGCTGCTGTTGTGTTTGAAATAGTCGCAGTCAGAGCAGTTGATACTGCTATTGCAACATTTCAGTTTTTTTAAACCCTGCTCCGAATGATCTTGGATGTGGATGCACACACCATCCTTAGGAACATCTGATTCGTCCGATAAATCAGATTTGCAAGATAAAATTTTAATTCGCTAACAAATTGCTACTTGGTGTGTTAAAAATTATTACAAAAAATATTACAAAACTATTTGTAATAAGCTTACAAAATCATTACAAAACGTTTTATATTAAGCTTACAATATGATTGCATATAGCTTACTATTCAATATTACACATAAGCTTTCAATGTAAGCTTACAATAAATGCCCAGTTTCGCTAATCGGACAATTATTATGCAACATATTATAAACGTTTCGCAAGCTTATTATAAAACAAACCATTACATATTTCACCTTACAAAAAGCTAACAGAAAGATTACAATGTTTATTGGGTTCAACTATATGGGTTATTCCACGTCAAATCAACTGAAAATTTAAAAATTTAAATTTAAACTTAAGAAAAACGTAAAATTTCAGTTTCCGTACTGCAGTGGAGACATGAGTCCTTGAAATATGAAAAACTCACAAAAAATGCACAAAGTTACGCTAGCTTAACTTACTGTAACTTTGGAAATAGTTAACTTACCGTAACCACTTTAACGGCCAAACATGATCAAAAGTGGAAATATTAAAATGTCTAATATTAGGGTGACCATATGTAGATAGTAATCATAATATTATTAAAATTGAATTATCTCAATAACTCCCTTTTTTATTTGTTTATAAAAAATAAATGTAAAATAGTATCCGTTTACTAACAAACTGTAAAAGTTTATGAGTGGTTTTCAGGTTCGTTCATGTTTGGCAGAATGAAAAATGCAATCATAAGGTTACGGCAACCGAACGTGCAGTTGCGCTGACTAACATTTCGGTTGTAGAAAAATAAGGTACGTTCATTATAATGATATGTATTTCGGTTGCAACACTGAAACGGTGGATCAATTAATCTCATGCGAAAAGAGTATTTTTTTGTGTGTAGGTTTACAAGATTTTTGATTTTTCTAGGATATCACAGGTCCGACCGCATCCTAATTTATATATTTATTTTACTTTTGAATCAAAACAGAAGGGATAATTTGTAGAAGAAAAAATGTTGTCACTTCGGCTGGTAAAGTAAAGTTCAGCCTAAAGATCTATATTTACGGTTGGTTAGCTAACAATAATGGTCGACCCAAATTATTCTTTTTAAAAGCTAAAAAATAAATGTTAATGGCTTTTATAGTTTAATAACATTACAAATAAAATAATTACAAAATTTTATAATAAAAATGTCATGAAAATGTCTACTATATAAAACGTTTTTATTAATAACATGGGAACGAGCCCGAATACCACTCTGAATTTTTTACAGTTTATTAGCAAAAGAATACTCTTTTACATATATTTTTATAAAATTTTTAAAAAAGGGAGTTATTAAGATAATTCTATTTTAATAATATTATGATTCTTATCTACCTATAGTCACCCTAATATTAAAATTTTTAATATTTACACTTTTGCTCATTTTTATAAACTTTACAAGACCGTTTAAATCGTTTCGGTAAGTTAAGCTAGCGTAACTTTATGCATTTTTAGTGAGTTTTTCATATTTCAAGGACTCATATCTCTGAAACGAATAAATTTTTTTTTTGTAAAATTTTTATTAGCAAGCTTATTAAGAAATCTTAGTCTGCAAACCTATACAAAAACGTTTATTGGGAGTCAACCGTAGCAGTGCACTACAACATTTGTCAAAAATGCGTCAGTTGTAAAAAAGTAGTGAAATCTGATCTTTTAAACAGAATTGCAACGGGAGCTTATGATAAATTGCAGTTTTTCGAATGTTATGCTTCTAAAAGGTTTTAATTGTTATAAAGTACAGTCTTTATAAATAAAATTAAACATTTTATCAGCACAATGTCGAAATAAATAGCAATTCATAATGTTTTCAATAAAATTCGACTCTGTTCCATTGCCGCTCACCGGTTAAGTGTATGAACTCTGAGCTCTCGATTTCATACGAGTATTTTCGAGTAGCCCGGGTAATACCCGGGTACCCGGGTAGTTCAAATACTCGAAAAACCCGGGTATTAACGTGTCGATCATGTATTTCCCGGTGACAACGATATCGGCTACAATTCGTTTGAATGTCGGTTGAATATCGTGTGACTACAACTTTTGATTCATGTATCAAACGAAACGTTGAGTACGCTCGTTTTGAGAGTTTTTTTGTTGCCAGCATATAAATCATACGACAAAGTAAAAAAAAAAATTAAATTTTGTTTATGAAAAATAGTTGGCAAAACAAAAATTTTGAACAAACGTTCGATTCAAAGAGCGAAACGAACGAAACGTTTGAAATACGTTATACAAATTTTAGACGAAGGGGACTGGAAACGAATCGTAGTCACACGAAAATAAAAAGATACATGATTTGGGGGTAAATGTTCGAGCTACCCGGGTCAAAAATCACTTTTTGTCCAAAAATTTTTTATTGCGGAAATGGATAGCGAACCTCATTAGGAGACTAATGGTACTCTATGGAGTGGTCCATGACCCCCAAAAGGGGGTCAAAACCGCATTTATGACCCAACAAATTTTATTTCAGAAATCGATAGCAGACATCATTAGAAGGCTAATGGTACCCTTTGGAGTGGTCAAAACCGCATTTATGACCCAAAAAATGTTAGAATGCTACTGGTACCCTTTGGAGTGGTCCATGACCCCCAAAACGGGTAATCGAGAGCTCTGGTATGAACAGAATGAAAGCGACCAACGCACAACGTCAATGCGGTGATGAGAGATCGAACGAAATGAATGTGGCTGACGAATAACGTATTGTTGTCCACACTTCTTAATTTTTTATCACATTTTTATAATTGTATTTAATTCACCAATCAATCAGTTTTTCGTACATTTATGAATTAAAGCAAACAAATGTCAAAATTAATTAGGAAAAAGTAATAGATTAGGTAAATTCTCTTGTTATTTGAAAAAATTGTGCAACACCGAAGTTCGATCAGAGCGGTTGCCGTTGAACATTTCGAATAAAATATAATTAGATCTATCGCAGCGGTCGACTCCTGACGACAATTAATTAATTTGACAGCAGATTTACCATCGCGTTTGTTCACGTCCGTCGCAATTCTGATTAGAACGACGGGAAACCAAAAATTCTGCGACGATTAAATCATAACCTAACTTCATATGATATACACTACACCATTATGGTCCATTTTTATTACATGCACGACTAGTTTACGCGAAATTCATTGCGAAATGTTGAACAAAACAATTAAAACATTTTCAGAACTTTTTGTTTATAAAATAAAATGTCAAACCAAAATTATACGCAGAAAGATACAAGTACAACGAATCAATTTCATTGAGTATGTTGTGTAGGGTTGAGTATTTTAATTTTTTTACAAATTTATTACACGATATACGCAACTAGACTACCTTAAAAATATTTGTATTATAAAAACATTCATGTTGTTGCAACAAGATTCTTATTAATTGAAACACTTGTAGACTTGTTGCATTACAAGAGCAATTATAATGCTAAGATATTCATCTTGTTAATAAAAATAGATTTTTAAAAAATTTTTAAGCATGTGACGCTGTTACTTTAAATAAAAAGTAAACAGTAAATTAAACATTTAAAGATGAACACAGGTAATAATTAAAAAAAAATAAACGTCTGATTCCGCTAATGTATTTTATATTTGCATGTGCATGGAAGATTAAATCAAGCCATTCAGCCACTAGGATCACAAAATGCAGCTACATGAATTACAATTTTCCAGAGGCAACGTCGGTTTCAACCAGGGCTCTCGATTTTCTATGAGTATTTCGCGTTCTCGGACGCTCGAAAGCCATAAATGGAATTTTGGGATTTCTTTAGGGGGCACCATTCGATTTCCTACTATGTCTGCTTCCGATTTCTGCAATAAAAATCTCCGGTCTTTTTTCACTTTCCGACATTAACCTAACGGACTGACAGACATAGAAAAAAAACGGTCAGACGAACAAACAAAAGAACTACCCGGGTAGTTCGCACATTTAAAACCCGAGAACTCGGGTAATCGAGAGCTCTGGTTCCATCACAAGAATTTTTTTTCATTTTTTTCAATAAATTCAATAAATTAAAATTATTCTTTTTATTCAATGAAATAAATTGAAAGGATAGCGTTATAATTACGACGAGAATTGTTTTTTAAGTGACATGATAATCTTGTTAATATAAATACATTTTCACTTTTAACATAATGTCTCTTAATATTAACAACACTTTCTTGTACGTCAATTTAAAATATCTTAAAGTTTTACAATATTATTATTTTTGTATTAACAAGATATCTCTTTTGACGTAAATTAACAAGATTTATTGTTATATTAAATTCATTTTATTTTAATAGTACAAGATTTTTTTTTTTTGGTGTATTTTGATTTGGCTCAATTTTTTTTCCGAAATTAGTTCTATTATTTCTAAATACTCTTTCTGAAATTTGGAGAGGTGTTTTTTGATATAAGGGAGAAATATTTTTTTGTATATAACATTTTAAAAGTGCAATTGACGTAAGGACTTTTTTGAACTCTTCAAACTATATTCAAAATTACGTCTGAATATTTCTAATAGATATCTGTAATCAATTTGTTTTATTTTAGTTATTGATCCACATTTTTTTATAGATTTTTGCCGTGAACTTGTTATTTAAGTTTTCAAACTGTACTTTTTTTGATTTACGTCACTTTCGATTGATCTACAGTTTTTTCGAAATTACCTCGTTCATTGTTTTAATGATTTTTGGTGAAATTTTGGAGATGTTTTGTGATTTAATAGAGATATATTTTTTAATGTCAAACACAATTATGTGTCAAAACACATAATTGTATTAACTTTAAAATGAAAATATATTTACTAACTATCTGTTAAGAAGTTACAGCACTTTTGATATTAATTTAAAAAATAGCATTCCGTAATTAGAGACCGGGTCTTCTTTATTGCCGATATTGCATTAATTTAAGCAATTATTTTTCGACATGAAATATAATAGTAAATTCAAATGCGCTG
The DNA here is from genome assembly GCA_951804985.1 of Dryomyza anilis. Classification (NCBI taxonomy): domain Eukaryota; kingdom Metazoa; phylum Arthropoda; class Insecta; order Diptera; family Dryomyzidae; genus Dryomyza; species Dryomyza anilis. The sequence continues at coordinate 51,164,535 of OX638133.1, read as the reverse complement.
TAACTTTTTAACTGAAAGTTTTTTTATTAAAATCAAACACGCAGTAACTTTTTAACTTAAAGTTAATAAATATTACTTCGTTATTTTGTTTATATTTTCATTTTAAAGTTAATTACAATTATGTGTTCTGAGAAAAATTGTAAAAAAATATACCTCTATTAAATCACAAAACCCTTTCACAATTTCACCAAAAACCATTAAAACATTGACCGAGGTAATTTGGAAAAAAAATTTAGCTCAATCAAAAGTGACGTAAATCGTAAAAGTACAACTCAAAAAAGTCTTTACGTTAATTTCACTTTTAAAATGCTGTCATTGATAAAAACATGTTATATACAAAAAATTATTTCTCCCTTATATCAAAAAACACCTCTCCAAATTTCAGACAGAATACCCGAGTGGACATTTAGTTCAGAATGCGATCATTGTCTGATCAGACCGCAGTAGTATGGATCGCTGGTTCTGGCCCCACTAGGCTCCATGGAGCACATTGTTGATAGTGTAAATGAATTTTTAACAGAGATGTTGTTATTGTTTTCAATAGGGATCATTTTTTAACATAGTTGTTGTTGGTATAGTTCAATAGGGATCATTTTTAACATAGTTGTTGTTAGTGTAATTCAATAGGTATCATTTTTTAACATAGTTGTTGTTGGTCGAGCCGCGGTAGCTCAGTGGTTAGTGCGTTGGACTGCGAGCCGAAAGGTCCCCGGTTCAAGCCTGGACTGGGGCTAACAACATCTTTTCATAGAAACATTTTTCTATACCGCGCTACCTCTCGTCAGTAAATGGCAAACCTACGAGAGTAAAACCATTGCCTATGAAAAAGCTCTCACCCGCCGTTCGGATTCGGCAATAAACTGTAGGTCCCACCACTTTGAGTACAAATATAACACGCACAGCTCAAAATGGTGAGAGAGCTCGGCCGAAGTTCTACACAGGACTGTAGCGCCAAACTATTATTATTATTATTATTGTTGGTATAGTTCAATAGGGATCAGTTTTTAACAGAATTGTTGGTAAGTAGTGTAGTTTATTGGAGATCATATTTTAACAGTATAGTTGTTATTGTTTTTCAATGGGGATCATATTTTAACAGAATATTTGTTATTGTTTTTCATAGGAAGTATTTTTAACATAGGTGTATTATATGTATACTATATATTTTATAATGGCATGGAGCCAGTGGGATGACTTTTTAACATAATTTGTTAATGTTGATACATATATATATATATATTATATGCATGTTATGAAGGCAATCAGCCGTAAAGAGTAAATGTTGTTGTTGGGATAATTATATCGGAGTAAGCATTTTTTGTGAATGAGAATATTTACAAACGTATTAATGTTGTTGTTGTAAAATATTATAGGTGCTATTAAATTTCAGTTAACATAGTTAGAATGTATACTATAGTTATACTTGTTTGTTTTATTTTGCATGATCATCAAGAGAGTTGAGGAGCAAAGGGTTCAATTTGAAACTTTGTTGAGGAACGATGATTGTAATTTGAAACTTCGCTATATGAATTAATGTTATTATTAGATACTTATTTTTTTTTGGTGAATAATTTTTTGTTGTAAACAGGTTAAGGTACTTCTGTATTAATGCATTGACATATATTTAATTCAAGGCCAATTTTACTATACGGATTATTGTACTGGATTTTATTCTACAAAGTCATTGTCGTTTAATTTGGTTATATGAATGAATGGAACCATAAGGTTACATTGGGATCATTTTTTAAATCATTTTCTATACTATAAGTTTAAAAGATTGAGCATGTTAGAACATGTTTCTTTTTATAGAGTTTTTTATCTTGAAATTTATTTTATTTACTCTTTTTAAAATTTGAATTGAGTATATTTATACTAATGGAATTCACTTTAAACTCATTTTATAGAGATATCCATTATATATAAATGGATCGAAATTTTATAAAGTTATAAAAGTAAAAAACTTTTTAAAAGAATTTAATAATATTTTATTGAATGATCATAAAAAACAGTTTATTAAGTTTATCCCTTATTGTAAGCATTATCAGTATATGGAAAAAATATTAACTATTCACGGAGTACATTATAAGAGCTGTCCATGGGCCACAGATGACTTAACGGAGGGACCAGATATATGTGTTTGCTATTATTATGGCACGGAATGCAAAGACATTGATAAACTAATAAAATTATATTATAGAATAAAATATACAATATAATTGTTTATTAGATATTATTAATAATGTTTTTTTATTATGTAGCCGCGGTAGCTCAGTGGTTAGTGCGTTGGACTGCGAGCCGAAAGGTCCCTGGTTCAAGCCTGGACTGGGGCTAACAACATCTTTTCATAGAAACATTTTTCTATACCGCGCTACCTCTCGGCAGTAAATGGCAAACCTACGAGAGTAAAACATTGCCTATGAAAAGCTCTCACCCGCCGTTCGGATTCGGCAATAAACTGTAGGTCCCACCACTTTGAGTACAAATATAACACGCACAGCTCAAAATGGTGAGAGAGCTCGGCCGAAGTTCTATACAGGACTGTAGCGCCAAACTATTATATTATTATATTTTTTTATTATATAATATTCAATGAATTTGTAAAATTTTAAATAATAGAAATAAAAAGACAAATTTATAAATTATTTTCATTAAACTGTTTTATTTATTTTTTATTATAGGAAACTTAAAAATACTTTTGAAATAATGCACAGCTAAAATATCATTAATATATAAATTATATATATCAAAATAATTAATAAACTTATTAAAAGAAATATTTTTACTTTTAAATATATAAATATACAGCAATAAACACCGCATAACATTGAAATTTCACTTTGTAATCGGAAATTTCTTTTAATAAATGTGGATACATTTGTTTGAATAAAATTTACAAATGGTTTAATAGGAAAACTCCGTGCAGAACAAAAATACTCAGCCGGCCCATTTCGAGGAAAATATATTACAATCCAATGTGATCCTGGTTTAAATGATGAATCCATATTTACAATATAAAATGCTGGCTTTTTTATTCGATTTCTAGGTAGCTGATTTGATGCAAAAACTCCTTTATAATTTTTCTTAGTTACTAAAATATTTTCTATATTACTTGTATTCATAATGATTGTAATACAGTACGATTTTTATCAATTTCCAAAACACTATCAAGCTCACAATATGCTAAACAAGTAATTTCTTCAGAAAGTGCTTCACTGAAACGACCTTCAATTCGTATTGTACCCTGGTTTATTAAGTTTCCGCAGTGTGAGTTATTGTTATGATCTAGTGTCAAATCAAATGCAAATAAGAAATATCCGTTATCAAATAATTCTTTAGTTATTTGATGTCCCTTATCAAAGTAATGTATGCCAGTACCTTTAAATAAGGTTTGATATCCCCTTGTAATGTTTACGCAGAAAGGCGTCAATTTTCGGATGTTCCAATAAATTCAAAATTAATTAAAAGACAGAAGTTCATATGTTTTTTCTTATATTTATTTGAGCAAATATATTTATAACTTAAGAGACAAACCAAAGCGTTTGCCATATAATGTTGAAAGATGTATGAAATACAAGATATTATTGGAAATCATGAAAGGAGATCCAATATATGAAATAAGTATAAAATATGAGTTAATATGCAGGAACGTAGTTCTTACTTAGAAGAACGTCGATGCTTATAATCAAATTCAATCGGCTGTGCTGGTACTTGTACTCCAATTACAACTAAATTCAATCTTTGTAAATTGAAATGGCGAAAGTTATAAGGATTTTCTGAACGAGTATATGCATTACCATACCAAATATTAAGAAATTTGGAAGTTGTCCAATTATAACATTATCTAACAGTAGAGAATGATTTCCGGGTGAATAGTGAATGTCTTGATTTCTACGTTGTAAAACATTACTATTAATGGTAAGATGATTAATGTATAAGTTAGCTTCATGAATTTTAATAGATGACTCTCCAGATTTTGAATCTTCTAGTATATAAAAAGAAGGTTTCTCCATATTAAGGGTTTCTTTAAGATCCACATTATTAAGAAGATATTTAGATTGATTAAATATATCTGCATGAAGTTTTCCAATCAATTCAACTCGTTCTCCATTTTTAAATGTTTTCTTTCGTCTAGCTAAACCTGGATTTTCATTCTCAACTATTGAATTAATTTTTTTTATATCTAATGACCATCCGCATGATTCAAGATGTGTAGATTTTGCATCATTTCCGTAGTTTAATAATGTTTCAATATAAGATCTATAGTGATAATTATTATCAGATTGCGATACATTTCTATTATTTAAATGAACACTACAGCTCCGAAATAATGAATGAAGTAAATTGTTTATGACTCCTCCACTTCCATTAATTTCTACAATTAATCGTAAATAAACACTACTTAGATCACGATATGTTTCACCATTTCCGAGTGAAAGAAATTCTATTGTAGTAGAGTTGTCAATTGTTGCTATTGGACTATATGATACCTCCTCTGTTTTAATTATGCTAGTTTGTACAGATGGTGACTCAAAAAGATCTAATTCACTTTTCATACATTCAATAAATCCTGCCATAATAAATAAATTAACAGTTGCCAAATATATCAGTAAACTTCCTTCTTCTAGAACGTTTAGTTTTCATATGATCTATTTTCTTTAGTCGTTTGAATTTATTACGTTTTCCATTTCCATCTTGTATATTTCTAATTTTGCTAATAACTTTTTCTTTTAAATTTCGAGCAGCCTTTTTACCCTGTTCAGTTAATATAGTTTTTATAGGTTTAGTACCTAACTCTTCCAAAACTGATTTTCCAATTTCCAGTAAATGATTTTTTAAAGCATTTAATCCAGTTTTATTAGAGGTTTTAGATGTGTATACAAGGCCGAAAAAAATGAACCAATTGTATATATCTCCTATATTATCTAAATTTGATCCAGATTGATTAAGATAGTACTCAGAATAAATCTTATCCATTGTTTGCATATAAATGATATTAGTACAACTTAGGAAGCTTCTTTTATATTACGAAAATGTAACGTACAGTAATCAGGGTATCCATTCGACACAAAATTTATTTTCTTTCCTTCATCATCTCGTATCATTATAGAAATATTATTTATATTTGAAAATTCCAATGGATATTTTTAAAGTGAATATAATTTGTTTCATTTAAACATGAAAATATTTTAATACACTTTGTTTTTTGATCGCCTACATATCTTGGTTTAATAATATCTGTGTACACAAACACTAGGTTGTATAGCTGACTAGATTTATAATTTGTATGTGAATTAAATTTTTCATAAGAATTCGATATAATATCTAGCATTTTAAGTATTGTATTCTCCGAAACAAAGTGTCTATTAATACTGCTTTTTACGCCAACCAATTCTGGGTTTTCTTTTTTACTATCTTCAATGTCTAATTTTTCAGTTACTAATTTAAAACTTGTATCTTTTTTATTATCTATGTTCAACTCTTCTTTATTTTTATTTTTCTTTTTTATTACAACTGTCTCAGGATTAGAATTAGCATTGAATTGATTTTCTACATTTTGTGGTTTTTCTTCTCTATTTGTGATAGCCTGATTTATTTTGTCCATGAAATTTAAATATGTGATAGGGACAGTATTTATTTTTTTATCTACTTTTAGATAGCTATTTACATTTTTGATATTACTTTTATTTAATTTTATTGATTTCAAAATATCTCTTTTATCTAAATTACGGGCTACTTCCAATGTAGATGGGCTATTGACAAGTTAAAATGAAATTTCTGTTAAACCTACAACCCAGTTTTCATTTAAAACCAAAGATTCTTTTAATAAATTTGTAAATGTATATTTAAAGTTTTCATAAATATTTGTGGAATTGTTAATATAAAAACTATAATCTCCCATCTTATAATTTCAAATGTTTAAATAAGAATGTTAGTTTTTTTTAAATAACTTTATTTATATTAATATTGGAACAATACAATTATAATAAGTTACATTTAGTTTACTTAGTTAATAAATCGTTTTTATTAATCCATGAATTATGTTCACTTCCAAAACCTAGCCACTTGACATACACCATATCCTTTTTTCTTTTTAAAACCTTTTCTAGATACGTATTTGATGTTTCTGTTTTAAGTAATTCTTCTTCATAAAATCCACCTTTTATTATTTCTCCTTGATAATCAATTAATTGACAAGTAATTGGATTTGTGGTCTTTATTTATCTTGAATACCTCATTGAACCAATTGGATTCATATGCTTTGTAGAAAGTACCTTTATATTTACTAATTTGAACTTCATCTCCAATTTGGAGACATTTTAATACTACGATGATATCTATTATTATATATATTGATATTTTTTGTAATCAAGTTCAACCATTTATAATTCCCTTGAAGACTAAAGTCATTCCACATTAAATTTTTAAAAGTTCTATAAAACATTTCTATTATTGAAGCCTTCATATTAGAAAATGTATGATAATGGTTTCATTTCAAAATTTTTCATTAATTTTTTAAAATTAGAATTGAAAAATTCTTTACCTTGATCAGATAGAATATTATTGGGAATTTTTATCCTATTTTTTTCTAGAATATTTTGCATAGCTACATCGATAGGTTACATCGATCCCACATTTAGGTTTAACAGGTACAGCATATGCGTATTTAGAACAAACATCTATAATAGTCAGTAAATATTTATATCCTTTATTAATCTTTGCAAAAGGTATCATTTCTACAAGATCGATTTGCCAAGTATCTGAAATACCCCTTTGAATAAACCTACGCCTTTTAAAATTTATTCTTGCTTGTCGATGCAATTCATTTACAAGAACTTCTTTACTCATTGTGAGTTCAACCAATAATGTAAATGATTGATTTTTTAAAATTTATATTTATATAAAAAAACTTGTTTACAATATTTATATTTATTAGAAGTTCATCATTGCATAGAGAACAATGTTTCGTCAATTTGTGTATCTATTTACAATGTTAGTTTTTGGACCATCAGGCTGTGGCAAATCAACATTTATTATAAATCTTATTAACAATAAACATTTAATTAGTTCTCCTATTACAAAAGTTATTTGCTGTTATGCTGAAAAAAACTCTTTACCGGAACTTGATAATGTAAATTTTATTGAAGGCATTCCAGATGACTTTGAGAATTCAGCTAATGAATCTACATTAATAATTTTAGATGATTTAATGTTAGACTCATTTAACAAAAAAGTTTGTGAACTAAGGACTGCGTCGAATAAAATTGTCCGCTACAAAAATGAAAAAATCTAGAAATCTAGTAATCGAATTTTTATAGAATAAAATATTTTATTTTGCAAATTATTTTTAGATTTAAAAAAAAATATAAAAAAACCAGAAATTAATATTTTTTAATAAAAAGTTTTAATTTTTCCAGAACCCCTTCCATTAATGTTGTAATGGTAGTGTCCGACACCCTCACAGCTGCTGAAGACCACTTTCCTTTAAAGTCTTGAAGGTCTTTGGCCACTTTTTTTGTTATCTTCATCTCCCTTTTTACTAAAGCCCAGTAGCTCTCAATCGGCCTGAGTTCTGGACAGTTGGTGGATTGGCTTCTCTAGGCACCAAAATCACTGCATTTTGTTGGATCCACTCTAAGGCCGTTTTGCTGTAGTGACATGAAGCGAGGTCAGGCCAAAAAAATGTGGACACTTCATGTTGGCGTAAAAATGGAAGCAATCTCTTTTGCAAGCATTCCTTCACATATACATATACTTCACATAACAATTAATAGTGTTATTAATTGTACCCGATGTCACGAATGAGCTGCTCCTTTTTCCACAACTGCAAATTGCCTGCCAAACAAGGAATTTCTTTGGGAATTTTGTCATTTTTTTTTATTTGAATTTTTCAGCGACATTTCCTCGAGAATCGGCTGTATAAAATTCCTGCCCAGGTAGCTGAGAAAAGTCCGCTAAAACATAAGTTTCGTCGTCAATTATGCAGCAATCGAATTTTTTAAAAAATCTTGGTTCAGCTTTTTAGCTTGTTGTTTTGCGGTTTCATTCTTGACGGCATTTCTATCCGGAACTTTTTGGACCTTGTACGTCTTCAGCCCAGCTTCTTTCTTAGTCCTGCGCACGAAAGATTCTGAGCAATCCGACTTTCTCGCCAATTTCCTTCCGGATATGCTGGATCTTTCTTTAAAATATTCACAACCTTCTTCGACTTTTCACGATCATGTGGGCCTTTTTTTTACCAGAACCTTTCATCCGATCAATACACAGGTCTTCCTTAAAGCGGTTGATAACGCGAGAAATGGTCTTAGGGTTAGCCCCTACCTCCTTGGCAATTTTTTTAAAAGACCAACTAAGCTGTTTTTGAAAAAATTTAATTATATTTTCTCGCACTTCCACTTCGTTTGTCATTTTCGCGTTAAATAAATTTTGTATTGACTATAACTGACACAAATTATTTTCTGCAATTTAATTCAGAGCTACTATGATCAATTTTTTTTAATTTGAATCTTGCAATAGCACATTATGGGAAGATATGTAATGGAGAATTTTATTCGACGCAGTCCTTCTTTACTAAAGGTTCGCATCACCGCAATTTATCAGTTGTTTTAGTAACTCAAGATATATCATTGAATTCAAAATATATAGTTATGTTTTAAAATCCTAGAGATAAACTACAATTTCAATGCTTGGCAAGACAAATTTATCCTGAAAATTATAAAGAATTAGTTAGAGTATATAACACTTGTACTGAGAGTGCTCATGGTTTTTTATTAATAGATCTTACACAACAAGCACATAACACATTAAGATTCAGATCTAACATTTTCAATAAAGAATATTGTTACTGCTTTGTTTCACTCCAAAATGACCTGTAAACTGAAACGATTGAAGGAGAACAAATATATTCTATATGTTCTTAAAAATGGGGGCTATGGGGGCGATTATCACAAGGCAAAGTGTCTGAGCGCTTCAACATGGCGAAGCCAGAGCAATCCTTGTCGGTGTCGTCTCAAGTCAACTCACTGGTCACCATTTGACAAATTGTCCGCGCGGAAGCCCCTGGAAACGACGCTCTACACCACCCGGTGTAGAAGTCGGCTAAACTGAGTATCGAACATCTCCCTCAGAGAGAGGGTTCGTGCGTTGGGTTTGGGTCCAACCACTGAAAAAACCTATGCGCCCAATGAAAACACAAAAGAAGCCTCGGATAACGACCGATTACCACGATGACGACCCACGCAAACGTTTTAAGGACTATGATTTACGGATATGCACCTGGAATGTCCGGACCCTTTACAGGGAAGGTGCCTCTATCCAGCTGGAAGATGTCCTCGAAAAATATAAGGCTGGAAATGCGATGGACGGAACAGGGCTGCTCGAAACAAGCGTCCTGTGATATCTACTACAGCTGCCATGCAGGGAGACATGAATTTGGATGAGGATTTGTGGTCGGCATGAGACTTCGCCACCTAGTCTCTAGATTCACGCCCGTGGACGAAAGACTGGCAACAAGTCGCATCAAGGCAAAATATTTCAACATTAGCCTAATTTGTGCACACGCTCCGACGAACGAGAAAGATGACGAGACAAAAGAGCGCTTCTACGAGCGCCTAGACAACGCATACGAGCGCTGCCCCCGCCACGATATCAAAATCGTGGCGGTAGTTAGTAGCACTAGATTCGAACATTTCGATATCCACAAGGCCACATGGTTGTCGCCCGATCAAAAAACGCGAAACCAAATTGATCATGTTAAGACAACGCAATCACAACAGACAACGCAAGCCTTTTCCACTCGACTCTCACACCTGCTTAGACAAAGCACTCCTCCTCTCGATGATATAAGCGCGCAGTGGAACCATGTCTCCTGCTCTATGCGTACGGCTGCCGAAGAGGTGCTTGGATTCCAACGCCCCCTGAGGAATCAGTGGTATGACCAAGAGTGTCGCGCGGCCACTGCAGAGAAAGACGCTGCGTACAAATCCACCCTGCAGTCAGTAGCTACGCGAGCTGCAAAGGAGCGATACAAAGAGAAGAGAAGGGAAGAGAGACGTCTTTTCAGGTGTAAAAAAAGCGAGGCAGAAAGACGTGGGTGTGAGGAGATTAAGATGCATGGGGACAGGAATGAGGCTTGAAAATTCTTCGAGAAAATAAGACGCCTAGCCGGAGATTCAAAATCCGGAGCATCTTCTTGTAAAGATGAAAACGGGAATCTAGTCACAGATATCCAGGGCACACTGAAGATATGGAGGGATCACTTCTTTAAACTACTGACCGGTGATGATGACCGCAATTCCACCGATAGAGAAGTAAACCCGGCAACCCCAGTACTTGATGACGATGTTGAGATTCCGCCACCCGACCATGACGAGGTCAGAACAGCCATCGCTCGGCTGAAAAACCAAATCTGCGTTGGAAAGACCAAGTTGAGGACAACCTGACAACGCTTGGTATTTCTAACTGGCGTCAGCGCGCGCAAAGCAGAAGCGACTTTATCTCAGCGGCCAAAACCGACCCACGGTTGTAAGGGCCATTTAAGTAAGTAAGTTGTTAAAAATGCTAAACCTAAATTGCGAAATGCAATTCTAAAAAACGCGGATGATAATCTTATAAAAGCTATTAATTAAATTAAAGTTTTACATAAAAATCATAATGTAAAGAAAAACGATCTAGTAATGTTAAAATCATATAAAAATGTCATTAGAAAACTTTGCTGCTCAAAAACTGTTTTACGATCGAAGAGAAAAAATCTAATCCAACAAGAAGGATTTATTCCAATTTTGATTTCTTCTGTTTTAAGCGGTGTTTAAATTAGAAAATGTCTAATAGTTTATCCAAGGTTAAATTATAAAACCCTTCTACATATGAACGCTATTCTAACGATATGTCAAATTCAAATTTTTCAAAACGAAAACTTCTTCCAATATATGCCTCTCATACACTTAAAGATATACATAAATGGTATGGAATAAAACAGGAACTCGCAAAATATTTGATTACCAAACAAGAAATAAATATTAAGAAAGAGAATAAATCGGTTAAGTCATATTTAAAAACCATAATGAAACTCAAAAAAAATTGGAAAAAAAAGATTTTGCTTCGCAGGCTGACTTTAATGCTAATGAACATATATTTAGCAATATTAACGAATATGAAGAAAATTCTATGGATGTGGATACAACAATTAATAAAATAAACCATACCTCTGCAAGTTCTGCAGCTAAACGTTTAAAAAACTTTCAAATCATGGATCACCTAAAGTACGGATTTTGTCAAGTGATGGAAGTACACTCAGAAAAAAGTTTCCTCATAATAAGGAAAATTTACTTGAAATACCGTTAAGGAAAAAACTTCCTCATTTTTAGGAAATTTTCCTTACTTTAAGTAAAATTTTCCTAATAATAAGGAAATTTTACTACTATTAAGGAAAAACCTTCCTACAAATAAGTAAAATTGAACTTGACGCTATTTCAAGTAAAATTTCCTTAATATAAGGAAACTGTTTTCTGAGTGTAAAATTATACCGAAAACTAAGCAAACTCTATTACCAAATCAATACTTACCTCGCTTAACTCGTCAAAAAAGTAAAACATTATGATGATGTTAATTGGTATAATATTAAATAAACAAAACATTTTTAAATCTATAAAAATTGAATTTTTATTTTATTATTAATTTAATACATTATAAATTTATAAAATATAAATCTATGAATATATCTATATTCATAAAAATATCTAAATCATTATTCTTTAATATAATCAATTTTGTAATGTCCCCAAGCAAGTGTGTTTTTACCATCATCTAGTGTATACCGATTATCATCTATAAAATTAAGTGATAATTTATTTACACATTGTGTATATAAAATATGGGCTTTAGATCTTATTATATATATTTCTCTCATATAACTTTCTTATTGTAAAGACATGTTTTATAATCATGAATAGTAAATGTTTTACTAACTGATTTTTTAACACCCTTGGCTTTTAATGTTGGTATATCATTTTCAACTGTGAATGTTTTGGGTTTAAGACATATTATTTCTTTCATTATTTTCGTCTTTCATCAAACCCACAACTTTACAATTATTTTGATGATAACCATATATATTAGGGTACTCATAACTAGAAGTGTCAAAAATATAATTTGATGGATCAGTTTTTTCAACATCTTTATAGAAATCATTTGTTTTAATCTCAACTATAAGAGAATCTGTGTCCGTATAAATTAATCTTACATTAGTATTAAATTTAGTTTTTAAGTAATTATAATAGAAGTCATACATTTTCCATTTCGATAAATCTAATACACAAAATCCTGTATAAATGGGTTTATTTAACTTAACTTTAAGTACTTTTGATTCTATTACTAACATATTTCCATTAATATTAGTTCTGCTATGGAATGCTGGATTTGCTATTATTGATCTGGCTCCTTTAACTTTACCATTATTCTCCAATGGCAATAAATGTTTACATTTCTTCTATTTTCAACATTTTCCATAGTTTTGCCATAAACTGAATTATTCATTAATTTATAAATTTTTTTCTCAAATTCATTGGTAGCTTTAGACCTCATTAATGTATTCAAATCTATATCTATATACTTTTTCAGCCAACAACTTTGAGAAAACTCTAAAATTCTATATACTTTTTTAAAATTAAACCATTTTTAATACATTCTTGAAGCATTTTATAATGTATTTTATACCTATTCTTATTATTAAGATCTGCTATAAGTTATTTAGAATTAGAATTGCAAGAAGGTGGTGTTTTATTTTCGGTAGAAAACGAAAAATCATTATGTAAATTATGAATTGAAGAAGGATATTCTGAGTCTACTTCAAAAATATATCCTTTAGAAGAAAGTTCATTATTAGATTTAAGTTTTTCAATAGTAAACTCGTTAATTTCATATGGCTCTAAAAATCAAAATTCCTTAAAAGGTAATGGCTGTGACATCGCATAACCATATAAATTATTTGCGTCATAATACATTAAATATTATGAACATTTAGATTTATCAAAGTTATGCATATTTTTAGTATTGGCTTTTACATGTCTAATCGCGCATTGTGTTAAACCTCCACGTATACCGTCTTGAATAAAAGTATACATTTCTATATCGGTAATTAGTTCGAGGTTAATTTTAGTCATCTTGAGCATAGCATCCCAAGATAATCCGGGAGCAGTGAAGTAATGACACGGATCAAGCTCATAAATTTTTAGACAGTTTTTTCTTAAATTCTAAAAAACATCCGCAAGTAAGACAACATCACTCTTTAGGTATACTTCTAAATAATCTTGTAAAGATTTACAATTTAAAATTTTCAATCATCAATGTGATGAATACTGGTAGTTGGTGAAATTTTTGGTGATATTTTTTTGTGTGTACAGCAGATTGCTGATTGATGGAACTCCTTCATTTCCTGGTCAGTTATCTTCATTGCCTTCTTCGTGGAGTAAACGTTCCAATATATTTGCGTCGCTTTCGCAACCAAAGATTTTATCATAACTCTCGAACATTCAAGACCTATAAACAAAAGATTAAATATTATATACATATCGTTTTTTATTTTTATTATTATTATTATTTTATTCTTTTGTATTCACCTGTATAATTTTGTAGCTTATCAAAACGATCATTATATGACCCTTTCAAATACCAAGCAAATGCGCACGGTATATGGTGGGTTATTTGTACAGCCATTAATCGGTTCCAGAATCGATTCAAAATCGATATAAAAAGTATATTTAACTGGGATGGGTTTTTCATAGGCTTTAAATGCTAGTGTAGACTCATTTTCCTTGGGCAAATAAGTAATTTTTTTTACATTATGATTTGTGTGCCTCAAGAGACTTTATAGATGTAAATTGTAGAATACATCCATTACAAATAAACATTTTGTGGGCTCTTTTTCTTCCCTGGCCGCTTATCATTCTAATCAGATCTTTTGTCCAGACATAGTAAGTATTTTCTTCACTGTCATAAAATAGCAAATTGATATGTGTACTCTTTTCTTTTTCTATGTGATAAATAGGCCCCAAAATTTCGCATTTTCCATCTGACTTTTCATTATACATGAAAATATTGATGCTAATGGAGTTGTTTAGCTCAAATATTTTTGTGTTCTTTATAGAATGAGGGGAGTCTAATTCTCTAAATATCAAATTTATACCATTCACATAAATTTCCTCTGCTGTTATATCGGAAATATTATATGAATTAATGCGATAGGGATCATTTATTTTTATTTTTGTATTAACTATTGCAGCAATAACAGCCCACTTAAAGCAGAAAATAATACTGTTTTGTATATTAATACATGCCTATCTTTTTTCTATGAATGCCGGCAATTTCTGATATGATAAACCATTTAAGGGGCCATATTCACTTATATTAAGCTTGTAGCGAACGCGTTGCGTCGCAATAAAAGATGTATTGTATAAAAGAAAACTATTTATTTAATTTTATTTAATTTGAGACGTGTGCTCAAAGCTCTGATTCGTACACGAATGAATTAATTTAAAATATTTTCACAATCAAAATATTTTAAACTGAACAAATAATAAAAAGTAATTTGATTTAACATTTTTAATACAAACAGGTATTTTAGTTAAAAGTATATATATATATTAAATAAACGTATTTATAACTGCTCGTTACATTCTCCCCCTCTGGTACAAAAGTCGACCCGATGAAGTAGCAGAACAAGAATATGACTTTCTCCCCCTCTGCTGCATAGATCGTCCCCGATGATGTGCAGTATAACGTTAAGTCTGACGTATGGAAAGTTCCCAATAAAATATCTGGCTTTCTCACAACAACGTAATAGGAAAAGCCTTTCTTTGCAACAACAACATATAGGTCCATCTCGACAAGGTACAAATTTTTATGTTAATCCTTTATATTTTGAACTTTGAAGCTGTAACGCCCATCTAACAAGGCGACAAATATGTGACTTTAAATCAAACCGCCAGTTAAGCGATTGATGATTCATTGATAGTGAAGTCTCTGAACCTTTGTTATATCCACAGAATTTTTGAACTACTTCTTTTCTGTTGAATGCTTCTTTTTCTGTTGTGGAGTGGTTCCTTTTAGCTGGTAATAATAATCGGCCCACGTACTCTAATATATCTGCCATTTTCTCCCCCTGAAGGAGAACAGCTCCAATAGTATAGTTGCTCGAATCCGTTTTTAACACAATATGTAAATTTTCATCTACTTGGTGTAGAATTAGAGGTGAAATGAGTAATATAAATGAGGTATCTTCTATGTTGGCCCATTTACAAAAAACTGCTTGGTGATACCAAAGATTTGTTTGGTAATTCCAAAGAAGTGCTGGGTAAATTAAAAACTTGCTTGGTGTTCCCAAAGATTTGCTTGGCGATTCCAAAGACTTTCTTGGTGATTCCACAGACTTTCCTGGTGATTCCAAAGACTTGCTTGGTGATTCCAAAGACTTGCTTGGTGATTCCAAATACTTTCTTGGTGATTCCAAAGACTTTCTTGGTGTTTCCGAAGACTTGCTTGGTATTTCCAAAGACTTGCTTGGTGATTCCAAATACTTTCTTGGTGATTTCGAAGACTTGCTTGGTGTTTCCAAAGACTTGCTTGGTGATTCCAAATACTTTCTTGGTGATTCCAAAAACTTTCTTGGTGATTCCGAAGACTTGCTTGGTGTTTCCAAAAACTTGCTTGGTGATTCCATAGACTTGCTTGGTGATTCAAAAATGTTCAAATGAGTGGATTGAAAAGACATTGTATTATATTTCCTTACTTTTACCATTGGTGGAAAAAAATCATTACATTCTTTGTAAAACTCCTCATTTACATCTTCGTCCTAGCGCTCGTTTTCAAACCAAGCATTCTGAGGTTTTGGAACTTGCATTTTAAATTCGAATTGCTTTTTTGGTTCGTCCTTAAAATGCCATGTTCGTTGTGCGAGATCCAGCACGATTCCGGCCTCTTCCATAAAGTCAATGCCCAAAAGTGTACGATTATTTTTGGCGTATGGTAAACAGATGAAACGGATGCGCTTTAATCGTTTCCCTATGATGACGCTGAGAATTGTCGTTTGCACCTTCTGTTTCCTTGGAATTCCATCTGCGAGGATTACTTCTGCAAATACGTCTTGAAATTCCAAGTCTCTTTCTTTCATTTTAGTGTATAGGATTTGTCCTGCCACGCTGGTTCTAGCTGCTGTATCTAAATAGGCTTTACCATGTAGGCCGTTGATGCAGATATCTACTGTCGGTATGTTTCTTCCAACCAACGTCGTCTGTATTGCGTTGAAGTCTATTTGTTCTGCGCTGTTCTTTGAAGTGTTCTTTAAACAGTAAGGGCATTTTGAACGATAATACCCTTCAGCACCACACCCGCATAGGTTGGGCATTTTCCTCAAGCATTAATTCCGTCTCGCGTGCCTTTGTTAATAGTTCTTGGAAACACTGAACGTTTTCACGAGGTACGCGCTCTCGTATTTTAATGTGGAGTTGTGAATATACCATATGCAGCATTATTTTCTCCGACAATCTCTTCGAAAGCTGCGTAAATAAACGCCTTTTTCTACATATAAATTCATCAGTCGGCTCAGACTGTCTTTGTTTGTCCTGTTTAATTTCACCAAAAATTCGCCAATCGGGTTTTGGTGGTGCGAAAGCCGTCTGTAGAAGATATATTGCGTCTTCAAAAGTCTTTGCCTCTTCTTTTACGCCCTGCCACCAACCTGAAGCGTATCCTTCCATGACATGGGAGAGGCTTGTTAATGCATGAGAATCTGGGATATTTTCAGCATCTTTGTACACTCGAATGGTCGCGATGAAATCTTCAACTTTTGTGCAGTTTTTACCACCGTTGAAACGCGCGTTGCACGTGCTGAACGTCTTGCTGGGCATTTTGTTCATCTGAATGCCAGACAAAAGGGTATTAAATTGGCATTCTGACAATGTTATCATCCTGCTGGCTGTCGAGATGTTGCTGTTAGATGTACCAGCGTTGCTACTCATCTGACCATTACCGTTCGATGGAACTATGTTGTTGGCACTAATTAGCACATCATTGTTTCTGCCGTTATCGTCTTCGCATACGATATTTCGCGGCTGTACCGGGTTCTTCTTTCTCGGACTTCTCTGCAACACAATTAACGTCGTGTCGTGCAGTCAACAGTCCAACACTGCGCAGCGAACTTTCTGATCTTGCTCTGCTTTACTTTGACGGCACCGTGGTCACCGGTTTTCACTGACACTGCTTTAAAAATGTCGCCGGGAACTGCCTTCGTTCGGCTGGGACAGCCGGTATTCGCTGGAACAGCTTACGTTTTGTCGCTGGAAAAAGCTTGCCTTTGTCTTGCGTTTATGACTGAAACAGTCTGCGTACGCCTGGTGCAGTGTCCGTGATCTTGCTTTTCCGTTGGGCGCCAATGTAGCGAACGCGTTGCGTCGCAATAAAAGATGTATTTTATAAAAGAAAACTATTTATTTAATTTTATTTAATTTAAGACGTGTGCTCAAAGATCTGATTCGTACATGAATGAATTAATATAAAATATTTTCACAATCAAAATATTTTAAACTGAACAATTAATAAAAAGTAATTTGATTTAACATTTTTAATACAAACAGGTATTTTAGTTAAAAGTATATATATTAAATAAACGTATTTATAACTGCTCGTTACAAGATCCATTTTATTGATTTTTATCAAAGCTCATCCACTATCCCGTTCTTGAAAGTTCTCCATTTTATTTATTAACAATTCTTCAATATTTAACATTACATCTTCAATAATTGGTTAATATTGTTAGTGGTTTTGTTATATGTGAAAAAGTGCTTAGTTTAAATTCATCATCATCATCTTTGACAGAAGGTTTTGAAGGACGTATGTAGTCAGCAGAGATCTCCGCATTCAATTTTAAAGATATTTTCTCATTTAATTCTCTTTCCAGTAATTTTTTAATTTTATTTCTTATTTGATCGAAATTCATATGGATTAATTAGACTTTCATCATCATTAGGTAATATGTAATCACATATTTTATTTTTAAATGCTTTTCGTACCAATTTAAATCCATCTATATCTGCAATCTCTGATGCTCTCTTATGCGCTGTAGATCTTAAATGGCCTCTCCAGAGGGATTTGTGAACTGTAACATTACAGTTCTCACAGTAGCGGCTCACCGATGATGATGTTGATGCGATTTCATATTCATTATTCAGCAAATCCTCATATTTTCCTTGTTTTGAAGGAATTTCCTCTTGAAAATGTTGACACGAATGATGTTTTAAAGTATTTGCTCTGCTAAAAGATTTACTACACTTTAAGCAGCTAAACTTTGTATTCTCATGTATTGTCGATACATGTCTCTTTAAATTATAGTTTTTCGCGAAGGACTTTGAACACAATGCACAGATAAACATTTTTTAATTTTTAAAGAAGTTCTCGAAGTTGCAAACAAACGAACACTAACTTAAATTATTATTTTGAATATCAAGAAACTTCAACTTCAAATTTTACAGGAATTATTGAACATAAAAAATTTCAGTGTTGCAGTAAAGATGTGTTACTGCAGTTTTAATTTACTGACTTCCGGTGTATTTCACTACTTATACATTAAATTTTGCTGAATTCAAATTTTTTATATTCAGTTAAATATATATATATATATATATATATATATATATATATATATATATATATATATATATATATATATCATATTACATACTTTGATATATAAAGGTGTTCTATACATATACAATGGATATAATAATAAATTTTACTCGTTTTCACACTTTTAATATATCAACATTAAAAATTGGAGTGTCAATTTTGTCCCCATTTAAAATTCTCTACTAAAAGCAATCTGAAGCGGCATATTCTGCGAAAACATAGTTTTTCGTATAAAAAGGCTAAAACTTATACTTGTAAGTAAATAATTAAATATATTTTTAAAATTATTTAATATTAATAATAATTTTATTAACAGCAAATACTCAAATTGAAATACTAGAAGTCGTAACACTCCCGCCAGTTAATTTAATAGATGTTGGAATTAGGGAAGGTTTGTTAGATGATGGACTAGATGATGTATTTCTTAACTTGGACGATCCGAGGTTAAATGCGGATCGTCATTATTGTAATTTAATGGAGATGATGATGTTGATAATATTTTATTAAACGCTCTACTCAGTTTTGAGCAGATAATGCAAACATAAGTTTTATTAATTATTTGTTATATTGTTACAAATCGTTTTAGGAATAAATAAATAAAACAATATGTATTTAAATATTTAATTTAAAATGAATATTTTTAAAAGTAAGTATATTGATACGTTTTTTTATTTATAACGTAAATCGAATAGAGCCATCCCGATAACTTCTGATTGTCGTCCTCGAAAAATAATAGACCACTTCTGTTCATTTATATTATATAAATATGGATCATCGGTTTCAACTTTTCTAGAAATTCTTGCTGGTAGATCTATTGATACAATTAATGTTGTTCCATTAATTGTGTTTTTCCATTCAAATTCAGAAATTCTGAATTCCTGATCAATGGGCAAGCCATCTACTCTAACGTATGTGAGAGATTTCCTTTTGCTAAACTAATAATTTCAGCGAAATCCTTAAAATAATATAAATACATAAATTAATAAATTAAAAAAATATAATATAATATATGATCCCAAATATAACCAAATTAAACGATCATGACTTTGTAGAATAAAATCCAGTACAATAACCCGTTTAGTAAAATTGGCCTTGAACGAAATATATGTCAATGCACTAATACAGAAGTGCCTTAACCTGTTTACAACAAAAAAATTATAAACCAAAAAAATAAGCGTCTAATAATAACATTCATTCATATATCGAAATTTTTAATTTACAATCATCGTTCCTCTTTGTTGAACCCTTTGCTCCTCAACTCTCTTGATGATCATGCAAAATAAAACAAACAAGCATAACTATAGTATACATTATACCTATGTTAACTGAAATTTAATTGCAACTATAATATTTTACAACAATATTAATACGTTTGTAAAAATTCTCATTCACAAAAAATTCTTACACCGATATAATTATCCCAACAACACATTTGCTCTTTACGGCTACATGCCTTCATAACATGCATATAATATATATATATATATATATATATATATATATATATATATATATATATATGTATTAACATTAACAAATTATGTTAAAAAATCATCCCACTGGCTCCATGCCATTATATAGTATACATATAATGCACCTATGTTAAATATACTTCCAGTGAAAAAACAATAACAAATATTCTGTTAAAATATGATCCCCATTGAAAAAACAATAACAACTTTACTGTTAAAATAAGATCTCTAATGTCCTACACTACCAACAATTCTGGTAAAAAATGATCACTATTGAACTATACCAACAACAACCATGTTAAATAATGATAGCTCAGTGGTTAGTGCGTTGGTGCTATCCATATGGTTTATTCCACATCAAATCGACAGTGTTTTATTATTTTCTTCGATTTTCTTGAAATTTAGTTTATGGCTTTGAATATAAAAAAATATAAGTTGATTCTTTTTCTAAATTCGAAAATTTCACTAAATTTATTTGCTTCAAATAAACACAACTTTTTCTTATAGAGGTAACTTCGAAACCAATTATCTAGGTCAATGATGTTGCCAATTTGTACTGACTGGAACTTGACCACGTTTAGACAATATCTTTAAAATATGTGACTAACTTTTATTTAAATAATGTAGGTGCTATCCATATGGGTAATTCCATATCAAATCGACAGGGTTTCATTTTTTCTTCGATTTTCGTGAAATTTAGTTTATAGCTTTGAATATATAAAAAAAATATAAGTTGATTTTTTTTTTTCTAAATTTGAAAATTTCACTAAATTTTGATGCTTCAAAAAAACACAAATTTTTATAATTGCAGCAAGACTTTCATAAACATCTTGTATTCTTAGTGTAATTATTAAATTATTACAAAGTTTTCAAACTCTAATTTTTCAATTTTTTTCCAAAAATTGTTCTATTATTTCTAAATATTAGCCGAGTTTTTTCATACTTCAACTAGTTCAAATTGAACTTCAGTTCAAGTTTTATACGTAAAGCAAAAACAACAATTGAAGCAACATGGCCGCTGGTTCAATTAATTTGAACTAAAAATTTTGTGGTTGTGAAATTAGCTTATAAGTTTTCCAGTGGCTGCATTCAGCGACCTCATCAGTTGTGTAGCTGTTGAGCCATTTGAGCTTGAATGGCATGCTACCCTCAACATGTTTAGTGAGCGGTCGCCATTTTTTCCAGCATGAAACTTTTACGCTACATTTGCACTGCCTTTGTTATCGATGACATTCGATGACATTTTACCTCAAATATTTATATAGAATTTATATAAAATGGAATTTAGATTGGAAATATGTGTTTAATCAATTAAAGAGTTGTGTGTTACTTTAATAAAATAATAATAAATTAAATTGTAAATTGACAGCGAGGTAGCGTTGCATTCAGTAACAGTGAGCGATTAGTTTTTAAGCAGTTTCGCAACTGCTGAGGTTGCTGAATGTAGCCAGTGTTTGCTACTGTTTCATTTTAAATTTAAATTCTGCTGAAATTTGATTTAAAGTTGAAAGGCTAAATCTTGATTTGAAGTAAACGTTTAAATCAATATAAGAATTTGTGTTGACATTGATATAAGAATAAAGAAATTTTCAAGTTAAGGTTAAGCTACCAAGCTATGATTCTTAAATTTAGGTTAAAGGTGTTTCAAACATTAACCTCAACTCTATGACTTGATAAATTTCAAAGCATTCCTAAGTGAATATTAAGTGCAATGGCATATTGGGAAGGTTAGGATAAAAGTAAGATCAGGAAGCCTGATCAAGCAACCTGATCAGGTTAACAACTTCGAACAGCGTCACGTTTTGAATCAGGCACTGATGAAAATCCCTGATCATTTCCGGATTTGAAATCTGGCGGTCAGTAGTATGGATTCGCCGGTTCTGGCCCCACTAGGCTCCATGGAGCACATTGTTGTTAGTGTAAATGAATTTTTAACAGAGATGTTGTTGTTTTTTTCAATAGGGATCATTTTTTAACATAGTTGTTGTTGGTATAGTTCAGTAGGGATCATTTTTTAACATAGTTGTTGTTAGTGTAGTTCAATAGGGATCATTTTTTAACATAGTTGTTGTCAGTGTAATTCAATAAATAATAATAATAGTTTGGCGCTACAGTCCTGCATAGAACTTCGGCCGAGCTCTCTCACCATTTTGAGCTGTGCGTGTTATATTTGTACTCAAAGTGGTGGGACCTACAGTTTATTGCCGAATCCGAACGGCGGGTGAGAGCTTTTCATAGGCAATGTTTTACTCTCGTAGGTTTGCCATTTACTGACGAGAGGTAGCGCTTGATTTCAACGTTTACTTCAAATCAAGATTTAGCCTTTCAACTTTATATCAAATTTCAGCAGAATTTAAATTTAAAATGAAACAGTAGCAAACACTGGCTACATTCAGCAACCTCAGCAGTTGCGAAACTGCTCAAAAACTAATCGCTCACTGTTACTGAATGCACCGCTACCTCGCTGTCAATTTACAATTTAATTTATTATTATTTTATTAAAGTAACACACAACTCTTTAATTGATTAAACACATATTTCCAATCTAAATTCCATTTTATATAAATTCCATATAAATATTTGAGTTAAAATGTCATCGAATGTCATCGATAACAAAGGCAGTGCAAATGTAGCGTAAAAGTTTCATGCTGGAAAAAATGGCGACCGCTCACTAAACATGTTGAGGGTAGCATGCCATTCAAGCTCAAATTGTTCAACAACTACACAACTGTTGAGGTCGCTGAATGCAGCCACTGGAAAACTTATAAGCTAATTTCACAACCACAAAATTTGTAGTTCAAATTAATTGAACCAGCGGCCACGTTGCTTCAATTGTTGTTTTTGCTTTACGTATAAAACTTGAACTGAAGTTCAATTTGAACTAGTTGAAGTATGAAAAATCTCGGCTAATATTTAGAAATAATAGAACAATTTTTGGAAAAAAAATTGAAAAATTAGAGTTCGAAAACTTTGTAATAATTTAATAATTACACTAAGAATACAAGATGTTTATGAAAGTCTTGCTGCAATTATAAAAATTTGTGTTTTTTTGAAGCATCAAAATTTAGTGAAATTTTCAAATTTAGAAAAAAAAATCAACTTATATTTTTTTATATATTCGATGTGATGTGGAATTACCCATATGGATAGAACCAACATTAGTTAAATAAAAGTTAGTCACATATTTTAAAGATATTGTCTTAACGTGGTCAAGTTCCAGTCAGTACAAATTGGCAACATCATTGACCTAGATAATTGGTTTCGAAGTTACCTCTATAAGAAAAAGTTGTGTTTATTTGAAGCAAATAAATTTAGTGAAATTTTCGAATTTAGAAAAAGAATCAACTTATATTTTTTTTATATATTCAAAGGCATAAACTAAATTTCAAGAAAATCGAAGAAAATAATAAAACACTGTCGATTTGATGTGGAATAAACCATATGGATAGCACCAACATTATTTTAATAAAATTTAGTTACATATTTTTAAGATATTTTTTTAACGTGCTCAAGGTCCAGTCAGCACAAATTGGGTGTTTCGTACCAACAAATAAAACAACAAACAATTGGCAAAATGCATTGACAAATAGCATGCCGTAATTAGAGACCTGTGGGGGAATTCAGTAAGTAGTTTGCGATATCGTTGTCGTTAATTTGCGGTAAATATTGTTAAAGTTATTCTCGAACTCATATTTAACAATTTGTATTGATAATTAACTTTGACTTTGAAATCGTTGTTAAGCTTTGCTACAATCGCAAACATGACATCGATTATAACGAGTACTCAATATACTCGGTATACTTACTGTCATATTTTGTTTATTTTTTTTTAAATTACGTGATGTGTTACAACAATGAATTAATTCATTTTAATATATACATATTCTACTGACCTAAATGAACGTTTTAAATAAATCCTATACA
This sequence comes from Dryomyza anilis, assembly GCA_951804985.1. Classification (NCBI taxonomy): domain Eukaryota; kingdom Metazoa; phylum Arthropoda; class Insecta; order Diptera; family Dryomyzidae; genus Dryomyza; species Dryomyza anilis. The sequence goes on along the minus strand of OX638133.1, from coordinate 51,140,467 downwards.
CAAGTGCTTTAAATAAATTATTTTTTATTTCAAAAATGAAAACCGGCGTAATATGTGTTTTCGTGTATCCTCTTTACGCATTTTCGAGCAACTCCAAGCATTCGGGTTGGGACCAAGCCTTGGATTCGCTCATGTAAACAACTTGAAGCCGCAGGCCCTGCCGCACTCAACAAAGAAGGTCTGAGTCGCATGATCCTTATGCTTGCAAGTGATGAAGTGTTTCCGGTTCTTCTCCGTCTGCTCACTAGCAGTAGTCATCGTCGGATAATGAGATGTGGAGACGCTAATTAGGCACGATTATTGTTGTTCTCGTACACGCCCAACATCAGGTTCTTGCTGAATTTATCGTAGATACAAAAAACTTTCAATTTTTTGAACAGACATTTTTTAATATTTTTATTTATTTGAAGTTTAAGAACTTGGTGCTGCCATACATTTGAACGTTTTACTCGTTGATTTACTATCGATTTCTGTGTTGTTAAAACTATGCTAACAGAATCACTCAATCGTTACTGCAAGCTACAATTCTTATTATATAACAATATAGCTAACTAGTTACAGAATTGCCCCACGGGTCTTCTCTATAGCCGATATTGCATTAATTTGAGCAATTATTCTTCGACATGAAATATTATATAAAATTTAAACGCGCTGTAACTTTTTAACTGAAAGTTTTTTATTAAAATCAAACACGCAGTAACTTTTTAACTTAAAGTTAATATTACTTCGTTATTTTGTTTATATTTTCATTTTAAAGTTAATTACAATTATGTGTTCTGAGAAAAATTGTAAAAAATATACCTCTATTAAATCACAATTTCACCAAAAACCATTAAAACATTGACCGAGGTAACTTCGAAAAAAAATTTAGCTCAATCAAAAGTGACGTAAATCGAAAAAGTAAAATTTGAAAACTTAACGAACAAGATGACGACAAAAATCTATAAAAAAATTTAACAAATTGATGACAGATATCTATGTGGGGTCTTTACTTTCCGCGCTTTTTATTATGAGTATTAAATAAATGTTTTATTTAAAATTTATTAGATTTTTTTTATTAAATTTTAATTATTTAATTATATGTCTAACAAGTTTGAGTATATTTTTCCAACTGAATTTTATTGTGTGAATTATTGTCAGTATTTTCTGTATGTGTATATGTTTATTTATGTACAAAGTTCGTCAAGTATAAATGTTTACAGTGTCCGTCCGTAAAACCCGTCTTACATTCGGCCATCCTGACAAATCATTCGTCCCCGAATGACGGATTCCATTTTTCATATTCTCCACAACAGTGTTTGTATTATTTGGGCCTTCACCATCGCCGACTTTTTCGACTTTATACCTTCCATGGTTAAATTTACCAACAATTGTATATGATCCAAAGAATTTAGGTTTAATTTTTTATCCATCCCCAAATTATAAGTAATAGCAACCAGCTCATTTAACTCCTAATTTGTTTCCGGAGCTCTTTTCTTATCGAAAGTTTTTCGATTCTCTAATTGTAGTTTTAAAATATTTTCGCGTGCTTCTTCTCGAACAATGTTCTTTCTTGATCTAATTCTTCGATAGCAGCTTCTTCAAGAAGTTTCCGAATGTCTTCGTTTGCAGGAATACGCATTTCTAGACCTGTTATAATTCTGAATGGCGAAACTTTTATACTACGAGGGACTGAATCGTTTATGGTTTGTTGTATTTGATCCGTGTGTTTGTACCAATTTTGTGGATTTTGAATACATAGTTTCGTTAACATTGGTACTAGTATTTTGTGTATCCTTTCAACCTGCCCGTTGCCTCTTGGTACTCCAGTAGCTATTTATAAATGTTGTATTTGCTCATCCCCACAATATTGTTTAAATGCTTGGGACGTAAATGCGGATCCTCTGTCCGAAATAATTCTTTCGGGATTTCCAAATATGACTGCTTGTTTCTGAAGTCTTTTGACTACTTCTTTAGATCCCGTGCTCTTTGTGGGGTAAATCCACACAAATTTTGAAAATTCATCGACGACTACCAGAATGTGGTTGTATTGTTTATGGGTTTGCTCTTACGTCCCAACATGATCGATGTGATAAGTCAGCAATAGCTTGTCTGGTTTGTCAATTGGATTCAAAACGCCTTCTTTTTCCCAGCTTTGGCATCTGACACAATGCATTTCATGCAATTCTTAACTGCAGTATTAACTTTCGTATTTAAATTTGTAATATAGAATGTCTTTTCTATAAGGTCCTACGTCTTTTTGACTCCAAAGTGTCCTTGACGATGAGCCATCTGTATAATTTCTTGTTCCATTGCTGATGGTACAACAATTAATTATTTAATTGTATCTTTATGAAGCACATCGTATTTTAGGAAGTAATCCTCGTATATGTCTTTTTCTACAATTGTTCCAATTACTTTGATCCACTCGTCTCGAAGTTGAGCGTGTTTTATCCTATGGCTTAACGAATTTTCTAACATCAAACAGGCAACTCTGCTCAAGGCATCTTCGTTCCTGAACGATGCTCCACGGTATAATTGAATTCCTGAAGAAACATTTCCCATCTCGATACTCTAAGTGGTACATCTTCTTTTTTGAGTGTCATTGTAAACGCGTTGCAATCTGTCACGATCTTTATATGCTTTCCTAGAACATACACTCTCCACTTTTTTAATGCTTCTATTATTTCTAGTACTTCCAGTTCGTATGAGTGATATTTTTGTTCTGCTTGCGATGTTTTCCTACTCATGTACTGCACGGGATGTAACTGTTGATTATCAGAATTCTTCTGCAAAAGTACACCTCCGTATCCATACTTGCTTGCATCAGTATGTATTTCAGTTGTTGCAGTTTGACTATATATTTGAAGGACTGGTGCACTCATCAGCGCTGTTTGTAACTGTTGAAAGGCTGCAAGTTGTTTATCTTCCATCTTAAATGATGCTTGCTTGGAAAGTAAGTCGGAAAGTTTTCGAAAAGCGCAGCATAATCTTCTAGTTCCATCCTTTTTTGATACAAGAACAATTGGTGAGGCATATTTCGAATAACTTGGTTGAATAATGCCCTCCTCTAACCAACTTTTTTAAAAAAATGTTGATCCATCTGAGTCTATCATTATATTAAAACATGTAAAAATATCATTTCCGATTACTGCAGAATATAGAATATCATCGTCCTTGGCAATGTGAAAATTAATCTCTATGTCCAATCCATCAATATTTATGGGTAACGTAACACTTCCCGTGGTTTCTATTTCCATTTGCCCAATTCCTACTAAACTAAATTCTACGTTTATTAGTTTTAAAAATGTGCCATGTCTTAACATACATATGTCACTTCCAGTGTCAATTAAAGCCGATACCGTTGAATCTTGAATTTTTAAATCTTTAAAGACAAGATTAAATATAGATTCTTGAGATTTATTTGCATCCACTTTATCAGATGTGACATGAATATTTCCGTTTTTTTTAAAAGGGATTTTTTGATATGTCGCACTCAAACGATCGGTGTCCTGGTTCGTGGCATTTAAAGTATGTGTAGTTTGCTTTAGGACAATCTCTGGCAATATGACTGCGATCACCGCACTTAAAACACCTTCTGTCTGTATTATCCACTACTTATTTTTGCACAGGTCTTTGTTGTTGTTGGTAGAAGTTATTAGGAGACTTATGTTGATATTGATTTGAAGTCTGACGATAGTAATCCTTCTGATTCCTTGTTGGTTTCGTATTCCAGAGTTTTTCATAAATTTTTATTTGCTCCTTCAACTCATCTAGTGAGTGCGCTTGATAAAGTATGATTTTATTTGATCGCGAGTCTGGTATACCTTCAATAAAGTATTCGATTAAAGTTTCTTCATCCAATCTGATAGTGCTGTCAATTTCCATTAACTTGGTATTCTCTATAAGTTTCTTGAGGTTTCTTTCGGCGAATATATAAAAGCCTTCAAACTTCAATCGTTGACAACTTCGTCCCAAATTCTTTTTTTAATGCGTCCTTTAGAGAATTCCAGTATTTTATATTTGACTGACTTCGGATAAATATGCGTGCAGCTCCCTTCAGCAGTTGTTTTGCATAAATAAACTTCTGCAATCCATTCCAGTACACTATTTCAGCGTTATCCTCGAATTCCTGCAACCATTGATTAAGGTCTCCATGCACTGTTCCTGAAAACAACTAAAGAGCATCTTGTATGTCTTTTAGTGTGAATATGGATCGCTCGAAAGATGATGCTTGTACGATTGATGCGGCATCATCATAATCCGACTTATTCTCGTCTGTTCTAGAAAAGCCGAAGTATTCAAGGAGTCTGTCCTGCAGTGTTTGTTTCAGTCCTATTGTCAAAAGCCCCACCTTGATTAATTCCCTTCTTAAGCATTCTACTCTCATCGATAATATTGAAGTCAAGTCCATGTTGTGTAATAACAATATCAATATAACAAACAAGTTATTTAATTAACTATTACAACGTATTTTAAAATTTTTAAATATAAAATAATTAAATGATGACGAATTTTGCTTTGCAATAATTCAAATAGTTTTAAATATTATTAATTCTTTTAATGTTAAAATTAATGTTTAATCATTTAATTATTTCATTACAAAATTCACGCCATGAAATTAATACAAGCAATTATTTAAAAAAGATTGGAAATCTCTCACCAGCTTCAACTCGTCAATGTTCACGGTTTTTTTTTATTTTTGGATTGTCTTTTATTTACTTAATATACTCTTCAGTTTTTCTTCAGCTTCTCAAATTACGTAGATTTTTTTATATACATTTTGTTAAAAATTTATTTTTTATGACTTGTATTTTTATTTTATTATTGTTTTATAGTTTTTTTTTTAATTTTTATGTTATTTTTTCAACAAATTTTCCACAATGCCTTGCTGAAGTTTAGTGACTCCTCGCGCAATGCAAAATGTAGATTATGCTTCTGTCTCTGATTCCTCTAAGCGATCATCTGCGATCCCTTCTGCAATCCTCTGCGATCCCCTCTGCAATCACCTCTTCAGGATGTTCTCTCTATGATGCTACTCTCTGCGAAATCGACTCTGCGATAACTTCACTGCGCAGCCGTATCTGCGTTGCTACACAGAAAATAAACGGGTTCATAATATTAACGAATGCTGTTCATAGAGACAAATTCATACGTTTTAATGCAAGATACATTGTGACAATGTACATTGTCCTGTAACTTATTTGTGAATTTGATGATCAGTTCATTTTCAGTAAGAATCAGTGTTCATAATACGCACAAATAAATTTAATGATTTTTTTTATACTTCAATGAATTATATTCATTGAAATACTGCAGTAGACATTTTGCATGTTCGTTTTTCGTGTTCGTTGCTAGTAGCGTTAGCTGCGCTATTCGCTATTCGCTAATTCGCAGAAAGCTGCGACAAATGTAAGAAGTAGTTGCGAAATGAAGTGAAATGAAGTGCTAAATTACATTTAATTTATATTATACTATTATATTTAATGTATATATTAATTGAATTTACATTAAAATAATAAAATGAGAAAACTTTCTGAATTCACTTTTGTTTATGATCTCGTTCATTAAAGTATGTATTCGATTCATTGCGACAATGAACTCTCGCATTCAATATAGCTAATGAAATATTCATTGTAATTATGAATATTTGTCATTTTGTTTCATGATCCATACATTGTAATTCAATGAATTTGTACATTGAAGTATTACCGGAAATTCGTTGTGACAATGAACAATTACATTGGACCAATTTTAACGAAATATTCTTTGTGATAATGTACTGTTTCATTGTAGATATGTACTTTTTTGGTTCAGTGTACTTGTGTGATCGGCGATGTGGCTTTGTGGCAAAATTGATGGTTGTGCGCACAGGCTTTTGAAATCACACCTTCGATATCGTCCCTGCGTCTTTACTCGTCGCCCGATCAGTGTTGTGGCCAGCTTGTGGCCACAGGCTTATTGACCGAGACGAATTTATCACACGCGTTAAAAAAATATCGTTTTTAAATGAAACTACCCCGGATGAGCCTCCAAATGTGGGGTCTTTACTTTCCGCGCTTTTTATTATGAGTATTAAATAAATGTTTTATTTATATTTTATTAGATTGTTTATTAAATTTTAAATTTTTAATTATATGACTTACAAGTTTGAGTATATTTTTAATCTGAATTTCAGTGTGTGAATTATTGTCTATATTTTCTGTCTATGTATATGTTTATTTATGTATAAAATTCGTCAAGTATAAATGTGTACAGTGTCCGTCCGTAAAACCCGCCCTACATCTATTAGAAAAGTTCTGACGTAATTTTGAATAAAGTTTAAAGAGCTCAAAAAAGTATTTACGTTAATTGCACTTTTAAAATGTTGTCATTGATAAAAATATATTATATAGAAAAAATTATTTCTCCCTTACATCAAAAAACACCTCTCCAAATTTCAAACAGAATACCCGAGTGGAAATTTAGTTCAGGATGCGATCATTGTCTGATCGTGCATCCAGATTTCAAATCCGGAAATGATCAGGGGTTTTCATCAGTGCCTGATTGAAAACGTGACGCTATTCGAAACTGTTAACCTGATCAGGCTTCCTGATCTTACTTTTGAGTTGAGGTTAATCTTTGAAACACCTTTAAACTAAATTTAAGAATCATAGCATGGTAGCTTAACCTTAACTTGAAAATTTCCTTATTCTTAAATCAATATCAACACAAATTCTTAAATTGATTTCAACGTTTACTTCAAATCAAGATTTAGCCTTTCAACTTTAAATCAAATTTCAGCAGAATTTAAAAAGCTGTCAAACAATAGATTGAGGCGATATCTATGAAACAGTAGCAAACACTAGAAAACTTATAAGCTAATTTCACAACCACGAAATTTTTAGTTCAAATGAATTGAACCAGCTGCCATGGTGGTTTAATTGTTGTTTTTGCTTTACGTATAAAACTTGAACTGAAGTTCAATTTGAACTAGTTGAAGTGTGAAAAAATTAATCTAATATTTATATAATATAATAATACAACAAATTTTGGAAAAAAATTGAACCAAATCAAAATTGCTGTATTTGCCGAAATTAGAGTTCGAAAACTTTGCAATAATTTATTAATTATAAGTCATCATTTCATAAAAAAATAATGTATACCAGAATCAAAAACTAAATTCAATTCTTAGCATAATAGACACCAATATCCATTTAGCAACATCATTGACCTAGATAATTGGATTCGAAGTTACCCCTATAAGAAAAAGTTGTGTTTATTTGAAGCATCAAAATTTAGTAAAATTTACGAAATTAGAAAAAAACAATCAAGTTATATTTGTTTATATATTTAAAGCCATAAACTAAATTTCACGAAAATCGAAGAAAAAAATAAAACCCTGTCGATTTGATATGGAATTACCCATATGGATAGCACCAACATTATTTAAATAAAAGTTAATCACATATTTTTAAGACATTGTCTTAACGTGCTCAAGGTCCACACACATAGAAAATTATTGTTGAAATTTGAAAATAAATATTACCAATTTATTAAAATCTACAAACGACAATATTATTTTTAATTTTAAAAGTAAAATTATTAATTTTCATTTAGAATTTTAAAAAAATAGTTAGGCACCCTGTTTTTATTTTGACATTTTATGTTTCAATTTTGGAAATATTCAAATTTATCGCGCGTTGTTGTGTGGACTAAAAATGTCCAATAATTGTAATCGCGACGACTAAATCGTGTAGTTGACGAGTTTAATCGGGCGACAACTTTAATCTGCATCCAGTACCCAGAGATTGCTCTCAATGGTGTTTTAAACAGATGGACATACGTTCGAGGAAACAAGTCGTTGGCACTGTTTTCGGTCGGCCAAGCGCGGACCCAGATCACTCCCCTCTACCACCCAACCCCCCAAAAAAAGGCGCACTTTTGAATTTATCAAACAAATTTAAAAAAAAACGCAACATGAAAAAAATGCGCCTAATCAAAATTTTGCGCTTTTTTAAAAAGAGCGGAAACTATAGAGAATGGCGCAAAATTTGCAAAAAATCATAAAATTGCAAATTTTCCACATCTACAGAAGGGCGCAAAATATAGAAAAAGGTGCAAAATGTTCAAAAAAACATTAAATTGCAAATGCGTCTAATTTACAAAATTTTTGCGCCTCTACAGAAGGGCGCAAAATATAGAGAAAGGCGCAAAATGTTCCAAAAAGCATAAAATTGTAAATGCGCCTAATTTACAAAATTTTTGCGCCTCTACAGAAGGGCGCAAAATTTAGAAAAAGACGCAAAATGTTCAAAAAAGCATAAAATTGCAAATGCGCCTAATTTACAAAATGTTAGCGCCTCTACAGAAGGGCGCAACATTTTCAAAAAAGCATTAAATTGCAAATGCGCCCAATTTACAAAATTTTTACGTCTCAACAGAAGGGTGTAAAATATAGAAAAAGGCGCAAAATGTTCAAAAAAGCATAAAATTGCAAATGCGCCTAATTTACAAAATTTTTGCGCCTCAACAGAAGGGCGCAATATATAGAAAAAGACGCAAAATGTTCAAAAAAGCATAAAATTGCAAATGCGTCTAATTTACAAAATTTTTGCGCCTCTACAGAAAGGCGCAACATTTTCAAAAAAGCATAAAATTGCAAGTGCGCCCAATTTACAAAATTTTTGCGCCTCTATAGAAGGGCGCAAAAATATAGAGAAAGGCGCAAAATGTTCAAAAAAGCATAAAATTGCAAATGCGCTTAATTTACAAAATTTTTGCGCCTCTATAGAAGGACGCAAAATATAGAGAAAGGCGCAAAATGTTCAAAAAAGCATAAAATTGCAAATGCGCATAATTTACAAAATTTTCGCACCTCTACAGAAAGGTGCAAAATATAGAAAAAGGCGCAAAATGTTCAAAAAAGCATAAAATTGCAAATGAGCCTAATTTACAAAATTTTTGCGCCTCTACAGAAAGGCGCAACATTTTCAAAAAAGCATAAAATTGCAAATGCACCTAATTTACAAAATTTTTGCGCCTCTATAGAGGGGCGCAAAATGTTCAAAAAAGCATAAAATTGCAAATGCGCCTAATATTCAGAATTTTAGGCATTTTTAAAAGACCGGAAACTACAGAGAAACGCGCTAAATTTTCAAAAAAATTAACACAAAATGGAAAAAGCGCCGAAAATGCAGAATGTTTGCGGCTTTTAAAAAGATCGCAAAATATAGAAAAAGGCGCCAAATTTTCAAAAAAAAAAAACACAATTCATTTACACGTCATTTTCATTTTCTGTTTGTTTTGATAATTTTGCGCTTGTAAAGACGATAACATTTTGTAAGTTATGCGCTGTTTTAATTTTGATTGTTATTTGAATAGTTTACGCCTTTTTGAGCTTTTCTCTCTACATTGCGCCTTTGTGTAAAAATTACTAACTATCTCCAGATTACTAATATTCTGTAAATTACCTTTTTAATTGTTCGCTTTTTTTTAAATTTTGCGACTTAAAAAAACTTTTTGACATTTTAATCTTTATTAAAATTGTCCAAAATAGTGGGCAACTTTTATTTTAAAGTTGACTTTAAATTGTCTACGAATATGCGCCATTGTATTTTGACAAAGATTCTGAAGAATACACAATTCGAGTCTTAAATATTTTGAGATCTAAATCAAAATGCCCCAAGACAAAAATTCTATCTCTTTTAAAAAGAGATAGGCGGAGTTTGTATCACAAGCACGGCATATTTTGGAACTGCCCGATTCCAAAATATGCCGTGAATCTGTCATTAAAAAACCACAAAATTTTACAAACTGCTATACACTTCCCAAAATATTCCATTTATCTGTGTGTTGGCCGGAAATATTCCTGAAAAATTACATAAATTTTGTCTCGGGGTATCAATATTAAATCGAATTTAAACATTATAGGCGCATAACCATATACAATTTTATACAACTTTAATAATTCGACTTAAAAAAAATTCGACTTTTTTAGAATTTTTGTACAGAATAAATTGTCAAATAGATGATTTTGAATATAAATTTGACTTTAAATTGTCTATACTAATGCGCCATAGTTTTTAAAAAATATACATATATTTTGTATATCTTCATTGTACAACTATAAGTCCAAATACCATTTTTGAAAGTTTGATAAAAGTTCGACAATTCATAGTTTTAGATGTGTTGGTGTATTTTCATAATTAACGATTTGGGAAAGTTAGGTCACATGGGTAAGATCGGTCACATGGGACGGACTTATTGTCGGTCGGGCCCAACTATGGAATACCCTACACCTTTGGTGTGAATATTAATTTTGGTAATTTAATTGTATACGTACCTTTGAAGTTCTTAATTATGCTGAACATTCTTATACTCAGAATATTATCTATATACCAAATTTCTGACGACGTATATCCAATTAATTTAAAAAATTGATGTAAAAGTGAAAATAAAAAAAAAAAAAATTTGAAACATGTAGAAATATAAATGTGGGCGAATCACGCCCACTTTTAAAGCATATGTAGAGATTTAAGGCTAATATTTGCGAATAAAATGTCCACTATGAAAAAGCGAAAAGTAATAAAAAAATAAAATGTGGGCGTATCACGACCATTTTTGGATCACATATTTTTAGGTGAATTCTAACAATACATTTTAAATTTTATAAGTATATCTTCAATACTTTTCGAGTTCGTAAAGAGTTATATAAAAGTAACTTGTATGGGAGGTGGGCGAGTCCGTTGACCAATTTGGCTCATTTACATTGACAAAACTAACTTTTGGCTAAAAAGTTTTGAAACGAAATATCATCGCATTCTAAGCAGTATTTCTCAAGTTATCGTGTATACGAACAACAAGACAGCAAGACGGACATGGCTAAACGGACTCGGGTGGTGATGCTGATCAAGAATATATATACTTTTCCATACCGAACACGCCTCCTAAGGGGCGTTACAATATATGCACAAAGTTAATATACCCTGTACCTCATAGGTGTAGGGTATAAAATTAAAATATTCACAATATATAGTTTTAAAGTATATCCAATCGGCACTGCGCTAAAAGGTTATGATTGTTTCAAATTATAATTGAAGAAGTTATTAACAAAAAAATCGATATTGAAACAAAATTTATTTGATGACTTTTAGTTCTATAACGACGATTTATAATCCGATTTTTACGTTTTTAGTATTTTTGAAACTAAAAAAACTGTTTTAAATTAATGTAGTAATTGATGAAGTAACTATTACCTTTTAATTCTTGAATAAATGGTACAAAAAACTAGGTTAAATATCAAACTTAAGTTTGGTATAAATGGTACAATTGGTACAAATGTTACACTTTAAAAAAAAATCAAATTCAAATATTTTTGGTTTTGGAAATACGCTAACTTGAAAAGTGAAAATAATCATTAAAAATACATTGTGTATATCTGAAGTAGTTTTCCAACGAGATGTCGGTATTGATCACCTTTAATATAATACACAAATTGAATTTTGTTTCCAAAGGGTACTGAGATATGTACACCTTCCTAAAATCAGAGACCAAAAATAATTATTTTTTTCAAATTTATGTGTAAAAAGTCATTGTAAGAAATGATGGCACTGTAAAACAAAGGGTACCATTAGATAACATTCAATGAACATTTTAAATTTATTTTTATTACTGTTAAATTTTAAAATATTTTTTAATAATTATATTTGAGAAATATAAATAAAAGTTTGATTAATATTATTAAAGTCAAAAATAATTATTTTTGATAAATACTTTCAAAATTCAAATATAATTTTTATTTTAGATACATATTTATTAAAACCAAAATTAATTATTATTTTTGATATATATATGGAAAAAAAGTCGTTACTCCTACCAAAAAATCTCCAAACAAATTGGCTGAACTTTAGATAACCGGATAACCAAACTATCCCCTCTGTTTGGGTCCCAGACTAAATTGGGGCGCGGTCGGAATTGTGGTACCCCAGATAAATCGAAACCTTATACACATACCTATATGAACATGTAGGTTCTGAAATGAAAGATATTGATCTCTCGATTAGTATGTTATTATGTTCATCATTCGATAACCACAGTAACCTTTTTAGTTTTAACAACTGAGTTCATTTCATACACGAATAATATATAAATACAAGTATGGATACCCAAACGAAAAGAAATTTAATCAGAAGTCTATTATACACTTTTGTATTTATGTTTTAAAAAATAAAAAATTTAATATTTTATAAAAAAAATTTCGGAAAAAAGGCGCGAAAAAATCAATCTCCCCCCCAATTCATACTTCTGGATCCGCCCCTGCGGTCGGCACTGCCATGTTCGTCATCAAGTCCTACTTGCCATTCAACGAGACGCACGGTACGGTTTCACAACTGATTTGCGTTCCAACACTGACGGAAAGGTTCTCCCACTGTTCGTGTCTGACTATTGGGAAGTGATACCCGGTAACCCATGTGAGTCAATCACCAAACCCTACCAATGTGTAAACGTTATGGGCTTAAGGATGGTCTTTCCGTTGTGGAGTTGTGGAATTGTGTTAAAATTTTTAATCGTATGAAGATATAAAATAAAAGTTCATTTTAAATTAAAAATGTGTGTTTGTATTTATTTCATTGTTGTTGCCTTTTCAATTTTAAATTAAAAATGTCATTAAAAGCAAAAAACAGAACTAACAATAGAATTATTGAAATCTAACATTTGATTATCAATACCTGTTTGATAATTTTATTGTTGTATCCGACAATAATTTGAAAATAATATTTGTGGATCCATTTTAACATAAAATATTTTTAAATTATTGTCGGATTCGACAATAATTTTCTATGTGTGCAGTCAGTACAAATTGGATGTTTGGTACACAACAAATAAAACAACAAACAATTGGCAAAATGCATTGAGTGGCACATATTTCTGCACAAATTAATTACTGATATATTAAACCACTGTAAAAACTTCACCGGAATATTTTAATTATTTTTTTAACTCTTGTAAAATGAACGCAGTATAATCACAACCTTTTCTTAAATGGAAAACTACAATTAAGAGTCAATCTTTATGCGTTTGCAGTTTACCATAATTTTAAATTCAATATTTATTTGCACAACACAATGCAATTTTATCCTACATTACTGTTCGACATTTGACAAAACAGCTGATTTAGCGTTGCCTGATGTTCAGTTCTAATTGCAAATTAAACTTTTATAGAGTTAAAAAATGTGAAAATTGTGCATAACTGTTTAGTTAACTGCAAATAATAAAGATCTATATACGTATTGTATATCTATAGTATTATTATACTATCTCTTTTTTAATAAAACTTATTTTTTACAAAAAAACGAAACTTTTATTTTAAAACACAAAATTAGAATGAAAAAATATTTTATAATATTTAATAATTTTGAAACAAAATGAAAATCATATAAAATATTTTTTAATAAATAATAAACAAAATTTCAAAGTATATTTTAATACAGTAGTTCCTACAAGTACTCCCCCTCAAGTGTCAGCGTTACTGGAATCTAAGTTGTTTTCCAGATCTTAGAATCATTGATGGTGCTTGTGGATCGGTGGTTGTTTTCGAAGTACACTTTTTTCGGGACTCAGTGGCAATCAAATAAGCCGGTTTTAATCTGTCAATGGTTACAACTTTTTCTGAGTTATTAACTTAAATAACAAACGTTTTTTCACTCCTGAGAAGTACAAGATATGGGCCAGTATAAGGTTGTTGTAGTGGAGTTTTAACTGAATCAGTACGCAGAAACACATGAGTACATGTCTTGAGTTGTGTCGGGATATATTCTTTATTTGATCCATGTCGACTTCCTTAGCCTTAATTTGATTCATCCGTTCGCAAAAATCAGTAACCCAATCGTTTTTGTGGCTATAAGATTTTTCCTCAAAGAATTGGCCAGGTAGTTGCAATGATGTGCCATAGGTAAGCTCAACGGGTGATGCTTTAGCATCGTTGTTGACAGATGACCGGAGGCCGAGAAGCACCAATGGTAAGGTGTCGACCCAGTTTGTATCAGTATGGCACTTAATAGCTCCATTCAGTGTACGATGCCATCTTTCAATTTGGCCATTTGCCTGTGGATGGTACGAAGTCGTGTGGATAACTTTACAACCAATTACGTTAGCAAATTCACGAAACAACGACGACTCAAATTGCCTGCCTTGGCCAGTAGTAACTTGTGACGGAACACCAAAACGTGATACCCAGCCATGTAGAAACGCGTTGGCGACAGATTCGGCAGTGATATCTTCGAGAGGCACAACTTCTGGCCATCGGGTAAAACGATCGATGCAAGTAAGGCAATATCGAAATCCTCTTGATGATGGCAGCGGTCCAACAATATCAATGCTTACCATTTTAAATCGCTCCTCAGGAATGGCGTATGTTCCTAAAGGACTTTTCGTGTGTTTTTAGACTTTTGATTTCTGACAGACGATACAGCATCTTCCCCAATTCGAGATGTCTTTATTCATCGAACACAAAACGTTCGCTAATTAATTTTGTTGTAGCTCGCGCTTCAGGATGCGACAAAATGTGGACGATATGGAAAACGTGCTCTCTGAATTTCGATGTGATGAACGGGCGTATCTTCGTAGTTGAGACATCGCACGAAACCTGGTACGCTAAGTTTCTTCAATACAAGTGCAGTTGATTGTAGCAGCGAAATCAATTCTTCGTTAGTATCTTGATCTTTCGCCAGCGCTTCGTAGTCCAACGTTGACGGCATTCGAGTTGCGTCCAAACGAGATAGTGCGTCTGCTGTAATATTATATTTTCCGGAAACATGGCGAATGTCGGTAGTATGTTGACCGATGAAATCTAACTGACGAAGCTGTCGCGGAGATGCTTTCTCAGGAGATTATGTAGATTATGAAACGTCTTCCTTCCAAGAAATATTGGAAAAGTTTCAAGTCAGAGTATGCAGGGTAGCATGACGTTTGGCCTGGGGACGGTTCGCCTTGGGATGTTTCGCCTGGGGACGTTTCGCCATTCCATTGTGAATTTTATTTTGAATTTATTTTATCAGGGTTGCCACCACTTTATTTAACTTTTACCCAAAAATATATAAATACACTATATTATTTAAAATTAGAAATATAGTAAATAATTTAAATTTATAATAAAGGAGTCAATTATAAATAATAGTAAATGATTTTCTATTCAAACTATGGAACCAATTTTAATGTATTTATGTATGAAAGCATTTATGTAAATATGAATGAGGACATATATGTGCAAAACCTCTGTACTAAACCTCTTTTTGTGTTGAAGTTAAACCTCCAAAAGTAATGGGATTTATTTATTTATGTATCACTAGAAACAAAGTACACAGAAAGGTACATTCATTGAGATAAACATTTATAAATGTTAAATTCGAATCTCAGCAAAAAAAAAGTTTCTTAAATATACATTAATAAAATTTGTTTTTATCGATTTTTTTATATCAATTAAGAAACCTGTTTTAATTTTTTAATTACTTCGGGGTTAAGAATAAATTAATATATTTTTACTATGGGTGTGTGCGAGTTTGTCTTAATTTTGAAAATAATGCAGTGTTTACTATTCAAGCTATGATGGCTAAATAAATTGCTAATAAAAACTATATTTTATGATAGCAAACAAACAGAATTCCGGTTATCAAATAACGATCGAATGAAAACCCAATATTTGAATTTTGTCTTCAAATTTTAGAAAAACTCGCATTTCCTTTATTATCATCAGAAAAATATTCTCTATACAATCATTCGTAAATTGGCAGATTTAATATAATACTTTCAAAATATAATATATTGAAAATCATCTATTTTTATATTTAATTATACAGATTATTATAATTGTAATTCTTTAAAAATTACCTAAAAATAAAATTACAAATACATTTTCATAAATTAAATTTAGTATGGCAACTCTGACTCTTTGTCGTTTCTTCATTCTCTTCAATTTCGTAATATTCACAATTAAATTCACAATGAAATGGCGAGGCATCCCCAGGCGAAACGTCCCAAGGCGAACCGTCCCCAGGCCAAACGTCATGCTACCGTATGCAGCTTGCAATTCACGGTCGTAGGTACTATAACGGCGTAGAGTTTCTGTGAATTTTTTTAAATAAAATCCTACCGACTTCCATGCACCATTTATAAATTGTTGTAGAACGGCTCCCATTCCAAAATCGATGCGTCGACAAACAAGGAAAGTGGAGATCCTTCAGCAGGATACGACAAGAGAGCAGCATTGGCGAGTTGAAGTTTACAGGATGGAAATGCTTCTCGAAGTTTGTCAGTCCAAGTAATCTTGCGTTTGTCTTTTTTGCGTTGACCGGTTTTGAGCTCATGAAGAACTGATTGTGCTTCCGCTGCTTTTGGGATGAATCGACGATAAAAATTTATTAAGAAATTGACTAAGTTCGAATACAGTCACAGAAAATGTGTAATTCATAATGGCCTCGACTCGTGCAGGGTTTGGTTTAAGTCCATTTGACGTCACCAAATATCCCAGAAAAATAAGTTCAGACTTACCAAATTCACTTTTTCCAATGTTGATCGATAATCCGTACTTCCAAAGTCGCTCAAAAAGTAATTGCAGATGAAGTTTATGATCCTCGACGTTTTCTGAAGCAATAAGTACGTCATCAATGTTCACGTAACAGAATTCGAGTCCTCGTATCACCTCGTTCATGAACCTCTTGAAATGTTTGTGCCGCATTGCAGAGGCCGAAGGTCATTCTCGTGAATTCAAATAGTCCTATTGGTGTAGTAATCGCTGTCTTAGGAATATCTTTTTCTTCCACTGGAATCTGGAAATATCCTTTTATCATATCCACTTTTGAGAAAATATTTTTCCCACGGAGATATATGCTAAAATCATGGATGTGCGACACAGGATATCGGTCAGGAATCGTAATTCGGTTAAGGTTACGATAATCGCCCCATGGTCGCCATTCATTATTTGGTTTAGCCACCATATGTGGCGGGCTGGACCAGTTGCTTTTTGACGGGCGACATATTCCGAGTTGCATCATATATTCGAATTCTCTCTTCACAATTTTGAGTTTTTCGGGAGACAATCGGCGAGGTTCACCGGTGGGCCTTTTGTGTCAATGTAGTGTGTTACTGAATGTTTTACTATCGGCAAGGTCTTGCTTGGTCGCGTTATGTCTTGAAATTTGTTCAGTAGCGAATAAAATGGTGAGTCTTGTGATATTGACATACATTTTATGGATGGTGTCGTGTCCTTGCAGCTAATTGAAGCGGATGCATACAGATTCGTATTTCTGTCTATCAAGCGATGATTCTTGACGTCCACGAGCAATCCAAAATATGACAAAAAATCAGCACCAGTTATAGGCTTCGATACTTCTGCGACTATGAATGGCCAAACAAAATCCCTCCGTAAACCAAGATTAAGTTTTGACATTTTTTCACCGAAAGTTCTGATTTCGGAATTATTTGCTGCCTGGAGTTGCAATGCATCTGGATTTCCCTTTTGTTGTTGTTTGCTGGCGGGAAAAACTGATACGTCTGCTCCAGTATCGACGAGGAATTTGTGGTTTGAAGATCTATCCTGCACAAATAGGCGACATATCTAGAAACCACCCTCGTCCGTCACCATAGACGAGGGTTTAATTAGTTTTCCGCCTTATAAGAACAAGGCTGTCGACATTTTGAAGCCATGTCTCCAAATTTGAAATGGTACCAGCAAGCTCCACCAGCCTTCGAGTTGTCACGTGAGTGATTTTTTTCGGCGTACTTTCCACGGCTTCGTGATCTTGTGTTATGCCTTTTGTTCGTCGTAATTGCTTCGATCCGCTTTAGAATTTCACCCATCTGATTTTCAATTTGACTGAGACGCGAATTCTGGTCATTCGATTATGGTGAACTGACCGCGTTGACTGATGGGCCATCCAGTTGGTCGTTGATTTTATCGGCCATGACCGCAAGCTTGTCTAGACAGTCTGCACTTACTGAAAGTATAGCCTTGATTGTTGGTGGTAGTCTCTGAAACCACAGCGACTTTAGCATGTCGTCGGAAACTTTTCCTGAAGATAGTTGACGCATTTCTCGTAATAGCGCTGAGGGCTTCTTGTCTCCGATTCTTACGTTCTCCAGCAGCTTCCAAAGGAGTTTTTCCTCTGAATCCAAAAATGCTACCAGCAATCCTTACTTAAGTGTATCGTATATTGCGGTAGCTGGGGGATTCTCGATAATGTCGCTGACTGCATTCAAAATGTTGCTCTCAATTGAGCCAACAAGAGTATGGTACTTTGTTGCATTTTGCGTTATTCCAGCGTTGAATAATTGGCTTTCCAACTGGCTAAACCATAAGTTAGGGTTAGCTTTCCAGAAGGGAGGCACTTTCACGGAAATGCGGCCTAATTCCCTGGTCGGAGATGTTGGTAGCGATTGAAATTCTTCGTTATCTGTAAGCATTGTCGCGGGTCACCAATATCGCTTTTTTAATAAAACTTATTTTTTTACAAAAAACGAAACTTTTATTTTAAAACACGAAATTAGAATGAAAAAATATTTTACAATATTTAACAATTTTGAAACAAAATGAAAATCATATAAAATATTTTTTAATAAATAATAAACAAAATTTCAAAGTATATTTTAATACAGTAGTTCCTACAATACTATAGTATTATTATCTGAAATGCAAAAACTTATCTGAAATTATCGAAAGATAATCAAAAACGCATAAAAAATCTGGCAATTTTTTAAAACTGCATTCGAACTCGAATTCGATTTCGAACAAAATTCCGGATGATTTGCTATTCCTGGGAGATTGCTGATACCAAAAAATTTTACCTAGGAACAAAAAATTCCGAGGGTATAGAATATTCCCCAAGTATTCACGAAAAGGCTGATTGTGCACTGGTGCCGGCATTGGTTTTCCATGACGATCTGGAAAGCTGTACGTCAGCGTGGCGAAATAAGATAATCAGGGCTTTCATGAAGCCCGTCGTAGCAATAATCCGAATCTCCGCTACGAATCGAAATTTTAACTATCATGAGTTCCGTGCGAAATGTAATTCCGCGTTGCCAATACAAAAATGTAACTTCGAAATCAGCTGTTTATGTCAAATCAGTGAAAATTTGCTACAATTGCTACAAATTGTTAAAAATGTAATATTTTGAAGAAAATTGTTTAATTTGTCTACAAAAGTTGATGTAGGAGATTAATTTAATTGAATCGATGGACCTATGGAAGAGTATCGGATCTTTGGCCAGCTCCCGATACGGAAGGACGGCAATAGATTTACTGAACACTGCTGCAAGAGATTCTTCTGACTGTACTGAGCAGCAGTGTGGGTTGGCTGGGCTGTTTGCTCCGGCCATATCGTGCATCTGAAGATGTGGAAGCGAGCGTTGTAGCCCAGAATGGCGTTGTAGCCCAGAATGGACTTGATCAACTTGTGCTCAACCAGACGAAATGGCAGCGCGCTGCTGTTGCAGTAAAGCGTCACCTCATTCTCGCTGCTGAGTGCCACCTTATTGTCGACGAGTATCGTCAGCGATTGAGTTGCAGCGGAGTTCAGCCGTGGGCGCAGTGTCTCATCCAGCACATTGGAAATTTAGGGGAAAGTCCACGCGCACGCCGTGCGCCACAGATTGAGCAAGAGACAGTCGCGCAGTGGACAAATAAATTTAACTAATTAACATTTTCTAATTTTTTTATTTTTGTTAAACCAAACACAAGTGAAATGAATTCATTTTATGCTTTAACATAAAAATACTTTTTTTATTTGCAATGTGTACAGTAGTTTCTTGTTAATTCGTGAAGTTCAGATATTTGACCAGCTACCACTTGTTGTCTAAGTAGGTAGCTGGCAGACGTCTCCAGCACCCCGGACTTAAAGCATAAACAGCAAATGATTCTGCGGCATTTGTATTGCAGCAAAAATTCATTAATTAATGCAAAACAAAAGATTTTTCCCACAAAGAAATACATTCCGACACAACAATGCAGTAGAAAAAGTGTAAAAAATCTGTCAAAATATCCGTTCCGACGGAACCTGTGATGCCATAAATCCGAACATCAAATTCGATTCGGATCCTATGATAGATAAATCCGAATGAAAATATCCGCTACGATGGGCTTCATGATTGCCCTGAGTATATATTAATATAGTTTTCTTCTGAGTTTGCTGGCGTCCTGCCGAAAACATTAATTATGTGGAAGTGGAATTATTCAGATAGAAGTTAAAAGAGAAAAACAGTTCACAAAACTTGAGCACTGCGCCAATAATTTGCAGCAAACCTATCGAAATTCATAGCTTAATAAAATTGAATTGAGTCCAAAAATGAACAAGAAATCTTCACAATTTTTCATTTGAAAATATCTCTGTTGACTATTTCTTGTTTGTTTCATTTTCCACATCCAAGTTTTAAATTTATTTGGCAAAAGTGGCAGAGAAACCACCTGTATTGAAACTTTATGTCAAATACATACTCTGTGGTCGAAATTTCGACGCAGTAATTATAGTGATTAATGTATTTGTATTATTCTATACAGATAGAAAAACATACAACAAATTAACATTATATCTACATAATATTGCATGTCGATCATTCTCCGAACCGGTGTGACGCATATGTTGGAACATATGAGCCAGTTTTTATAAAAAATAATAGAGAATATGAACAAAATGAGCTATCGGCCGTGTTCCGGCTTTCGATCGAATTCTAATCGAATATCATGTAAAATTTGTAAACGAACGGTTTTGAATTCGATGTTACAATACAAATAGTTGTTTTCCAAACAAATTGAAACCGTACAAAGCTAAGCCAGCAGATTGAGTTCATTTGAAAAAAAAATGTCTGTACTCAGACGTCGAATTCAAAAACGTTTGCATATTTTATATATAATTCGATTGTAATTCGATCGAAAGTCGGAACAAAAAATTAGACAAATTATTTTTTCGTTTGCTTTTTTAAATTAAAAAATTAAAATTTTAATTTTTAGTTTTATTTTATTTAATCATTATTATTTTTTTATTATTGTTTTATTTTTTTTATTATTTTTTATTTTTATTTTATTTTTTTTTTATTAAATTGTTTTAATTTATTTATTATTTAAAATTTATTTATTTTTATTAATTGAAAAATAAATGATTTTTACTTTTCCTAAGCGATCAGATTGCAAAGCCAGTACACTTCCATTCCACCACTGTCCATTAACAGTGTGCAATTCATTTTGATGTACAATAATCAAACGTATGTATTGGTGAATTAATTATTAAATTGCAAAATACATATTATAATGTTTAAATATCATATTGATGAATTATATGATAATAATATATATTATTAATAATAATAGATAATAAAAAAAAAATCAAATAGGCAGGATTCGAACCCGCGTCCTCGTGCATAGAAGGCAGGCATGCTACCGTCGTGACAGTTTTTATACGTTTTATTTTCACACAAAAATAATGTTACGGGTTAATTGCAAGCATAATTTTTCGTTTAATATAAATATTTATACATTTGTTGCAAAATCTTTTATTTTCATTTTGGCTTACAAACGAACTCTCGTTAAGAATAAACAATTTATTTTTTAGAATAAATAATTTATTTTTTACAGTAAAGAGTAAACTTTTGCGAGCAAAGTTGGAGAACGTTGCAAAAGAAGTTCTTTGCCGCAAACGTTCTGTAAACGTTTGTTTCTATGCGTGTATAAATCAAATATGTATTTCATGCGTGTTCAAAAGTTTGAAAAAAAGAAAACATTAATACTTTTTTTGAATTTTAAAGTGCCCCTGTATTTTTGATACTAGGGGTATATTCAAGTAACATACCATAAAATCATTGCTAAATCATTGTTTTCATAAAAAAATCAAACCAGCATATCTTCGAAAGCCGCTTCTCACACTTTCGATAATAGGTGCAAAATTGTAATTTTCAGCGAACATACCGTGAAATAGAATCTGTTATTTTATAAATTATGCTGAGGAATTAATTTTTAATGATCAAATATAACATATTGACAAATTGAAATGATGTCTTAAAAGTTATTTTGAGGAAATGGTAATTTTTGTACAATTAAACCTAAAATTTACATTTAAAGTTCTCCTGTATTTTTAATCTTAGGGGCACATTCGCGCGACATACCTTAATATCTTCGTTCTTGTATTATCAGTTAATCAAAATTTTCAAATTAGTGATTTCTTGAAAGCCGCTCTTGCAATCCGTAGCAAAATAGTTGGGATTTATTAATTCAAGTATTCCTACACCGAGAGCAAAACGTAGTTAACTATCTTCTAGGTTTCGTAGTTAATTGAAAATTCTTAAAAATCGACTTTGTTTCAATATAATAACTACGGCGTAGTTCATAACAAACATGACAGTTAAATATATTTAAAACACAAATTGTCAGAATTATTATTTAGACGTTCGAATTTCTTGCATGAAAAGCAACGTTGGTCTCAAGTAAGTTTATAAATATAATGGCGTGAAGCTGATAAATACTGTTAATATATTTTCAGAGGTTTTTCCAAAGGATTCTTGGAAATTCCGGGAAAGGATTATGAACTACACATTGTAGGTTGCGTGTATCTGGCGCTGTACAACGAAATAAGCGTCGATAGTGATGAGCTGCATCTACGAGCCGCTCGCAGAGCCCTCGTTGGCAAACGAAACCTTTGGCGAGGACGAATCCATGGGTTAAAAGACGCAGTTTCATGACACCGTTGAAAATCAGTCAGACTTAACGCGACTCACAGAGGTAGAGGCAATAACGCAGTTGCAACAATAACGAGTTGGGAAAGTTCGGTCACATGGGTAAGTTCGGTCACATGGGACGGACTTTTATAGTCGGTCGGGCCCGACTATGGAATACCCTACACCTTTGGTGTGAATACTAATGTTGGTAATTTAATTTTATACCTACCTTTGAAGTTCTTAATTATGCTGAACATTCTTACACTCAGAATATTATATACATACCAAATTTCTGACGACGTATATACAATTAATTTAAAAAATTGATGTAAAAGTGAAAATAAAAAAAAATTGAAACATGTTGAAATATAAATGTGGGTGAATCACGCCCACTTTTAAAACATATGTAGAGATTTAAGGCTAATATTTGATAATTTTGTTTTCACTAATTTGTGAATAAAATGTCCACTATGAAAAAGTGAAAAGTAATAAAAAATAAAATGTGGGCGTATCACGCCCATTTTTGGATCACATATTTTTAGGTGAATTCTAACAAATTTTTTAATTTTATAAGTATATCTTGAATACTTTTCGAGTTATTGCTTCGTAAAGAGTTATATAAAAGTGACTTGTATGGGAGGTGGGCGTGTCCGTTGACCAATTTGGCTCATTTACATTGACAAAACTAAGTTTTTGGCTAAAAAGTATTGAAACGAAATATCATCGCATTCTAAGCAGTATTTCTCAAGTTATCGTGTATACGGACAGCAAGACAGACGGACGGACAGACAGACGGACATGGCTAAACGGACTCGGGTGGTGATGCTGATCAAGAATATATATACTTTTCCATACCGGACACGCCTCCTTAGGGGCGTTACAATACACAAAGTTAATATACCCTGTACCTCCGAGGTGTTGGGTATAAAAATGTTATTACTTTTAATATAAATTCTTTACTTTTAGCAAGTGAAGACTACTTGGTGTGCCAATGTCTTTGATTTCGACAAAGTTCTAGTGCCAACGGAACTGCAGCTTCACGGCAACATAAATGCTTGCGGCTTCATTGCTAACTTCTGCGAGCGTCTCATTACCGGTACTAGTCCACGGAATAACAACAAAATTCCCGCTCTAAGCATCAACTATGACACTAACACTTATGCCGTGGCGTCGACGTTATTTTGTAAATAAAAATGTTGTGATTTGTTTTTAATAAAAAAAAACTCAAAAAAAATATATCATTTCATTTATTAAATTATTAACTAATTGAAACTAACTATTGCGTAGTTTTTCAAAAATATATTTTTGTAACTATGTCGAAGTTAAACTTAACTACGACGAAGTAAATTTTCAAACGTAGTTAGAATTGACTATGTTTCATTGTCGGAGGATTTTCATTCACGCCGTAGTTGAAAACAGAGTTATGTATAACTACGTTTTGCTCTTGGTGTAACAATATTCAATTAAAATTTAAAATTTAAAAAAAAAAATGTTAATTCATTTCTTTATGTAAATATCATGAAGGTTTTTTTTGGACAAAAAATTGTCGTACAAGTGCTAAAAATTTGTCGAATTGTCACCTGTCATAAGGCTCATGTTTTTATTTTACATTCTATTATTTTTTTAAAATATTTTTATTAAAGTACGTATATACATATGTATACTAATATTGATAGTTCGGACCAAGTTCGGATAACAATAATGTCTGCTACCGATTTGTGCAATAAAAATTTGTTCGGTCTTTTTATCACTTTCCGAACTTTTGCCCACCCACCCACGATGAACCATCGTCAATCGAACATACGAACGAACGAGCTACCCGGATAGCTCGAACAACGAACGAGAAATCGAGCTACTCGAATAGTTCGAACAAACGAACGAACAAACTACCCGGGTAGCTCGAACATTTAATACCCGGGTTTTTCGAGTATTTGAACTAACCGGGTATTACCCGGACTTTCGAGCGTCCGGGTACCCGGGTACTCGTTAATATTGATTGTTAAAACAGTGTACATTAGTCATCATTTCTATTTTATTCACATGTACATATTCATTAAAAATATATGTTTTCATTTAAATATAATGCATTTTTGTGAATTTGAATTCAATAATCAAATAATGTTTGTAATCAGGGCAATCATGAAGCCCGTCGTAGCAAAAATCCGAATCCGAATCTCCGCTACGAATACGAATTTTTAACTATCATGAGTTCCGTGCGGAATGGATTTCCTCGTTGCCAATACAAAAATGTAACTTATAAAATTCGAAATCAGTGAAAATTTACCAACAAAAATTAAAATTATTTTTGTAACAAATTGTTAAAAATATAATATTTTGAAGAAAATTATTTATTTTGCCTGCAAAAATTGAATCGAAAGACCTATGGAGGAGTATCGGATCTTTGGCCAGCTCCCACTGGCAATTCGCGCGCAAAAAGGACGGACGGCTATATATTTACCGGACACTGCTGCAAGAGATATGGCTAGAGCGAATGGCTTGGCTGGGCTGTTTGCCTCGGCTACCTCGTGTAGAACCAGCAGAAAATGTGGCAGCGAGCGACACGATTTCGCTATCTCACAGGCGTTGTTTCCCAGAATGGACTTGATCAACTTGTGCTCGATCAGAGTTAAGCGTCATCTCATCCTGGCCGCTGAGCGCCACCTCATTGTCGTCAACTATCGCCAGCGATTGAGTTGCAACGGAGTTCAGCCGCGGGCGCTGTGTCTCCAGCACTTTGGAAATTCAGAGCGACATAGCGGCAAGTCCACGAGCATGCCGTGCGCCATAGATTGACCAAGAGACAGTCGCGCAGTGGACAAATAAATTTAACTAATTAATATTTTCTAATTTTTATACTTTTGTTAAACCAAACACAAGTGAAATTAATTAATTTTATGCTTTAACATAAAAATACTTTTTTTATAAAATATAAATTTTTTTATTTTTTAAAACATAAATACAAAAGTGTAAAATAGACTCCTGATTAAATTTCTTTTCGTTTGGGTACCCACACTAGTATATTATTCGTGTATAAAAAGAACTCAGTTGTTAAAACTAAAAAGGGTACTGAGGTTACTGGGGTTATCGAATCATGAACATAATAACATATTAATCGTGAAATCAATATCTTTCATTTCAGTACCTACATGTTCATATAGGTAGGCGTATAAGGTTTCGATTTATCTAGGGTACCACAAGTCCGACCGCGCCCTTATTTAGTCTGGAACCCAAACATAGGGGATAGTTTGAAGAAAAAATATTTCACTTCAACCGGTTATCTAAAGTTCAGCCAATTTGTTTGTTTGGAGATTTTTTGGTAGGAGTAACGACTTGTTTCCATATATATCAAAAATTATAATTAATTTTGATTTTTATAAATATGTATCTAAAAAAAAAAAATATTTATCAAAAATAGAAATTTTGACTTTAATAAATATTAATCAAACTTTTATTTATATCTCTCAAATATAATTATTATTATATTTTAAAATTTAACAGTCCTATAATAAAAATAAGGCCATAAATTAAAAATGTTCATCAAATGTTATCTAATGGTACCCTTTGTTTTATAGTGCCATCATTTCTTACAATGATTTTTTGCATATAAACTTAAAAATAATAATTATTTTTGGTCTCTGATTTTAGGAAGGTATACATATCTCAGTACCCTTTGGAAACAAAATTCAATTTGTGTATTATATTAAAGGTTATCAATACCGACATCTCGTTGGAAAACTACTTCAGATATACACAATGTATTTTTAATGATTAATTTCACTTTTCAAGTCAGCATATTTCGAAAAACAATAATACAAAATATTTGAATTTGATCTTTTTTTAAGTATAACATTTGTACCAATTGTACCATTGTACCAAACTTAAGTTTGACATTTAACCTAGTTTTTTGTACCATTTATTCAAGAAGTTAAAAGTAATAGTTACTTGACTAATTATTAAATTAATTTACAACAGCTTTTTTATTTAATTTCAAAAATACTGAAAACGGAAAAATAGGATTATAAATCGTCGTTATAAAATTAAAAGTCAATTTTGTTTCAATATCTATTGGACATACTTAAAAACTATATTTTGTGAATATTTAATTTTTAATTATGAAAAATACACTAACACATCTAAAACTATGAGTTGTCAAACTTTTATCGAACTTTCAAAAATGGTATTTGAACTTATACAACGTACAACGAAGATATACAAAACATATGTATAGTTTTTAAAAGCTATGGCGAATTAGTATAGAAAATTTAAAGTCAAATTTAAATTTAAAATCATCTTTTTGACAATTTATTCTATACAAAAATTCTAAAAAAGTCGAATTATTAAAGTTGTCTAAAATTGTCTATGGTTATGCGCCTATAATGTTTAAATTCGATTTAATTTGATACCCCGGGACAAAATTTATGTCATTTTTCAGGAATATTTTAGGAATATTTTCGGCCAACAGACAGATAAATGAATTATTTTGGGAAGTGTATAGCAGATTGTAAAATTTTGTGAATTTTAATGACAGATTCAAGGGATATTTTGTGATCGGGCAGTTCGGACGACAGCTTGTGATACAAACTCCGCTTATCTCTTTTGTCGAAAAAATGTTTCGAAACTGCCTCGACCCTACCTAAAATTTTGTCTTGGGACATTTTGATATAGATATCAAAATATTTAAAACTCGAATTGTGTATTCTTCAGAATCTTTGTCAAAATACAATAGACAATTTAAAGTTAATTTTAAAATAAAAGCTACACTCAGAAGAAAATGTCCCATTAAGTACATAATGGTACGACCATTGATTTTATTGTTCATGTATTAATAGTTTTTTCTTTTTAAATCAAAAGTTTTCTAATTAATTCAGTAGTATTTAAAAAATTCAGTACCATAAATTTAAATATTTCAATATTATATAAATAGAATAAATACTTTTGTTTTAATGGTTTCCTCCTATAATAATAAACGTGGTATAAAAAACATAAAAACGAATACAAACATGTTCGTTTTGTACGTCATTCTGCGTGTTTACTCTAAATGGGCGCATGTAATTTTTTTTGCAATAATCCACATTATTAAACGCGACATTGGTAAGGACTCAATGTATTTAATGTAAATAAATTAAATTTATATTATTATTTATTACAGAAAATAAAAATTTCCTTCGATCTTCTGTTATGGCAACGAACTCAGAAGTAGCTGCAGACTCAAGTACTACAATCAATTATTGGAAACCAAAGCTAACATTAAATGTGTTATAACCTTTTGCAACGAGCAGTGTCTTTTTATGTGTGTGTTGTAAAAGTGAATATCAATTTCGACATTTAAATAAAATAATATATACAATAAATTAACTAAAATACATTTTTGTTTTAATAAATTATTAGGAAAATGTAATTCGACTACACAATAAAATTAAAAATACGTATCAATAAATTTGTATAGGTCTTTCTTATTGTAATTAAAATATCACATTATAAAATGTATGGTACAACCACACATTGTATTAACAGTTTCAATATCACTGAACTAATGGGACACATCCTATTGACCAATTTTAATGGTAAAAATTATTATATTTCTATTGAAATACTATTAATTGACCATGCTTTTTTTTTTTTGGGTGTACGCGCTATTTTGGGCAATTTTAGCATAGATTAAAATATCAAAAAGTTTATTTTAAAAGTCGCAAAATAAAAAAAAGCGAACAATTAAAAGGGTAATTTACAGAATATTAGTAATCTGCAGATAGTTAGTAATTTTTACACAAAAACGAAATGTAGAGTGAAAAGCTCAAAAAGGCGTAAACTATTCAAATAACAATCAAAATTTAAACAGTGTATAACTTACAGAATTTTATCGTCTTTACAAGCGCAAAATTATCAAAACAAACACAAAATGAAAATGACGCATATTTACTCTGTAAATTAATTGTGTTCTTTACGAAAATTTGGCGCCTTTGTCTATATTTTGCGATCTTTTTAAAAGGCGCAAACATTCTGCATTTTAGGCGCTTTTTCCATTTTGTTTTTTTTTTTTTTGAAAATTTAGCGCCTTTCCCTGTAGTTTTCGCTCTTTTAAAAAGGCCCAAACATTCAGAATATTAGGCGCATTTGAAATTTTATGCTTTTTAGAAATTTTATGCGTCCTTCTATAGAGGCGCAAACATTTTGTAAATATGGCGCATTTGCAATTTTATTCTTTTTTGAACATTTTGCGCCTTTCTCTATATTTTGTGCCCTTCTGTAGATGCGCAAAAATTTTGTAGATTAGGCGCATTTGCAATTTTATGCCTTTTTGAAAATGTTGCGCCCTTCTGTAGAGGTGCAAACATTTTGTAAATAAAGCGCATTTGCAATTTTATGCTTTTTTGAAAATTTTGAGCCTTTCTCTATATTTTGCGCCCTTCTGTAGAGGCACAAAAATTTTGCAGATTAGACGCATTTGCAATTTTATGCTTTTTTGGAAATTTTGCGCCTTTCTTTATATTTTGCGCCCTTCTGTAGATGCGCAAAAATTTTGTAGATTAGGCGCATTTGCAATTTTATGCTTTTTTGAAAATGTTGCGCCCTTCTGTAGAGGTGCAAACATTTTGTAAATAAAGCGCATTTGCAATTTTATGCTTTTTTGAAAATTTGGAGCCTTTCTCTATATTTTGCGCCCTTCTGTAGAGGCACAAAAATTTTGCAGATTAGACGCATTTGCAATTTTATGCTTTTTTGGAAATTTTGCGCCTTTCTTTATATTTTGCGCCCTTCTATAGAGGCGCAAAAATTTTGTAAATTAGGCGCATTTGCAATTTTAGATTTTTTGCAAATTTTGAGCCTTTCTCTATAGTTTCCGCGCAAAATTCTGAATATTAGGCGCATTTTTTTCATGTTGTGTTTTTTGAAAATTTGTTTGAAAAATTCAAAAGTGCGCCTTTTGGGGGGGGGGGGGGGTCGCCCCCATCTCCCCCCCGCGCTTGCCCACGTTTCATTTTAAATCAAACTCAAAATTCACAAAAAAAAATACTTCATATTTTTTATTATTTTTTGGACGATTTTCGTCTGAATGAATTTGAAAAGCCTAATATTACTAAAATTAAAAATATTCGTGTTTCAAAGTTTCTTTAATAATTGCTCAAGAATAACGATTATTTTTTGATTTATACTTTTTTCTCAAAATAAAAATTAGGGGTGCGGAGCGTTGTGCGTAATTTGTTGTACATCAAAAATTATGTTTATACAATGATAAGGATAAACTCTAATACTAATTTAGGTCATATTAGTGAACACCTTTGAAGGATCACGTATGCTGGTGGTCAATATTACTAATAATAATAGTTCTGAAGAACCCCTCACCATTTGAACTGTGCGGGTTATATTTGTACTCAAAGTGGTGGGATCTACAGTTTAATACCGAACGGCGAGGTGAGAGCTTTTGTATGCAATGTTTTCTCACGTAGGGTTGCATGAACTGCCTAGAGGTAGCGTTGCATAGAAAAATATATCTATATTTGGTATTGACAGCCGCTGCGATCGAACCGCACCCTTCTGCTCGTATTCTATCCCACTAACCAATTGAGCCACCGACTCTACAGTATTACTACGAAAACATAAGTTTAGTGATATTGTATGTAAGAGTAATATCCCTTGGAAAGTTCCAATGACGAATCTGTTTCGTCCAAATATGGTTAGAACTGCAGTTTACCTGTCAACTCTCATACAAAAAAACGTCCACGTTCCTATAAATTGGAACTTATTTTGGACGAATAGGAATATAGAGCCACATCCAATTACATAATTTTTGTGTGAATATGTTCCAAAGGTCATAACTTCACATCCATAAGCATCAATAAAACTTGTTTGGATTAATCTTTCAGTCAAAGTTTCAATGCAGCATTCCACTGACGTACTAGGATGCTTTTGTAATCCCATTGGAATTTATTCACCCAAAATAATTTCAATGACGCATTTGGATGCTTCTGTAATCACATTGGTACAGATTCACCGAAAAAATCCAATGATGCACTTTTAAAAATTTGCTCACATTTTATTTTTATGCTAAATCATGAAATTTTAGATTTTTAGTAATTGATTGCAGAAATAAAGTAGTTTAAATTGAACAAATTGTTAAAAAATGAGTTATTTCGGCTGCTTGGAAGTTGGAAACTTGCTAAAATTGCTATGAAAATTAAACTATTTAAGTACCTACTGTCGTTAGCATTTAAAAAATAAAATTACATTTGTTTTGTATTTGCAGTCATTTTAAAATGTCAAATAGAGTACGTTCAATCAATAAAATTGAAAACAAATTTAAGTTTTACTTCGAATTTTGGCATTTAATATCGAAATTGAGAGGAAAACAATGTTGCGTTGTTTTATAAATGTTTCCCGTTCCTCGGAAAACTTGATTAAATTTTATTTTCCGTCGGAAGGAGAACAATCCGACGAGCTGCCGTTCATCGGGAACCTCGATTAGGCTGATTATAAAGTCACATGTTTTTGTACAAAAACCAAGAAAGACAATTTTGATAAAGCTAACATGATATCGTAGCCGCGGTAGCTCAGTGGTTAGTGCGTTGGACTTCGAGCCGAAAGGTCCCCGGTTCAAGCCTGGACTGGGGCTATCAACAGCTTTTCATAGAAACATTTTTCTATACCGCGCTACCCATCCCAGCAAGAACACTGCCGGTCATGTTAGCAGTAATATTACTAGTAGCAAATCTAAAAGTTTCAGTAAAAGTTTCTATAACATTGTTAAGAGCGTCGGGATAAAATTTACCGAAACTTTTGTGTGCGTGTGAATTTTTATCTCTTTCTCACTCATCTACAATAAGATACAATTGAATATATGTCTGTCACTGTTCTTTTGGTAATAAGTGACGATTAAATTACAGGTAAATTTACGAAATAATTTACGTAAAATAAACTGATTTAATTTTGAGGTTAGGGACGGTTAAATAATTAGTAAACTAACCATATTAAACCAAATAAAACCAAAAAAATCCAAAATTCTATAGTTTTCATTTTTATTGAGTTGAATGTAATGCTTGCTTTGCAGATTTTCTATAAAAACGAATATTGTTTGCCGTTGTTTTGCTTCCTTCCATGCATTTGTTTAATGCAGACGACCCTTCCATTTTGATGATATCTATAATATAAATAGATAAATAAGCAATCTATAAAAATACTCTTTTTTATATAATTTCTTTTTATCAATTGTTTATAATTTAAGTAAAATCTATTTTCTACTCCTGCTGTAGCGGCTGCTGTGGCAAACGTAATGAATAACATACAAATAAAAAATGGTGGCAAACCAACGCGCAAAAAATATAAGTTTTCATTACTAGTAAAATTACGGGTCATATATCTTTCATTGATCCTGCAGGGATGTATTTCAAATTATTTATGTATGAGTGTGAAAATATAATATTGTCTTTGTGTTGGAGTTTCGGTAAGGCATGTCTTGCTGGGATAGTTGCCAGTTCCGTGGGAAATTTCCCATTTGTGGGAATTTTTAGTCGCTGTGGGAAAGTAATTCCCATGGGAATTTTTATTGGCTGTGGGATTTTTTCCCACAGTTTTTATTTATGTAACTCAATTGAAGATCACACTAAATGTAAATTTAATGCAATCAACATTTCGAACGCAACGAATTGCAAAGTGAAAATAGGATCAGTGAAGGCGTTAATTCAAAAATAAGTGCGTGCCTATTTTAAAATAATATAATGTGTTCGTTGTTTAAGGTAAAAATGAATGGTCGTAGAAAGCTTCCCAAGACTCCACAACCTGAAGACATTTCAGGATTATTTAGGAAGTCGTGGTAAGTTGTTGTTTACTTTTTAATAAATTAAAAAAAAGACAAATGTGGAAAAATAAAAGAAACATGTATTTGTTTTTCAACATCAAAATCTGCTCAACTTGCTAAAAAAATATTGCTGTTGTAGAATCTTTGTCAACAGCACTCGCTGCGTTATCACTTTTGGAACTAACAGATATCCATTATAATGAAGACAGTTCATCCGACAGCATTGTCGAGTTGAAAAATAGTGAACTGCATCGCTTAAATATGGGAATCGATACATCTAACGCAGTTGACGATGATTATTTGCAAGAGATTTCAAAAAAAAAAAATTAAATAAACATTTTAAATAAAATGATTTAAAATAAATTGATAAACTTTATATTATTTTTACAATTAATTTAGCATTTGCAAATAATAACACTCTTTCGAGACACTACATTTGTTTAATATTTTTATTTGGATTTTTATTAATTTTGTGGTAAATTTTATATGTATGCAATAATTTTCTAAGTGTTTTTTAATTGCCATGTGACTTTAATGTTCATATTTAATTCATTTAAGAATTTTCTTGATATTTATAAATTGATCTTGTATTTTTGAGTTAATTTTACTTTCTGTGGTATTTTTGTGGTAATTTTTAATGACTGTGGGAATTTTGTGGTAATTTTCATGTGCTACGGGAGTTTAGGTGGTAATTTTCATGTGCTGTGGGAATTAAATAAACCAAAATTACCACGTGGTAATTTTTAATAAGTCGTATGGGAAAAAGGTATTTATTTTTATTTTTTCGTGGGAATATTGGTTGGCAACTATGGCGCTACCTCTCGGCAGTAAATGGCAAACCTACGAACGTATGTGAAGTTAACAACTCCGTTTCAACAACGAAACGGTTGGAATCAACATCTGCCACCAAAAGACGTATGTGAAGTTAACAACTCCGTTTCAACAACGAAACGGGTGAAATCAACATCTGCCACCAAAAGTAGGCAGATCTGAATTTCACTCCGTTTCCGCCCCGTTCTATGAAATTTCAAACGTCAGTGCGCAGAGTTGCCATATTAATAATCTTGATTTTGCCATTGTAATAATCGATAAAAATATGATTATTTCATTATTATTTAATGCTTTTGTAAAACGAATTAAAACCTATTTGTTTGTATGCGCATTGCTGTGAAAATTCTTAAAATGAAAAATCATATATAGTTGTTGAAAGATATTATTGGATATTTCACAATATAAAAAAAACATAAAATATAAAAAGTTTATAATTTTCTACAATTTCTACAATTTGGAAAACGTTTCATACTGGTATTTTACCAGTAACATCTTAATTCCGGAACGGTTATCGTTCATTGCCATCATTTTGGTAACAGTTACGATATTTCATATAAAACAGTATGAAACGAATAAAAGTAAATGTACAATACTTGGAAAAATTAATACATGGAACTATTAATACATACACCAAATGGTCGTACTATTAAGTACTTGATGATAAATTTTCTTCTGAGTATAATAATAAAAAAAAAGAAAAATCTAAAATAATTTTTACTAAAAACATAAACTGTATCGAGTATTTTTTCCAAAAACCCAATTATATTTTTAAGATATTCAAACGATATCGTAATTATGACATAATGCACAAAAAATCAAATTTTTATTTCTTTAATATTTTTAATAATTTTTAAGCATTTAGGAGGATTTGGAGGAATATTTATACAAATCTTCTGTGTCGTTTTCATGAAAACGACCCATGCGGGTAATAAATTCTCAGGTGATATTTTATTTTATATTGATTTTACGATATTAAAACCATTTTCTGCATTTGCGTTTATATGGACTAAAAATTGTTGAAGTGATTTTGGTAAACACTAAACATACAATAGTTTTGCAGAAAAAAATTACACAATTTTTTTATGACATTAAAAAGTATAATAAAATGTGTCGTTGAGAATCAAAAAGGCATAACCCATTTTTGGAAAAAAAAAAGATAAACTAGGCTAGAATTCGTATTCTAGAGCTGGTATTACATATATTGTATTTTTAAAATTTCAGAATTTAACGTTTTTAACCACATTTTAATAAGTATGTTATTTGATATACATTAAAACATAGAAGTTTGCATCAAAAATTTCCAAAAATTCATGATTTGAAAAATTGTTCGAAATAAATTGGGACATCTACATTTTTCTGCAAGTATTGCATATTTTGGAAATTGTGCCACACTATTATTATTGTTAGCTCAATTAAATGACACTTCGAGTTGATCTACTCAATTTTTTGACTTTTTTCACCTTCTGTGAAATTTGCTTTCTGTTGGTTGCTATCTTTTGCCTGTAAGATATCGATATAACTTCATACTATTTTAAGAAAGGATTTTTTTACTGCAAGATAATATTTTTGACTGAAAATATTGGGCAAAGTCTAAACAAACTATATCTAAAATATTACATCATTTGTCATTTCTACTTCCTCAGATAAAACATCCTTTGAACTGTTTCTGCGGAATATGTTGATATCACTATTATTAATAATCCAAGTACATTCTGTTTTACTGTTTGAAATTTAATATAGTTTGACAACAACATTTTTCAATTTTTCCCTTTATCACTATTTAGAGAGGCCTCTATGATTGAAATAATATAATAAAATTAGTGAATATTTAAAATACATAGGTAATAAATTCGTCATATATACTGTCTAAAGACGACGGATACTCAAATACTTCAATCACGTATACGTATCGCTATAGCGATTCGTACCGCTACAGAACTTTTATATGATTGCCATCGAATTACAGTAGGCGATAGTGTTTTATACATATATATATATATTTGGAAATATTCTTGAAACTCTTTAAATTTTTCTTTTGTGGTATAATTTTATTTGATTCTAAATTAAAATGCACTGTTTTTGTGGAATTACACAAAAAGTGGCAACACTGACACAACTACATTTCTTTACAAAGAGAACGAAGTAAAATCAGATCTGCCTACTTTTGGTGGCAGATGTTGATTCCACCCGTTCTTGTTGTTGAAGCCGTTTTGTTAACTTCACGCATATCCGTGTTGTTAACTTCACGCATATAACCTACGAGCATAGTTGCCAGTTCCGTGGGAAATTTCCTATTTGTGGGAAAATTTTCGCTGTGGGAAAGGCAATTGCCATGGGAATTTTTATTGGCTGTGGTATTTTTTTTCCCACAGTTTTTTTTATGTAACTCAATTATAGATCACACTAAATGTAAATTTAATGCTATCAACATTTCGAACGCACCGATTTGCAAAGTGAAAATAGGATCAGTGAAGGCGTTAATTCAAAAATAAGTCCGTTTATTTTAAAATAATATAATGTGTTCGTTGTTTAAGGTAAAAATGAATGGTCGTAGAAAGCTTCCCAAGACTCCAC
Source organism: Dryomyza anilis (assembly GCA_951804985.1). NCBI lineage: Eukaryota > Metazoa > Arthropoda > Insecta > Diptera > Dryomyzidae > Dryomyza > Dryomyza anilis. Next base: position 51,104,616 of record OX638133.1, on the reverse strand, counting down.
AACCTGAAGACATTTCAGGATTATTTAGGAAGTCGTGGTAAGTTGTTGTTTACTTTTTAATAAATTAAAAAAAAGAAAAAAAAGACAAATGTGGAAAAATAAAAGAAACATGTATTTGTTTTTCAACATCAAAATCTGCTCAACTTGCTAAAAAAATATTGCTGTTGTAGAATCTTTGTCAACAGCACTCGCTGCGTTATCACTTTTGGAACTAACAGATATCCATTATAATGAAGACAGTTCATCCGACAGCATTGTCGAGTTGAAAAATAGTGAACTGCATCGCTTAAATATGGGAATCGATACATCTAACGCAGTTGACGATGATTATTTGCAAGAGATTTCAAAAAAAAAAATTAAATAAACATTTTAAATAAAATGATTTAAAATAAATTGATAAACTTTATATTATTTTTACAATTAATTTAGCATTTGCAAATAATAACACTCTTTCGAGACACTACATTTGTTTAATATTTTTATTTGGATTTTTATTAATTTTGTGGTAAATTTTATATGTATGCAATAATTTTCTAAGTGTTTTTTAATTGCCATGTGACTTTAATGTTCATATTTAATTCATTTAAGAATTTTCTTGATATTTATAAATTGATCTTGTATTTTTGAGTTAATTTTACTTTCTGTGGTATTTTTGTGGTAATTTTTAATGACTGTGGGAATTTTGTGGTAATTTTCATGTGCTACGGGAGTTTAGGTGGTAATTTTCATGTGCTGTGGGAATTAAATAAACCAAAATTACCACGTGGTAATTTTTAATAAGTCGTATGGGAAAAAGGTATTTATTTTTATTTTTTCGTGGGAATATTGGTTGGCAACTATGGCGCTACCTCTCGGCAGTAAATGGCAAACCTACGAACGTATGTGAAGTTAACAACTCCGTTTCAACAACGAAACGGTTGGAATCAACATCTGCCACCAAAAGACGTATGTGAAGTTAACAACTCCGTTTCAACAACGAAACGGGTGAAATCAACATCTGCCACCAAAAGTAGGCAGATCTGAATTTCACTCCGTTTCCGCCCCGTTCTATGAAATTTCAAACGTCAGTGCGCAGAGTTGCCATATTAATAATCTTGATTTTGCCATTGTAATAATCGATAAAAATATGATTATTTCATTATTATTTAATGCTTTTGTAAAACGAATTAAAACCTATTTGTTTGTATGCGCATTGCTGTGAAAATCCTTAAAATGAAAAATCATATATAGTTGTTGAAAGATATTATTGGATATTTCACAATATAAAAAAAACATAAAATATAAAAAGTTTATAATTTTCTACAATTTCTACAATTTGGAAAACGTTTCATACTGGTATTTTACCAGTAACATCTTAATTCCGGAACGGTTATCGTTCATTGCCATCATTTTGGTAACAGTTACGATATTTCATATAAAACAGTATGAAACGAATAAAAGTAAATGTACAATACTTGGAAAAATTAATACATGGAACTATTAATACATACACCAAATGGTCGTACTATTAAGTACTTGATGATAAATTTTCTTCTGAGTATAATAATAAAAAAAAAGAAAAATCTAAAATAATTTTTACTAAAAACATAAACTGTATCGAGTATTTTTTCCAAAAACCCAATTATATTTTTAAGATATTCAAACGATATCGTAATTATGACATAATGCACAAAAAATCAAATTTTTATTTCTTTAATATTTTTAATAATTTTTAAGCATTTAGGAGGATTTGGAGGAATATTTATACAAATCTTCTGTGTCGTTTTCATGAAAACGACCCATGCGGGTAATAAATTCTCAGGTGATATTTTATTTTATATTGATTTTACGATATTAAAACCATTTTCTGCATTTGCGTTTATATGGACTAAAAATTGTTGAAGTAATTTTGGTAAACACTAAACATACAATAGTTTTGCAGAAAAAAATTACACAATTTTTTTATGACATTAAAAAGTATAATAAAATGTGTCGTTGAGAATCAAAAAGGCATAACCCATTTTTGGAAAAAAAAAAAGATAAACTAGGCTAGAATTCGTATTCTAGAGCTGGTATTACATATATTGTATTTTTAAAATTTCAGAATTTAACGTTTTTAACCACATTTTAATAAGTATGTTATTTGATATACATTAAAACATAGAAGTTTGCATCAAAAATTTCCAAAAATTCATGATTTGAAAAATTGTTCGAAATAAATTGGGACATCTACATTTTTCTGCAAGTATTGGATATTTTGGAAATTGTGCCACACTATTATTATTGTTAGCTCAATTAAATGACACTTCGAGTTGATCTACTCAATTTTTTGACTTTTTTCACCTTCTGTGAAATTTGCTTTCTGTTGGTTGCTATCTTTTGCCTGTAAGATATCGATATAACTTCATACTATTTTAAGAAAGGATTTTTTTACTGCAAGATAATATTTTTGACTGAAAATATTGGGCAAAGTCTAAACAAACTATATCTAAAATATTACATCATTTGTCATTTCTACTTCCTCAGATAAAACATCCTTTGAACTGTTTCTGCGGAATATGTTGATATCACTATTATTAATAATCCAAGTACATTCTGTTTTACTGTTTGAAATTTAATATAGTTTGACAACAACATTTTTCAATTTTTCCCTTTATCACTATTTAGAGAGGCCTCTATGATTGAAATAATATAATAAAATTAGTGAATATTTAAAATACATAGGTAATAAATTCGTCATATATACTGTCTAAAGACGACGGATACTCAAATACTTCAATCACGTATACGTATCGCTATAGCGATTCGTACCGCTACAGAACTTTTATATGATTGCCATCGAATTACAGTAGGCGATAGTGTTTTATACATATATATATATATTTGGAAATATTCTTGAAACTCTTTAAATTTTTCTTTTGTGGTATAATTTTATTTGATTCTAAATTAAAATGCACTGTTTTTGTGGAATTACACAAAAAGTGGCAACACTGACACAACTACATTTCTTTACAAAGAGAACGAAGTAAAATCAGATCTGCCTACTTTTGGTGGCAGATGTTGATTCCACCCGTTCTTGTTGTTGAAGCCGTTTTGTTAACTTCACGCATATCCGTGTTGTTAACTTCACGCATATAACCTACGAGCATAGTTGCCAGTTCCGTGGGAAATTTCCTATTTGTGGGAAAATTTTCGCTGTGGGAAAGGCAATTGCCATGGGAATTTTTATTGGCTGTGGTATTTTTTTTCCCACAGTTTTTTTTATGTAACTCAATTATAGATCACACTAAATGTAAATTTAATGCTATCAACATTTCGAACGCACCGATTTGCAAAATGAAAATAGGATCAGTGAAGGCGTTAATTCAAAAATAAGTCCGTTTATTTTAAAATAATATAATGTGTTCGTTGTTTAAGGTAAAAATGAATGGTCGTGGAAAGCTTCCCAAGACTCCACAACCTGAAGACATTTCAGGATTATTTAGGAAGTCGTGGTAAGTTGTTGTTTACTTTTTAATAAATTAAAAAAAAGAAAAAAAAGACAAATGTGGAAAAATAAAAGAAACATGTATTTGTTTTTCAACATCAAAATCTGCTCAACTTGCTAAAAAAATATTGCTGTTGTAGAATCTTTGTCAACAGCACTCGCTGCGTTATCACTTTTGGAACTAACAGATATCCATTATAATGAAGACAGTTCATCCGACAGCATTGTCGAGTTGAAAAATAGTGAACTGCATCGCTTAAATATGGGAATCGATACATCTAACGCAGTTGACGATGATTATTTGCAAGAGATTTCAAAAAAAAAAATTAAATAAACATTTTAAATAAAATGATTTAAAATAAATTGATAAACTTTATATTATTTTTACAATTAATTTAGCATTTGCAAATAATAACACTCTTTCGAGACACTACATTTGTTTAATATTTTTATTTGGATTTTTATTAATTTTGTGGTAAATTTTATATGTATGCAATAATTTTCTAAGTGTTTTTTAATTGCCATGTGACTTTAATGTTCATATTTAATTCATTTAAGAATTTTCTTGATATTTATAAATTGATCTTGTATTTTTGAGTTAATTTTACTTTCTGTGGTATTTTTGTGGTAATTTTTAATGACTTTGGGAATTTTGTGGTAATTTTCATGTGCTATGGGAGTTTAGGTGGTAATTTTCATGTGCTGTGGGAATTAAATAAACCAAAATTACCACGTGGTAATTTTTAATAAGTCGTATGGGAAAAATGTATTTATTTTTCGTGGGAATTTTGGTTGGCAACTATGCCAACGAGAGTAAAACATTGCCTATGAAAAGTTCTCACCCGCCGTTCGGATTCGGCACTAAACTGTAGGTTCCACCACTTTGAGTACAAATATAACACGCACAGCTCAAAATGGTGAGAGAGCTCGGCCGAAGTTCTTATAGGATGTAGTGCCAAACTATTATTATTACTTGATATATAGAATTCGATGCAAAGGTGATGGGTCCAATATATGTAATAAAACATATGTTGGGACGACAAAGAATAAACTTAGGACAAGAATTTCTTCGCATAAATCTGATCACAAAGCACAAGGCAAACCGATAGAGCAGAAAACAGCACTAGCCGCTCACTGTGGAAAACTCGGACATTCTCCAGACTTCAAAAACGTTAACGTTTTGCAACAGGAGCCGAACAACTTCCGAAGGTACACTCTGGAAATGCTCCACATTATTAACATACCGAACGAAGACTAAACTACAAAACGGACACGGAAAAATGCGCGCATATATACAGACACTTAGTTAGGAAACAAAGAATCAAAAATAATCAGTGAAGACTCAGACGGTGCAATGACAAGTTAATTGCCGTATCCGTCAAAAACTGTGGACAATTTTATTTAAAGTATTGTTATATGTAATAATATATGTTTCTTTAAAACTTCTCTAAGTTTATAAATCTGTTGTGTAAAATATAGAATAAGTTGATTAATATAACATCTTTGACAGAGTCCCTGAAGATGGCTTTCGACGAAGGCCGAAATATTGACAAATTAAAATACAATAAAGAGTATTTTTAATTGGACTTTGAGCCCGTAAAACAAATATCTTAATATTTAAAAGAGGTCTTTAAAAATTAATACATTTTAAGAAATATTAAAACTTTGAATGTACAAATTGTAATTTAAGTTTTTTTTTTAATGAAAAGCTGTTTTTCATTCTAAAATATTTAATGCCATGCCAAAAATACGAATTTTGCGAAAGATCAACTATTTTATATTTTTTTTCTAAAAAATAAAAGTTTGGATGTGTTGCGAATCTTTGATTGTGTTGAACTATTTGAAATATGTGCAAATAAATTGGCAATTTTCTTGAAAGTATGGGTGAAATTTACTCAAAACTTTCAATGTATGCGTAAATTTATACAAAAACTAAATTTGGGAAAGCTGTTTATGGTGAAGGGAGAGAGATCATATTCCAAAGCAAACGATTAAAAAAATATGCATAGATATCTGTTAGTGAAAAACAGAATTTTGATAAAAAAATGAATAATTGAATAATTTTTCATGGAATATCAAAAATTGAAGATTCAAATTTTACAACTTTTGATATATTCATCATAAATAAATCTTGCTTAATGTTTCAGCTTGTTGGTTCCTTCTATTTCGTACTAAATAGCAGGGATGTCTAAAATTTTAGCTAAAGCAACTGCTGGAGTAAAAAACACCGCATTTCGGTTCGTTTTGTTTAATACAAAACAACTGCAGCAGAAAATGTGAACATCTTATCAATTTAAAGTCTTTAATTGAATTATGCTTTATCGTGATACTCCAATAAAGTGTTATATGGGATCCTTTTTGAAAAAAATTTAAATAATATGACTTCAGCAACTAGCATCGGATGTATGCGGTGACTCAGTCTGTCAATTTTGTGCTAATGAAGCATGGTACTGTATAATTTTTTCCTTGATTTAAAATGGAATATCTAGTTCATAAATGCATATAAAACTATCAAATGTAGAAGAACATATCGTCGGTGATACTGCAAAACCGCCTATCTACATTTTCGAATACCTCTTACAAAATGAATTTTACAGAAGAAACAAAACTATTAATCACCGGTCGTACTTCTGGATCCGCACTGATTTGAAGGCGGTTTTTTGAAAAATGTTCAAACATTTCGAACGCTTTTACTCAATCACGACTGCTGAAATTTGGCCCCTGTATATTGGTGCGACTCTCGTTCACTATGTGTTTTCAAATCAAACAAAAATTAAAAACTATTCGTAAACAAGTTATTTATAAATTTCATGCACCATTTATTTATTATTTTATAAATTGAATATGTCTATGAAATACATAATTACGTTATTATATGCTCAAAACACCAGCTAAATATAGTAAACAAATAATTAATATTCTATGAAATACCTTAATGACTATTAAGTGATAAGATAAGAAACTTTTAAAAAAATAGTACAATATATATAAAATAGTATATATATATATATATATATATATATATAATATTTATATATATATAAATATTATATATATATATATATATATATATATATATATATATATATATATATATATACAGGTCCGTCACAAATTAAGCTTCTGCTGACATAGAAACTTTACCAATTACTTTGGGACAATCTTTAATATGACAGTTAATAGTATTAATTCCCATTTCTTCGTAATCTTCATTATATTGATTATCTGTTTTGTTACAAAAAGAACATTGTTTAAAACACGTTAGTCTATTGAGGGGAAGTTCTAATAAATCCCAAATTTTCTTCATATCGACGACTAGAGTATTTATCATTTCCCGTGTGTGAAATGGTGTTGGAGCCAAACGCAGTTTTTCCTCTCCACGTGCTACAGTTGGGTAATTAATAGCTTGAATATAATGACCATGTTGCTGTAATAGAAGATCAGATATGCGTGTTGTTTTAAGTGGATCACCGATTTTAATAGGAATAATATGACTTTGAGATTCTTCTACCGGGAAACCTAAAAATATAAATTAATTTGATAAGTATTTTAGTATTGCAGTTTGAAAACACTTAACGTTAAATATATTTTAAAAATTTATGGGCACATTATTTGTTGTGACCAAGTCTGAGACATTGCCTTCGACTGCAACAGTGTGCCCAAACGCTCTTAAATCGGGTGAAATTTAATATTTTCGTAACTCAACCGATTTAAAAAAAATAAAAAGTTATATTCAGAGAAAACTTGAGAGAACTTAAGTTTTGAAATAAGAGTTTGTATCTTTAATGGTTATGGTGATAAAAATCAGTAAAGTTGAAATTTTTTTCATGAAAAATATTTCAAAAATTGTCAAAAATCCAAAAGTTATCCTTTTTAAATTTTTTTTTTTGTGAAAATCTTACATTGAGATCTAGCGAAAATGTGCTTACATGCGAAAATATCTCGATTAGTTTTAAAGATATAGACTGGAACATGATTTTTTTTTTAATTTTTGAAGACTTTATATATTTATACATAGATTGTACACCCAAAGAACGAATCAGTTAGGGAAACCGTCTTTTTTTTTTAATTAGTTCTGTCAACATTCGACTGATTCAGTTGTTGCAACACCGCGTATCAGTTCACACATTTAATAAATACAACCAATTTGTTTAGTTGTGGTAGCCAATTTAATTATGAGAAATCGGTCATTTTACCTAGCCATAGCGCTCCAACGTGTTGCAAACACGAAGTCAGCCTCACAACATTGTTCCCGAGAATGAAAATTGCCGACGATTCGTTGTGCTGCTGACTTCGTGTTTGCAACACGTTGGAGTGCTAGGGCTGCATATATAAATACAACATATGGAAACACAATAGCAAGTACTCTGTAGAATAGTATGTATCTGGTTGAAGAAAGTGTATTTGGGCATGAAAAAACTCAACAGTAAAAACGAACAAGTCTTAAAACAATTCCACATTTTGTTTTACACGCGGTAAAACAATTCCACATTTTGTTTTGCACATGGCACGCGCTGTCCGTAGCAAACAAAAAAAAAAGAGATTCATCACGAGTAAATCTTGTGTTATAATTTGGATTTGTTGTTTTAGGATTATGTTGCCGTATGAAAGACGTAGAGACATTCCAGGTAGACATGGGATCAAGTTAATAAGAGGTATCGATATTGTGTTTTTTGCTGTTATATCCGCGTATTCGTTCCCAAGAATACCAACATGTCCAGGTATAAAAAGTAATTTTATTTGCACATTTATGTCAAGGCCAGAGATGACAAAATCATAACATTTGTAATGTCTTAACTACACTTCGGCTATCACAGCAAATGACCGTCCTGCATTTGGATGCAACTGCGAATTTTACAGCTTTTTGAACTTTTTGAAAATGCCCGAATTGGTTGGTAAAAGCCCCTGCGATATAGTCATGAAATTTTTTGTAGACAATTGCTTTATCACTGCGAAAGATGTTGTGACATCCAAAAAAAGAACCATCGGTGAATAATGTCATTTTTGGTTCGAATTTTGTCATTGCTTCGAAAAAAAAGTTGTTTTTTATAATTGGAATCAATATCTTTTCCCAATAGCGACCATATTGGTTCATGAAGGGCATATGTTGATATGGTAATTGATTTTGCAGAGAGATTTATTGACCTGTTTTGAAGCATCCAACCAAAGCTGATATATCCTGCTTCTATTCGTAGGGCGTCACCTGGTGTTGGAACTAGGATGCCTGCCGCTTTTCTGAAACACCTATTTAGAGCTGCATTTATTTTGTTTCTGTTCGTCTGAGATGTCCAACCGTACATTGCACAGTGTGCCCAAACGCTCTTAAATCGGGTGAAATTCAGTATTGTCGGAACCACTCAACCGATTTTAAAAATTTAAAAAGTGTTGTACAGAGAAAACTTGAGATATTTAAAAAGGGTTTTCAGTTTATGATTAATGTGTTAATTGTTTATAAAAGTTCCATACAATTATTTTGATTTCATGATAAAATGTAAAATCTATTCATAAATATGTAATCTTCAAAAATTAAAAAAAAATCATGTTCATGTATATCTTTAAAACTAATCAAGATATTTTCTCAAGTAAGCACATGTTCTTTAGATCTCAATATAAGCTTTTCATAAACAAAAGAATTTTGAAAATCGGAGAATTTATGGATTTTTTACAATTATTGAAAAAATATTCATTAAAAAAAATCTCAACTTTACCGATATTTATCTCCATTAACATTAAAGATAAAACACCAATTTTAAAACTTAAGTTCTCTCAAGTTTTCTCTGTGCAATACTTTTTAAATTTTTAAAATCGGTTGAGTGGTTTCGACAATACTGAATTTCACCCGATTTAAGAGCGTTTGGGCACACTGTGCATTGTAAGACAATGCTGGATGACACCTTCTGTCAAATCACGACAAATGACTGTTCTATGTGTGGACCTTTTTTACTTGAACAGATTACTTTAAGCAAATTGTTAATTTTGTTAAGCTTCATTACTATGTTTTTAGTTTGTTCGTTCCAAAACGAATTTTTTTGAAATATAATTCCAAGAATTCTTAGTTTATATTTTATTTCAATATTTGTGTTTCTATTTATATACATTTATATCTGCCGCATATGTGAATCGCTTCAGCTTTATTAGGTGGAATAACTGCTCCTGTTTTTATTGCCTGAATGATTAAGACGTCTATTAATTTCTACTGCTATACCTGACGCTAGCGCAATGATATTATCTGCATATACACCAATAATATCTATGCCGACTGTGTGTCTAATGGATTTTGTAATCAGCCTAACCAATAAACGAAAAAATATCGACTTTAAAGACAAATAAATATTAGAGAACATTGTCGGAAAAGCTGATACTATCTTAAGAGTCGACTTTATTTCGTTTATTGGTTAGGCTGAATGTGTTTGCATAAACATTATATAACACCACTGATAGTGGATAACCTTGAGGTATTCCATTTTCTAAATTGAGGCTTCGTGAAAAATATCCATTTACCGTGATTCTCCGCAATAAAAAGGACAGAATTAGCTTTAGAAAATTTTTTGGTTTTTAATTATTTTATAAAATGAATTGAATTATGTCTTTTTTCTAATATATTTTTATTTCTATATTTGTCTCGAGAGTATGACATAATGTGTGGACACCATGGTTAGGTAAAAAAAACGTGCTGCTCTGCAAGCAATTTAGTTTTTGCACATTTTCAAATTCTCTTGATAATTATCTTGTCTAATAGTTTAAACAAAACAGGAAGAAGCGACATTGGGCGGTACCCCTCGAGTAAATTTTGATGTTTCCCTGATTTTCGAATTGGTATTAGACACGCGTGTTTCCAGTTATGTGGATATGTCCCGCAGTTTAAGATGTTGCTGTATAATTTGCAGATTTTTGGCAGATTTAAATTCAATATTTAGCTCGGCGAAGCTTACGCAATTAGTCAAATGATCGAATTCATTACCATTAACGAGCATGTTGTCAATGTCAATATTGTCTTTTTCCAAAATTAGTTCAGGTTTAAATGAACTGTCAGAACCTATGGATCCCCATAGCATAGGAAATGCATTAACAATACATTCCGGGTAGGCCGACACAGCACCATTATCCAAAATAGTAGGATAACTTGATATTGACCTGCATCTAATATTTTTTATTTTTTTCCATAAAGTACGAATGTCCAACGTAGGATTTAGTGAATTTAAAAAATTATCCCATGTTAGTTTATTGGGTTGCTTACAAGACCATTTGACTCTGCCACATGTCCTTCTATAGTTGATCGCATTCGATATATTTCTTGTTCTTTTAAATATTTTCCATGCTTGGTATTTTATACCTGAGACAGACATCTAGTAAAGTTATTATAATAACAATACTATAATATTCTAAATACCAGATAGGTGACAGACATAACGTAGTATAGTTTGCGTAGTAAATAAAACTATGCAAAAGAAATATTACAGCATTTTCATTTTTGTTGGGTACCACGGTTACTAGAAAATATTTTATTCTAGTCAGCTGTAAAGATCACTATTTTTAGAAGGTCGTGACAATATTTATTTTTTGTTTTTCTATTACAGACTTCCAATAACAGTGAAAACCACGTTTTTTTACGCGATAGGTTTCCTTTACTTGCAGATCCTCAGTGGACACTTATATTTTTTGTTAATATTGTAGCTTTACTACATTGAAATTTGCAAAGTAGTGGTCATTATGTTTTTTTGTGCTGCCAATTAAATGCAGTTAAATGCAGTTCAGTTTCTAACATTTATTTTTCAATAAAATTTTGAAAAACAATTTCAAATAATTTATTTATTTTTTGGAATTTATTATGACATTTCAGTACAAACAGCTCTTTTGACAAAAAGCTTTCGGAAAGATTTTAAAATTTGTTTGTGTTTAATTGAAAACTACAAAAATACTACGAATAGTTTCATGGTATTTGTACCAGCCAAATACTACAATGAAATCAAGGAATACCACAAAAATATTATAATAATTTGAGACACACATCTGGTATTTCAAATACTATGGTATGAATACCAGATGTCTGTCACAGTTATTAATCGTATTAATTTTCCAATTTCAGAGTTAAAACAAACCGAGCTTTAACGTTTTTCTGGTTTTCTACTAATGGGAATGGATTCATTTTCAGACATTCTTAAAAGTTTCTTTATCACGGCTGCTTCTTTATTTAGGTTCGAGGTTTCAGAAAGCATTGCATTGAAATAAACTGTTTTTTTTCTAAAACAAAGACCAATCTGCCTTGGAATCTAAAAAACGGAAAATATACATTTTTTGTTTTGGTGTTTCATTATTGCACAAAATAATTGGTATATGGAAAACAAGAGCAGGCCAACGTAGAGGGTATGTGCTGGCCATCGCTACGTCCACCGCTGTTAATGTGTTTCGTGTGCTAAATAGTGTAGACTACCCATCATTTAAAATGGACAGGTTACGATCATTTGCAAAATTTTCCCATATAACACCACTATTGGATGTGGTTTGTGAACGCCATGTTTTGTGAATTTAGGTCACCAAGCCATAGATGGTGACCTCTGAATTTCAGCGACTAACTGAGGTCTAAGATAAGGGCTGGGCTTTCCACACCACTCCAAATTAGTTAACCAATACCGGATCGATACGCCTGACGATTTTAATTATTTTTTGAAAATTGGTTAAATATGATGAAAAAAAAATGAAAAAGGCCATCATGATGAAGTGGCCACTGACCAGTCCGGTAATCTTGTGCACTAACTAAACCTAATACGTTAATTAGGTACTGAATAGGCCTTTTCAAAAATGTGACCGCCAATACCGGATCGGTAAGCCTGATATTTTGAATTATTTTTTGAAAATTGGTCAAATATGATGAAAAAAAATGAACCAGTTGGGAAGGTTAGATTACATGGGAAAATTTAAAGTAGGTGTTATTATGATAGTTAGTATTATCAAAATTATAGTCGGTCTAAGCCGATCAAGAATATATATACTTTTCCATACCGGAGATGCTTTCTTCAGGGTGTTACAAACGGCGTATCAAACTGAATATACCCTTTCACTCTTAGTGTAGGATATAAAAAAGCCATCATGATGAAGTGGACACTGGCCAGTCAGGGAGTCTTGTGCACTAACTTAACCTAATACGTTGAGTAGGTACTAAATAGGGCTTTTCAAAAATATGACCGCCAATACCGGATCGATACGCCTGATATTTTTAATTATTTTTTGAAAATTGGTCAAATATGATGAAAAAAGCCATCATGATGAGTGGCTACTGTCCAGTCCGGGAGTCTTGTGCACTAACTTAACCTAATACGTTGATTAGGTACTGAATAGAGCTTTTCAAAAATATGACCGCCAATACCGGATCGATACGCCTGATATTTTTAATTATTTTTTGAAAATTGGTCAAATATGATGAAAAAAAAGCCATCATGATGAAGTGGCCACTGACCAGTCCGGGGTGTTGTGCACTAACTTAACCTAATACGTTGATTATGTACTGAATAGGACTTTATAAAAATATGACCGCCAATACCGGATCGATACGCCTGACATTTTTAAATATTTTTTGAAAATTGATTATCCCAAGTGAAAAGGTCATCATGCTGAAGTTACTGTCGAGTTGCGATGACTATTTACTAACGGGACCTAATATATTTAAAAGGTAGTACATTGGAGTTTTAAAAACGGTGACCGTTTTTATGTCCATTCGATAAACATATTTAATAATTTTTTAAAATGATTAATGAAAGGTACATTACGTTTAACTGACGGTTAACATACCTCTGTTAAAATTTTGTGGTTTGTGTCTCCTCTAAGTTCGCGACGAATTTAACTTCAAGGACTTTAAACAGTCACTGGTTCCACATTTATCATAGTCGTTAACGAGTCATAATACGTTTTGATTACCTATTTAATGATACCAATTTTGATACCGTCCGGTACTTCAGAGTTTGGGAATTTTTACCATAGTGTGTGAACGAGTCATAACACGTTTTAAAGGTAATTCAATTACCTTTCTAACGATACTAATCCTGATACCGGCAGGTATATTAGAGTTCGGGAATTTTAAATAAATGGTAGACATACGGCTAAAAAGTCACTTAATTAGTCACTGGTTTCACATTTATCATAGTGCGTTAACGAGTCATAATACATTTTGAAGGTAATTCAATTACCTTTCTAACGATACCAATCCAGATACCGGCAGGTATTTCAGAGTTCGGGAATTTTGACCTAAAATTCAAGGTCACATGTTAAATTTTACTTATATGGTCACAGATTCTACGGATTTCATAGTGCGTTAACGAGTCATAATACATTTTAAAGGTAATTCAATTACCTTTCTAACGATACTAATCCTGATATCGGCAGGTATTTCAGAGTTCGAGAATTTTAACATAAATGGTAGACATACGGCTTAAAAGTCACTTAATTAGTCACTGATTTCACGTTTATCATAGTGCGTTAACGAGTCATAATACGTTTTAAAGGTAATTCAATTACCTATTTAATGATACCAATTTTGATACCGTCCGGTATTTCAGAGTTCACATGTCAAATTTTACTTATATGGTCACAGATTCTATAGTTTTCATAGTGCGTTAACGAGTCGTAATACGTTTGTTAAAATTCCCGAACTCTGAAATAACTGCCGGTATCAGGATTAGTATCGTTAGAAAGGTAATTGAATTACCTTTAAAACGTATTATGACTCGTTAACGCACTATGAAAACTGTAGAATCTATGACCATATAAGTAAAATTTGACATGGGACCTTGAATTTAGGCCAAAATTCCCGAACTCTGAAATACCGGACGGTATCAAAATTGGTATCAGTAAATGGGTAATTGAATTACCTGGCTCGTTAACTCACTATGTTAAATGTGTAACCAGTGACTAATTAAGTGACTATTTAGCCGGATGAGTACACTTTAAATCGAATTCCCGAACTCTGAGATATTTTATTTATTCAAATTTTTTAATTCATACAGTAAAATGTTGACTTTTAGTTTCAGATCTAACAAGTATACACCGAGAAATAGTGCACTTTAAATTTTAAAGTTTACACTTTTAATTTAATCGTTTTTAATTATACTGTTCTGCAAATTGAGGATTGTAGGTTTAATCTGGAATGAAACCTATTATTTCTGGTTAATTTTGTTCACCTGATTCTTGCTGCGTGCTCAGAAATTTCCGTACACGTCGACATTTTGCAAAAAATTTAGTCATAGTTGCAAAAGTTTGATTTTGGTGCTTCATATCGCAATTTTTCGCACGATTTTGACATGCTACAGATGCAAACTTTATCAGAAAGTAAAATATCATAAGTGTTAAAAAATCTTTGTCCAGATATTAATTTTTGCAAAAAATTAAAAATACATTTTTGTAACCTAAAAAGTGTGTCGAGATAGTAATTTATCACAATTCTCTTATCGCTCTTAATTTTTTTTTAAATATACACTGACTCCATAAAGTCTCCGTACAGATACAACAATTTTACATATCTAACTAAATAAATATGTTCTGAGTTTTAAATTTTCATAGTGCGTTAACGAGTCATAATACGTTTTAAAGGTAATTCAATTACCTTTCTAACGATACTAATTCTGATACCGGCAGGTATTTCAGAGTTCGGGAATTTTAACATAAATGGTAGATATACGGCTAAAAAGTCACTTAAACAGTCACTAGTTCCACATTTATCATAGTCGTTAACGAGTCATAATACGTTTTGAAGGTAATTCAATTACCTATTTAATGATACCAATTTTGATACCGTACTTCAGAGTTCGGGAATTTTGACCTAAAATTCAAGGTCACATGTCAAACTTTACTTATATGGTCACTGGTTCCACATTTATCATAGTGAGTTAACGAGTCATAATACGTTTTGAAGGTAATTCAATTACCTATTTAATGATACCAATTTTGATACCGTCCGGTATTTCAGAGTTTGGGAATTTTAACATATATGGTAGACATACGGCTAAAAAATCACTTAATTAGTCACTGCTTCCAGATTTATCATAGTGCGTTAACGAGTCATAATACGTTTTAAAGGTAATTCAATTACCTTTCTAACGATACTGATCCTGATACCGGCAGGTATTTCAGAATTAGGGAATTTTAACATAAATAGTAGATATACGGCCTAAAAGTCACTTAATTAGTCACTGGTTCCACATTTACCATATTGCGTTAACGAGTCTTAATACGTTTTGAAGGTAATTCAATTACCTATTTAATGATACCAATTTTGATACTGTCCTGTATTTCAGGGTTCGGGAATTTTAACATATATGGTAGACATACGGCTAAAAAGTCACTTAATTATCACTGGTTCCACATTTATCATAGTGCGTAACCGAGTCATAATACGTTTTGAATTGAATTCATTTAATGATACCAATTTTGATACCGACCAGTATTTCAGAGTTCGGGAATTTTGACCTAAAGAGCACAATCACTATGGTTAACAGTATCTTTACAAAGCACTGTTAAATTTCTATGGTTTGTGTATCCGCTAAGTTCGCGACGAATTTAACTTTACGGACTTACAATATTGTCGGAAATAACAATAAATTTCAGAGAGTGTACGTAATCGTAAATTTGAAAGATTGTTGCTAGCAATATTTATTGTATTTGACGGATGTTTGAGAGATGGTTGTCTCAAAGACGATCTAAATATTTTGTAAATAAGTTGATATTTAGGTCTGTGATATTTCTGGTAACCATCTTTGTTTTCCTAGTGTACAGTTTAATGCCGAATCTGAACGGCGGGTGAGAGCATTTCATAGACAATGTTTTACTATTAACTGCCGAGAGCTAACGCGGTATAGAAAATGTTTTCTATGAAAAGAAGTTGGTAGCCCCAGTCCAGACTTTAAGCGTGGACATTTCGGCTCGCAGTCCAAACTATAGACATTTTAAAATTGGGGATAATTTAAACTTTCACTGAAAAACTGGACCTTAATATTGTATACAATCGATTGTTAATCAAATAACACATACCTTCTCTTTGTAACAAATATTTTAAATATTTTACTTTGTTCTGATGTCGGAAACGTAATTGTTGGCCCTCTTCGGAACTCAAAATGTTAATGGCTTCGTATGCTCCACATAGTACGGTAGGTGGAAGCGAGGTTGTGAATATAAATCCAGCAGCATATGATCTAATCATATCAATTAAATTGGACGATCCAGCTATATAACCTCCGACATTTCCAAAAGCTTTACCTAATGTCCCGGATATTACATCCATTTTATCCAATTGATCCTCTGCCTCACCTACTCCGGCTCCATGCTCACCATATAATCCAACGGCATGCACTTCATCTACAAAAGTAATACATCCGTATTCGTGTGCAACATTAAGCAAATCTTTTAATGGTGAGATCGCACCAGACATCGAATGCACTGTTTCAAACGCTACTATTTTAGGAATATTTGTATCAATAGTTTGTAATATATTGCGTAAATGATCAACGTCATTGTGTCTAAAAATATGCTTAATAGCGCCGCTATTACGAATTCCTTGAATCATAGATGCGTGATTTAATGAGTCTGACAGAATATGACAATTAGGAAGCATTTTTGCCAATGTGAAAAGAGTAGAATCATTGGCTACAAAACACGAAGTAAATAGTAGAGCAGCCTCCTTCTGATGCAATTCTGCGATGCGTGATTCTAAACGCTCATGATAAGTTGAATTTCCTGCAATGTTGCGTGTGCCACCGGCACCAGCTCCGTGATTCTCTAATGCAATTGATACAGCTTCTTTAACCTTTGGATGACATGACATACCAAGATAATCGTTAGAACACCACACTGTAATAGGTTTTTCTTCTTCGGTATATTCTAGCGCATGAGGGAATAATCCAGATCTGCCGAGACGATTGACTTTTTTGAAAATTCTATACGAGTGATCAATTTTTTTTTTTATTATCTGATCATTGAAAAACTTGTCGTACAAAAATTTTCCAGAGTTTTCTATTTTATTTTTCACCGGTGAACTCTCAATTGCGGATTTTTGTGAAAAATTAGTTGATTTTCGCGTTTGCATGGCTGCTCCATTTGGCGGCAGTATCTGAGTACTACTTTTATTTAAATTCCTGGTCGAATCACAATATAAATTCCTACCGATGACAGGACATAAAGAACCATATATTTGAAAAAGAGTTTCTGAATAATTTCGAACATAGTTCAAACTTAAAGAACTTAAGAATGGACAGGACATTTCTTTTTTATAGATATTTTCTAACAATCGTATTTATTATGCTACAAGTTTATATAACTACCAAATACAGAGACCTGCGCCGGCTTCGTTACAGCCGTCTAAACCCAACCGCCGTTGATTTTGAACAGCTCATAATTGCCAGTTCCGTGGAAAAATTTCCCATATGTGGTAATTTTTAACTGCTGTGGGAAAGGTAATTCCCATAAGAATTTTTAATTACCATGGGAATTTTTTTCCACATTTTTATACCCTACACTAAGAGTGAAAGGGTATATTCAATTTGGTACGCCGTTTGTAACACCCAGAAGGAAGCATCTCCGGTATGGAAAAGTATATATATTCTTGATCAGCATGACCTCCAGAGTCGTTTTAGCGATGTCCGTCTGTCCGTCTGTCTGTTGAAATCACTACTACTTAAACAATTGAAGAGTTAGATAAATGAAACTCATAAGATTACTTATATACCTACGCTGTATGTGCGAAAAAATTAGGCATATCGGTCCATTGTGACTTGTGATCTGACCATTTATATTCAAATAACTCATATAAAATGTACATCTACAGTTCAGTTTTACTGTATACGTGCTTAGGTAAACTTTTTTGGTCAAATATATATTGATATCATGCTCAAATACATGATAATAATGTTTTCCGGCGAAAAGACTTGTGGTTCACAAAAAAAAATCGAAATTCGGTACACCTACCCATTTGTAAATATGGGTATCAAATGAATTGAAATTCTTTAGCGATTGAATGTTTGTAGTTATTTTCAGGATTCGTATACCCTGGTGACCTATATATCACTTTGAATCGTAACCACACATATGTGTAGGATATTTAAAGTCGGCTTAGACCGACTATAATTTTGATAATCCTAACTATCATAATTACAGCTACTTTAAAATTTCCCATGTGATATAACCTTCCCAACTGGTTTACTATTAAAAATAGTCAATAGGACATATTATTATTTTAATCGTAAAATACCATTAAATACTAGAATATACCATGACATTGCCATTGAGTTTATATGAAAAGATTTATTTTTTATATACTTTTAAATCAATCATTGTCCTATTGACCAATTTTAATGGGATTTGAGGGAATTTTTTTTTGGGTGTAAAGATCAATTTATATGTATACGTGCTTAGGTAAACTTTTTTGGTCAAATATATATTGATATCATGCTCAAATACATGATAATAATGTTTTCCGGCGAAAAGACTTGTGGTTCACAAAAAAAAAAATCGAAATTCGGTACACCTACCCATTTGTAAATATGGGTATCAAATGAATGGAAATTCTTCAGCGATTGAATGTTTGTAGTTATTTTCAGGATTCGTATACCCTGGTGACCTATATATCACTTTGAATGGTAACCACACATATGTGTAGGGTATTTATAGTCGGCTTAGACCGACTATAATTTTGATAATCCCAACTATCATAATTACACCTACTTTAAAATTTCCCATGTGATATAACCTTCCCAACTGGTTTACTATTAAAAATAGTCAATAGGACACATTATTATTTTAATCGTAAAATACCATTAAATACTAGAATATACCATGACATTGCCATTGAGTTTATATGAAAAGATTTATTTTTTGTATACTATTAAATCAATCATTGTCCTATTGACCAATTTTAATGGGATTTGAGGGAATTTTTTTTTGGGTGTAAAGATCAATTTTTATGTATACGTGCTTAGGTAAACTTTTTTGGTCAAATATATATTGATATCATGCTCAAATACATGATAATAATGTTTTCCGGCGAAAAGACTTGTGGTTCACAAAAAAAAAATCGAAATTCGGTACACCTACCCATTTGTAAATATGGGTATCAAATGAATGGAAATTCTTCAGAGATTGAATGTTTGTAGTTATTTTCAGGATTCGTATACCCTGGTGACCTATATATCACTTTGAATGGTAACCACACATATGTGTAGGGTATTTATTGTCGGCTTAGACCGACTATAATTTTGATAATCCCAACTATCATAATTACACCTACTTTAAAATTTCCCATGTGATATAACCTTCCCAACTGGTTTTGTTTTATTTTTTGTTCAACACCCATTAAAATACTGCATTAAAAATAATTAAAAATGTAGTTGAATTTAACTTGCTGACCGTCTTCATAAAAATGTAGTCATTTTTGACTAAATGCTGTAGTTGTTTTTATTGCATAATTTTTACTAATAAAATTAACTGACGACAAACACATTTTATTTATTGACATTAAAATATAAATTTATTGTTTTAAACATGCTTGATAAGTGAAAGCTGTACAAATAGACGCTGTTTTTGAGCGCTCTTAAGTTTTCAATAAGAAATTTAATTAAAATTATCATTTTATACATTCAACCTTGTTTTTATCGCTTTTTTATCATAAAAAAAGTGCAATGGATAATGTTCCAAATTTTGTTGGCGATTTCAATACTCATCCGAAAAAACCACCCGATATACCCGCCAGCGCTACTGGATTAGACGCTTCAATTAACACAGACATGTCTTCTCATGTTAAACACACAAATTTTAATCAATCAGTCGCTAGCCCTATTTCGTTTGCAAGCGCAGTATTGAATGGACAAGCCTTAAGAAACCATACGGCCAACCCTCAAATTATTGAAAAAAAAAACCTCGCAGCTCTCATGCGACCAACTTTATGTACAAGAGGCATCTTACTCTGGCAACTCATGTGGCTTAACTGCTCCCTCAAATGCACATGCGCTAAACAATGACTCAACGACTTCAAACCTTAATATAACACACCCACACGGATTCAGAAATAGTATGGACTACAACCATATTCCATCACCCATAAAAGTAAATATAAAAGTAAGCTTTTCCTTGACGATATTGGCGCGTATTCAAAAATGATGGCATTGTTGCGGAGTAAAGAAATTGATTCCAACTCCTTCACCCCTACCCAATTTAAGCAAATAAGCATAATTCTAAAAGGATTTTCAAAAAACCCGGACGATATCAAAGCAGCGCTGGATCTCGAGATCCCATGTACTTGCGAGAAAGTTACAAAATATGCTACTCCTTACTCTTTGCGAAACAATATTGACACCGGGCTCTTTTTGGTGACTTTGAATGCCGGGAAAGTGTTTGGGGATGTTGAACGAGTTCGTTACCTTTTAAATCAAGGAGTTTCCTGGGAGTCTCCAAGATCCAGCGCTTAAGTATTGCAATGCAAAAGATGCCAATACTGGGGACACAGTGCAAAAAATTGTAATAGGGCGTATACTTGTGTCAAATGTGACCAATAACATTTACCAGGTGAATGTCTTATTAAAAAAGATAACAATTCAACGCCTTTCTGTGTTAACTGTAACCAGATCGGTCATCCGGCAAATTATAAAAGTTTCCCGGCTTATAAGGACCACGTTCAAAGACTCAAAAATCAGTTAAGTGCTTCAAAAGAAAAAACAATAATTACCAAAAATGCGGTAAATTTTGATATAAATAAATCAAGTTTTGTTTCTCCTACTAAATCTTTTTCTAGCAATTTCTATAATGAAGCTCCACAAATGCAATCAAATAATAAAAAACGACCAGAATTTGTTGAAGAATTTCTAAAAATTGTTTAGTTATTTTGCGAACTAGATCCAATATTTTTGGAAGACAAAATTAAATATTTTTTAAAAAATTACAGATCATTAACAAAAGATCAAGCAAAAGTGCAATACATGAATTTATTTCAAGAAGTAACCAGACAATATGGGCCATAAATATCTTAATTTGTTGACTTTTAACGTTAGATCGTTAATAGAAAAAAGCCGTAAAATTGAATTATTGAAAATATTACTATTTAATACTATTGATATTGCGTTTATACAGGAAACGCATTTACATTCAACTAGCAAGATTTTTTAGAAAATTATAATTTTATAAGAGATTCATTTTCTCAAGGTATTGGAATAGCGATTAAGAGAAACTATAAATTTTCTTCTTTAATGATTCCAGGTTTAAAATTTCCTAACTCTTTTATTCATCATTAATTCTTTTTCACAAAATTATGACGGGACTTTAATAGGTGGTGTTCTTAATGCCAAAAATCAAACGTGGGGTGAATCCATCGATAACATTAACTGCAAGGCTTTACTCGATTGGTTGCAAATGCTCTCATCAGAATTTTGTAGAATTTGTGATACAAATCCAACATTTCCAAACGGGTCGTCTTATCTTGATTAATACATGTAGCAACAATTTTTTTATCAGCCCCTTGAGACGTTTTTCTGATCATTTACATTTGAAGCTACAAGTTAATTTGAATGATTTTGATTTTTTGATTAGCCTTCCACGATTTATAACCTCATTTAAAAAAACAAATTGGAAAAATTTTAAGAATGACCTGGATCTAGCTATGTCTGAGTGTAAACCTCCAGATGATGGGAACCTAAATGTTTTTGAAATAGACATTTTTGTTGAAAATTTCACTGGCATTGTTAATAACATCACATCAAATCATACGTGCAGTATTGAAATAAAAAAAAATAAAAAGTTTTTAATTCCAAAAAATATTAAAAAACTTTTTAAAATCAAATATGAGTGGCAAAAGCAATTAAAACAAATATTTCATAAAAATTTAAATAAAAAAAAGTTCTTCTTTAAAAAGTTCTGATTATCAATTATTATCTGTCCAAATTCAACTTTTAAAAACCATAATCAAAGAAAAAGTTGAAATGCATCAGGCCGAGGAACTGAATAATAGAATCCACAAAATTAAACTAGGCCCTACGGCATATAAACAAATTTATGGTATTATAGGAAATAAAAAAAATAATAGTTATGATCAAATTTTAGTTGATAATATACCAATCACTGAAAATGAAGATAAAGCACAAGCCCAGCATACCAAACGATATCGAAACGAATTCGTAACGATACCGTTTGAATGGACAATGTTATCGTTTTCGACTATCGTTAACGATTCGAGAATGATGGCGTTCTCGAAAAAATGGCTCTATCGTTAACGATATCGATATTGTATGAATTCTCGATATCGAAACGAATTCGAAAATTGATTCAATTTCGATATCTAGACGAATTCGAAAAATTATTCAATTTCGAAATCGAAACGAAAAGCTTATTCAATTTCGATACTATTTAAATTAATTTGCCTTGAAATTATCTTTCATAGAGCTGTGCACCAAGCATTCTATAGCATCCACAACATTAAAATTGTTTATCTAGTTTGGGATTAAAAATTAGTTTCTTGATCCAGCAACAAAATATTGCATACTAACTAAATTTTAAAAGTTTCTTACAGTTGCGAAATTTCTTCCAATTTTAAATTTACGAAATTTTTCATTGAACAGCTGTTTTTTTTTTTACAAATAATGCAATACTGATTCTATAGAAATTTAACGATATCGTTACGAATTCGAAACGTTATCGAAATTTTATACAATCAAAACTATGTTTATTGGGAGCATTCAGGCGTTATTTTATGCAAATATACCAAAAGATTCGCTGTTTCTAATAATGTTAAGCCATTTCTTGATGAGAAATTTTTATCGTACCAAGCAATAGTCACTAGTCACAATCACTTTTGATTTTCTGACCATTATTTTCAACAACTGCATAAACATTGGATACTTTTCGAATGCTTGGAAAAAAACAAAAATTTTCCCTCTTCAGAAGAAACCAAAAAACACAAATATAAGTAATTTCAGACCCATTTCTATGCTATCAAATTTAGGAAAACTTTTAGAAAGGGTCATCCGAATCTAAATATAAACTATAATTATATTCCTTGTTACCAGTTTGGTTTCAAAAAAGTACATTCAACAGCTAATGCACTTCTAAAATTCCATAATGACGTCATTTCCAATCTTTGGGAACAAAAATGTACGGTTGCATTTTCGCTCGATATAGAAAAGGCCTTTGACAGTGCGTACCACGATGGTATATTATTTAAATTAATTAATATCGGGTTCGACCCTTTTTTAATTAAAATATTTCACAATTTTTTTACTAACAGACATTTTCTCGTTCAAATTAATGATGTTTTTTCGGAAGTGATCCCAGTCAATTGCGGTGTCCCACAGGGATCAATTTTGGATCCACATTTATACAACATATTTATGCATGATTTTTCACACGTCCTAAATGACTCAAATAGTATCCTTTATGCGGACGATTCATTGATTTACGCACACGACGAGTCTCCTTTTGCTGCACTGATTCTGGTTTCAAACCATCTTTACGTTATTAATGACTTTTACAATAAATGGGGTATAAAAAATAACGTACAAAAATCGGAAGCAATATGCTTGAGAAACGCTTCAGGATGATGCAGACGATTCGTAGTACCATCACTCTTCCTAAACGGAACAGAGATTCCGTTCAAAAATAGTATTAAGTATCTTGGCATAACATTTAACAGGCTTGTAAAATTTAACGAGCATGCTCGAAATATTATCAAAAAAAGAAAACAAAATCAAAGCAATATTTTCAAGACTTCTTATAAACAAATTCTTAAGCCCGAAAACTAAACTTTTGCTGTATAAAGTTAGTATTCGATCAGTTCGATCACCTATGCCTATCCTATTTGGTTCTCTATTTCCCCAACAGTTGCCAAAGAAATCGAAGTCTTAGAAATAAATGTGTCAAGACTGTGTGTCGATCGAAATTTTAAATGCTTTCTCCAACAAATATATTTACAATAAGTCATCAGTGAATCCTTTCTGTCTGTATGCTTTATCCTTACAAAAGCGTTTCATTGATAGGCTTGCATTCCACGATAACGTCTTAATGACGAACATCTTAGACGATCAACAAAATTTTAGATGGCATAATTGCTACTACCTCTCGCCAATCGGGTTGGTTAATGAAAACCTCCCAACAGATGTAATTTTTAACGCGGGTCTATAATACCTGACTTTACATTTGTGTCACACCGGGCACACATAGAAGATAAATTTATTTTAATGTAAATTATAATATTTTGTTTTTATTTATTTATATTTTTTTTATTATTAATTTTTTTTTCCTGTAAATATTCATGTATATATTAGTTTTAAGTTTTACCGAGACAACTTCGTCTCAAGATAAAATTATATGTCGGGAGCAAACATACATTCTTTATAAAAAAGAATAACAAAATATTCATTTAAAACTATCAAATAGCAAGTAGCGTTTTTTTTCATGTAATCATTTAAGAATAATACAATAATAGTTCTAAGTTTTTTTACATATTTATAGTTTTAAGATTCATATCTATGTTTTTTTCAAATTAAGTGTATGTGTTTTCTAAGTGGGTTTTAATTTCCATGGGATTTATATGGTAATTCCGAATTATTTGAGAAAATTTGTGGTATTTATATCTTAATTTTACTTGCTGTGGTATTTTTCTAATAATTTTAAATGACTGTGGGAATTTTTGTGTTAATTTTTAATAACTGTGGGAATTAAATCAAACAAAATTACCACTAAATAATTCGCATGGGGAAAAGGTATTTTGCCAGTGACTTGTTCCCACGGAATTAGCTCGTCTTTCTATTTAAATAGTAGGAGCTTTCTTAGTACCTTCACGGAACTCTGCTTGGAATTCCGTTTTGATTAACCCCTACAGACGACTAAAGGTGACATCGATTTCCAACAGAATTTCCTATTTCTTGCAAAACAAAAACTGAACGAACCTCTTTTTTTGTCTTCTTTTGCTCTCTCGCTCACTTTCCCAAATTCTGACGTATATTTCACCGGAATAGAATGTCGGAAACGACCGCCAATTCCGAGTTAATTCCTGTGGAATGAAGGAATGACAGATGACAACAAATTCAAAGGTTAGCATATTAAATTCATTTATTTTTAATTTAGTTTTACAAAGTTCAAATTGTAATAAATGTATTCATCTAATATATCTAATAAATACATAGTTAAATTAAGATTAAAATTTACTGCCTTTTAAAAAGTCAAGATCTCGTTGTTGGTATTGATCTGTTGCACAATTTACAGCACTCATGTCATGTCAGTCATGTTGCCCACAAGGTTTGATAGCAAAGAAAACGGTAGAGCCTTCACGTTGGACAGACCCTCATGTTCTGACGTCAGAAATCATCTGGACATAACTGCAATGGAGAAAAGTTAATATAATTTGTTAAATAAAATGCATTTCTGGCGATTTCCCCTTCAGTGCTAATTTATCTGTCAATATAGATAATTGCACCACATATGGATTCGTATTCTAAGCTTGAGATATTTGACATCGTTAGTCGTGGCTTTCGCAACAGTGGGTGGCTGATCAAGCCCAAATATGTAACGATAAGTGAGTTCACATTTTGACTAATGTTGTCGGCTCCAGTTACCGCAGTTTTTAAGGCTTTTGAATCACGCATTTTTATTGACATCAATTTCTGCAATTCAAATATTGTATTATTTATACTTTATTGCTATGCAATTAAATGAACTCACCCAGTCCATGTAAAATTTGGCATCTGAATAACACGGATGCGTTTAAAAAGCATTAAACGCGCTATGCGTTGGCAGACGGAATATTTGCAAAACACTTTTGCGCGGATGCAGAAGAAATGATGATGTTGACGGCATCGTCAAAGTGTGTCCACTTCATTATCATCTATGTAGCTTTAGGCTGTACAAATTATTAATTAATTAATTAGAAATAACAATACAATATACTTACAAATTTGTTTGAAGACGATGGACGTCCAACGTTCATTTTAAACAGAATGCATATTTTCACTAATGACATTTAACGAATCACAAAACAGACGAACAAAAACGGCAGCCATTATTACAAAAATGCTCTCTAAGAAAGAAAGTTGAAAAAGGAAAGAGATTGAGTTAAGGAAACATGGTTGCATTTAGCAGTCCGCAGCCAGGCAGAGCGGAGCTAACTTGTCACTGGGTTATAGCCTTATTCTGGCAATGTGAGCGCTCACAAGTCACATCTCAATGGCTGCATTCAGCGACCTCAGCAGTTGCGAAACTGCTCAGTAACTAATCGCTCACTTTACTGAATGCACCGCTATCACAGCTGTCAATTTACAAATTAATTTATTATTAATATTTTACTTAAATTACATACAACTCTCAATTTGATTGAAAACATATATTCCAATCTAAATTCCATTTTTGTTTATAAATATTTGAGTTAAAATGTCTTCAAATGTCATCGATAACAAAGGCAGTGCAAATGTAGCGCAAAAATTTTATGCTGGAAAAAATGGCGACCGCTCACTAAACATGTTGAGAGTAGAATGTCATTCAAGTTCAAATTGCTCAACAGCTCCACAACTGCTAAGGTCGCTGAATGCAACCAATGAGAGGCGTTTTACTTGTTAGAATAATTGTGAACAAAATCTCAAATTCGTATTCTGGCAAAAAATCTACCAAAAAAACTCTCAAGAAATTCCCCACACTGTGGGAAGAGAGTTTCACGTCATATTTTGAAGTTTTTCATCTGAATTAATTGTAAATTCTTTTTTTGTGCAGTTTTTAAAACATATGCAAATAATAAATGCATTAAAATATTTTAAATAGTGCTAATTAATTATTTTTAATTCGTGAAATGCGGTTTCAGTGATGTGTTAATGTCGGAAAGTGTTTTAAGTGTTAACGCAGCATCTTTTCATCAGGTGCAGCATTAAGTATTTTACTTTGTAAAATACTTAGCGTTAAAGTTTCTGTTAAATCTGGGGTACGACAAGGCTGCATCTTGTCGCCATTACTCTTTAACGTAGTGCTGGACATTATCATGAGAAATGCAACGAACAACATCAGAGACATGGGGTTTAGGCGGACGACTGGCCGATCTTGACTATGCCGACGATATATGCCTTCTAACTTACAGTAATTCCGACATGGTGCATTCCGACACGTGCACATCTTTTGCTACTTGGGTAGCAAAACGAACAACATCAGAGACATGGGGTTTAGGCGGACGACTGGCCGATCTTGACTATGCCGACGATATATGCCTTCTAACTTACAGTCATTCCGACATGGTGCATTCCGACACGTGCACATCTTTTGCTACTTGGGTAGCAAAAGATGAGCCTCTATTTGATAACGTCAAATACAGGCTCATCTGATGATGTCTCAAATCGCACAATGAGAGCTCGACAAGCTTTCGGCCAATTAAAAACAGTGTGGAAGTCATCATCAATATCCACCCGCACTAAGATAACAATCTTCAACTCGTGTGTGAAGCCTGTACTCCTCTATGGATGTGAAACGTGGAATAGGCTGCTAAAGACGTGAACACTCTGTAAGTTTTCACCAATAAATGCCTAAGTAGAATATTAAAAATTTACTGGCCCAACAGGATACAGAACACACACCTCTGGGACCGCACACATCAAAGCCAAATACATTCCGATGTTTTGAGGACGAAATGCAGATGGATTGACCACGCATTACGAAGACCACCTGGAGATGTAACCCGTAATGCCATTGACTGGAACCCGCAAGGTAGCAGAAGGAGATGACGGCCTGCCCACGAAGACATTTAGATATAGAGGCTACGCGTGCAGGAAAAAGTTGGATTAAAACCTAGCATCAAAATGATTGGAAATCTTTTGTTGATGCCCTATGATACTTATAGGAACTAAAGGAATATATATATATATATATATATATATATATATATATATATATATATATATATATATATATATATATATATATATAATTTTTTCTAATTAATTCAATGGTATTTGAAAAATTCACTACCATACATTTAAATATTTCAATATTATTATTTTAAATAGAATAAATGCTGTTGTTTTAATGGTTTCCTCCTATAATAATAAACGTGGTGTAAAAAAACATAAAACGAATACAAACATGTTCGTTTTGTACGTCATTCTGCGTGTTTGTGTTTGCTCAAAATGGTCAGATTATTAAACGCGACATTGGTAAGGACTCAATGTATTTAATCTAAATAAATTATATTTATATTTATTACAGAACATAAATAATACAGCGAACTTCTATTATGGCAACGGACTCAAAAATAACTGCAGACTCAAGTACTACAATCAATTATTGGAAACCAAAGTAAACATTAAATGTTTTATAATCTTATGCAGCAAGAAGTGTGTTTTTATGTTTGTGTTGTAAAAGTGAATGTCAATTTTGACATTTAAATAAAATAATATATACAATAAATTAACTAAAATACATTTTTGTTTTAATAAATTATAGGAAAATGTAATTCGACTTTCCCATAAAATTAATAATACGTATCATTAAATTTGTATAGGTCTTTCTTATTGTAATTAAAATATCACATTATAAAATTTATGGTACAACCACACATTGCATTAACAGTTTCAATATTACTGAATGCATCCCATTGCATCCTATTGACCAATTTTAATGGTATACATTTTTGTTTTTCTATTGAAATACTATCAATTTACCATGATTT
Organism: Dryomyza anilis; assembly: GCA_951804985.1. Lineage (NCBI taxonomy): Eukaryota > Metazoa > Arthropoda > Insecta > Diptera > Dryomyzidae > Dryomyza > Dryomyza anilis. The sequence continues at coordinate 51,075,493 of OX638133.1, read as the reverse complement.
TTTTCTGGGTGTAATTATCTACTTAGGGAGTCAGCCGGATATATATTGACTGCCTGTGGCAGACGCGATGCAGTCAATTGTATATTGAAACAGATGGAGTGGCATCCGTTTTATTCATTGCAATTATTTTAAAAACTCTTATGTTTATACAGGACCCAATTTTGTTATTTGTATTTTGTTATATTATACATTTATTAATATAATTAATAGTTTAAGTTTAATTATTAGTAAAAATTTGAAAGTTTAGTAAAAATTGATTTTTTAGTAAAATAGGAATTTTAAGAAAATTTTTAAATTTTTAGTATAAAATTCTTTTTTTTTTTATTTGGTAAAAATTGGAATTTATAGTAAAAATTGGAATTTTAAGTAAAAATTAGAAAGTTTAGTAAAAATTGAAATTTTATTAAAATACGAATTTAGAATACGAAGGTAGAATTGGATTTCTTTTTAGTAAAGTTTTGAATTTATGGTAAAAATTGAAATTTAAAAAAAAGGAATGTTTAGTAAAAATTGGAATGTTTAGTAAAAATTAGAAAGTTTAGTAAAAATTGAAATTTTATTAAAATACGAATTTTTGGGAAATATTTAAATTTTTAATAAAATTACGAAGGAAAATGTGTTTTTTTTTTTTGAAAAATTTAGAATTTTTAGTAAAAATTGGGATTTTAAGTCAAAATTTGAATTCTTTGTAAATTAAAAAAAAAAAATTAGTAAAAAATAGTCGAAATACAATTGGATTTTTTTAGAAAAAATTGTATTTTTTAGTAAAAATTGGAATTTTTAGTAAAAAAAAAAATATAAAAATAAAAATTTAATATATATTTTTATATAGTTAATTTAATATTCATTTTAATTTAGTAAACATTTTTTTTTTAGTAAAAATGTTCATTTAAAAAAATAAACAATCATTTTAGTAAAAATTAAAATTTTTAGTAAAATTTTAAAATGTTCATAAATATTTAAATTTTTAATAAAATGTTTAATTATAATTGAAAGTTAATATTAGTTAAATTTTTAATTAATAGTAAAAATTAAATTCAAATTTTTATTACAAACTCTTACATGTCCTAGACTTTTCATATTATAGCCGATGTGTACCAACTGCCGCACGTTATACTTTCAAACACAACCAGCAGAAAATGCTTTAACCCACACAATGCGCAAATGCTTGCGGGTGATCTAATATCATCCAGCGAGTAATATTAAAGAAATTACATAGATAACATATACTCAATTACATGAGGGTCTGCTTGACAATTGCTTCGAAATGCTCATCATCGTTTAGTGTATCCCAATATGCCATATATATATATATATATATATATATATATATATATATATATATATATATATATATATATATATATATATATATATATATATAATAATAATAGTTTGACACTACAGTCCTGTACGAACTTAGGCCGAGCTCTCTCACCATTTTGAGCTGTGCGTGTTATATTTGTACTCAAAGTGGTGGGACCTACAGTTTATTGCCGAATCCGAACGGCGGGTGAGAGCTTTTCATAGGCAATGGTTTTACTCTCGTAGGTTTGCCATTTACTGACGAGAGGGAGCGCGGTATAAAAATTTTTTTCTATGAAAAGATGTTTTTAGCCCCAGTCCAGGCTTGAACCGGAGACCTTTCGGCTCGCAGTCCAACCCACTAACCACTGAGCTACCGTGGCTTACATATATATATATATATATATATATATATATATATATATATATATATATATATATATATATAGATATATATATATATATATATACTAGCTGGACCCGTGCACGACTCGTGCCAAGATTTTCTGAATTCAAAGATATGAAGCGATTTTATTAATATAAAAAACATTTTATTATTTATATGAGGGGCCCGTGCTTAGCTGTTGAAATTTTTTTATTGGTTTTATAAATGTGGTAACCAAATAATTCTCCGCCAAAACAACTTTTCTCAAAGACAATTTTTTCTCAGATTGCGCTTCTCCGCAGAATTATTCCCAGTAGAAATCTTCCCGGAAAATCCACATAGAACGCTTTCCCGTAGAATTCTCAACGTAGAATTCATCCCGGTAGAATTTTTCCCGGTAGAATTCTTTCCCGTAGAATTCTTCCCCGTAGAGTTTTTCCCAGTAGAAGTTTTAGTGTGGTGGGTTTTAATGTAGTAAGTTTCGGTGTGGTGAGTTTAGATGTGGTGAATTTAGGAGTGGTGAGTTTAATTGTGGTTAGTTTTGGTGTGGTGAGTTTTAGTGTGGTGAGTTTCAGTGTGGTGAATTTGAGTGTGGTGAGTTTAAGTGTGGTGTTTTTAAGTGTGGTGAGTTTTAGTGTGGTCAATTATAGTGTGGTGGGTTTTAGTGTGGTGAATTTTAATGTGGCGTGTTTTATTGTGGCGTGTTTTAGTGTAGCGAGTTTTAGTGTGGTGATTTTTATTGTGGTGAGTTTCAGTGTGATGAATTTTAATGTGATGAATTTTATTGTGGTGAGTTTTAGTGTAGTGAATTTTAGGGTGGTGAGTTTTAGTGTTGTTAATTATAGTGTGGTGGGTTTTAGTGTGGTGAATTTTAGTGCGGTGAGTTTTAGTGTGGTGAGTTTCAGTGTATCGAAATTTGAGTGTAGTGAGTTTTAATGTGGTGAGTTTAAAAGTGGTGAATTTTAATGTGGTGAAATTTTAGTGTAGTGAGTTTTAGTGTGGTGAGTTTTAGTGTGGTGAAATTTTAGTGTGGTGAGTTTAAGTGTGGTGAATTTTAGTGTGTTGAATTTTTGTGTGGTTAGTTTTAGTGTGGTGAGTTTTAGTGTGGTGAGTTTTAGTGTGGTGAGTTTTAGTGTGGTAAGTTTTAGTGTAGAGAGTTTTGGTATGGTGAGTTTAAGTGTGGTGAATTTTAGTGTGTTAAATATTTGTGTGGTGAGTTTTAGTGTGGTGAGTTTTAATGTGGTGAAATTTTAGTGTGGTGAGTTTTAGTGTGGTGAATTTTAGTGTGGTGAGTTTTAGTGTGGTGAAATTTTAGTGTGGTGGGTTTTAGTGTGGTGAATTTTAGTGTGGTGAGTTTTAGTGTGGTGAGATTTTGTGTGGTGAGTTTTAGTGTGGTGAGTTTTAGTGTGGTGAGTTTTGGTGTGGTGAGTTTTAGTGTGTTGAATTTTTGTGAGATGAGTTTAAGTGTGGTGAGTTTTAGTGTGGTGAGTTTTAGTGTGGTGAGGTTTTGTGTGGTGAGTTTTAGTGTGGTGAATTTTAGTGTGGTGAGTTTAAGTGTGGTGAAATTTTAGTGTGGTGGGTTTTAGTGTGGTGAATTTTAGTGTTTTAAATTTTTGTGTGGTGAGTTTAAGTGTGGTGAGTTTTAGTGTGGTGAGTTTAAGTGTGGTGAGTTTTAGTGTGGTGAGTTTTAGTGTGGTGAGTTTTAGTGTGGTGAGTTTTAGTGTGGTGAGATTCTGTGTGGTGAGTTTTTGTGTGGTGAGTTTTAGTGTGGTGAGTTTTAGTGTGGTGAGTTTTGGTGTGGTGAGTTTTAGTGTGTTGAATTTTTGTGAGGTGAGTTTAAGTGTGGTGAGTTTTAGTGTGGTGAGTTTTAGTGTGGTGAGTTTAAGTGTAGTGAATTTTAGTGTGGTGAGTTTTAGTGTGGTGAGTTTTTGTGTGGTGAGTTTTAGTGTGGTGAGTTTTTGTGTGGTGAGTTTTAGTGTGGTGAGTTTTAGTGTGGTGAGTTTTAGTGTGGTGAATTTTGGTGTGGTGAGTTTTAGTGTGGTGAATTATAGTGTGGTGGGTTTTAATGTGGTTAATTTAAGGGTGAATTTTAGTATGGTGAGTTTTAGTTTGGTTAGTTTTAGTGTGGTGAGTTTGATTTTCATTTTCTTTCATTTTTTTGGTATTCATTTAGTTTGGATTGTGGTTTTATGTGATTGGTTTTGTTTTTGTATTTTTGCTTTTGTTTTGTGTTGTGCTTTTGCTTTATTGTTTTTAATTTTTTTTTTTGTATTTGAGTTTTTTGTTTCATGTTCGTAGCTGGTGAAAGTGCCGAGTTATATCGTGTTTAGATTGCATGGGAGGTGCCACGCCTCTTTGTCCAATCCCGCCCATATATAACCTATCATTCCTTCCAGACCATACCGCATCTGTGGTAAAAATTTCAAGAAAATCGGATCAGCCGTTTAGACGGAGAAGCGGAACAAACGTGATTGCTTTTGTTTTTGTATTTTTGCTTTTGTTTTGTTTTGTGCTTTTGCTTTTTTGTTTTTAATTTTTTTTTTGTATTTGAGTTTTTTGTTTCATGTTCGTAGGTGGTGAAAGTGCCGAGTTATATCGCATTGAAAGTTTAGGTTGTATGGGAGGTGCCACGCCTCTTTGTCCAATCCCGCCCATATATAGCCTATCATTCCTTCCAGACCATACTGCATCTGTGGTAAAAATTTCAAGACAATCGGATCAGCCGTTTAGACGGAGAAGCGGAACAAACGTGATTGCTTTTGTTTTTGTATTTTTGCTTTTGTTTTGTTTTGTGCTTTTGCTTTTTTGTTTTTAATTTTTTTTTTGTATTTGAGTTTTTTGTTTCATGTTCGTAGGTGGTGAAAGTGCCGAGTTATATCGCATTGAAAGTTTAGGTTGTATGGGAGGTGCCACGCCTCTTTGTCCAATCCCGCCCATATATAGCCTATCATTCCTTCCAGACCATACCGCATCTGTGGTAAAAATTTCATGGAAATCGGATCAGCCGTTCAGACGAAGAAGCGGAACAAACGTACAAACGTACAAACGTACAAACGTACAAACGTACAAACGTACAAACGTACAAACGTACAAACGAACAAACAGATTTATTATATTAATAGGATATATATATATATATACATATATATATATATATATATATATATATATATATGTAAGCCACGGTAGCTCAGTGGTTAGTGGGTTGGACTGCGAGCCGAAAGGTCTCCGGTTCAAGCCTGGACTGGGGCTAAAAACATCTTTTCATAGAAAAAAATTTTTATACCGCGCTCCCTCTCGTCAGTAAATGGCAAACCTACGAGAGTAAAACCATTGCCTATGAAAAGCTCTCACCCGCCGTTCGGATTCGGCAATAAACTGTAGGTCCCACCACTTTGAGTACAAATATAACACGCACAGCTCAAAATGGTGAGAGAGCTCGGCCTAAGTTCGTATAGGACTGTAGTGTCAAACTATTATTATTATATATATATATATATATATATATATATATATATATATATATATATATATATATATATATATATATATATATATATATATATATATATATATGGCATATTGGGATACACTAAACGATGATGAGCATTTCGAAGCAATTGTCAAGCAGACCCTCATGTAATTGAGTATATGTTATCTATGTAATTTCTTTAATATTACTCGCTGGATGATATTAGATCACCCGCAAGCATTTGCGCATTGTGTGGGTTAAAGCATTTTCTGCTGGTTGTGTTTGAAAGTATAACGTGCGGCAGTTGGTACACATCGGCTATAATATGAAAAGTCTAGGACATGTAAGAGTTTGTAATAAAAATTTGAATTTAATTTTTACTAATAATTAAAAATTTAACTAATATTAACTTTCAATTATAATTAAACATTTTATTAAAAATTTAAATATTTATGAACATTTTAAAATTTTACTAAAAATTTTAATTTTTACTAAAATGATTGTTTATTTTTTTAAATGAACATTTTTACTAAAAACAAAATGTTTACTAAATTAAAATGAATATTAAATTAACTATATAAAAATATATATTAAATTTTTATTTTTATATTTTTTTTTTTACTAAAAATTCCAATTTTTACTAAAAAATACAATTTTTTCTAAAAAAATCCAATTGTATTTCGACTATTTTTTACTAAATTTTTTTTTTTAATTTACAAAGAATTCAAATTTTGACTTAAAATCCCAATTTTTACTAAAAATTCTAAATTTTTCAAAAAAAAAAAACACATTTTCCTTCGTAATTTTATTAAAAATTTAAATATTTCCCAAAAATTCGTATTTTAATAAAATTTCAATTTTTACTAAACTTTCTAATTTTTACTAAACATTCCAATTTTTACTAAACATTCCTTTTTTTTAAATTTCAATTTTTACCATAAATTCAAAACTTTACTAAAAAGAAATCCAATTCTACCTTCGTATTCTAAATTCGTATTTTAATAAAATTTCAATTTTTACTAAACTTTCTAATTTTTACTTAAAATTCCAATTTTTACTATAAATTCCAATTTTTACCAAATAAAAAAAAAAGAATTTTATACTAAAAATTTAAAAATTTTCTTAAAATTCCTATTTTACTAAAAAATCAATTTTTACTAAACTTTCAAATTTTTACTAATAATTAAACTTAAACTATTAATTATATTAATAAATGTATAATATAACAAAATACAAATAACAAAATTGGGTCCTGTATAAACATAAGAGTTTTTAAAATAATTGCAATGAATAAAACGGATGCCACTCCATCTGTTTCAATATACAATTGACTGCATCGCGTCTGCCACAGGCAGTCAATATATATCCGGCTGACTCCCTAAGTAGATAATTACACCCAGAAAAAAATCATGGTAAATTGATAGTATTTCAATAGAAAAACAAAAATGTATACCATTAAAATTGGTCAATAGGATGCAATGGGATGCATTCAGTAATATTGAAACTGTTAATGCAATGTGTGGTTGTACCACAAATTTTATAATGTGATATTTTAATTACAATAAGAAAGACCTATACAAATTTAATGATACGTATTATTAATTTTATGGGAAAGTCGAATTACATTTTCCTATAATTTATTAAAACAAAAATGTATTTTAGTTAATTTATTGTATATATTATTTTATTTAAATGTCAAAATTGACATTCACTTTTACAACACAAACATAAAAACACACTTCTTGCTGCATAAGATTATAAAACATTTAATGTTTACTTTGGTTTCCAATAATTGATTGTAGTACTTGAGTCTGCAGTTATTTTTGAGTCCGTTGCCATAATAGAAGTTCGCTGTATTATTTATGTTCTGTAATAAATATAAATATAATTTATTTAGATTAAATACATTGAGTCCTTACCAATGTCGCGTTTAATAATCTGACCATTTTGAGCAAACACAAACACGCAGAATGACGTACAAAACGAACATGTTTGTATTCGTTTTATGTTTTTTTACACCACGTTTATTATTATAGGAGGAAACCATTAAAACAACAGCATTTATTCTATTTAAAATAATAATATTGAAATATTTAAATGTATGGTAGTGAATTTTTCAAATACCATTGAATTAATTAGAAAACTTTTGATTTAAAAAGAAAAATCTATTAAAACATGAACCATAAGGTCAATGGTCGTACCATTAAGTACTTAATGGTACATTTTCTACTGAGTGTACAAATTATGCTTAGATAACATAATTCGTAGATATCTACTTAACGATCACCGATTTTCCAAGGGTAATATTCGATTGAATCCAGGTTTCACACTTGGTGAGCCTGCAATAATTTAATACTTTTTCTAATACTTTCTTATCAAAATTCAGCTAAAAATAATAACTTGGGTATATAATCCAATTGGCTCAATCCCAATCGGCAGTAGCCGAGACCTCCTTGGCGCCCAAAAGTGGTGACAGATTTGACTAAAAACACTGTCTTGAGGCCGATTTGTAACACGCGCGAGTAGTTTTCTTCCTTCAAAATTTAGGTTTCGCCGGACACACCTTTTTGACCAACATGAAACGTAACGAAATTAACACTCAAAATGTTTTGTTTAATATTAGAAAATGTTTAGAAAAAATAAAATTTTTAGAAAATATTATAGTAAAAATTCGATTTTTTGTTTTGTAAACATATGATTTTTATTTTGAAAAAAGTGTAAATTTTTTTTAGTAAAAATTATATTTTTTTTAGTTAAAATAAGAATTTTTTAATAAAAATTTTAATTTTTTTTTTTATAAAAATTTTAATTATTTTAATAAAAATTTGAACCTTTTTTTAATAGAAATATCCGTTTTTTTTAGTAAAATTTGTAATTTTTAATTTTTAATTAAATTTTAATTTAAATTTTTAAGAAAAATTTGAATTTTAAGGTAGAATTGGGTTTCTTTTTAGTAAAGTTTTGAATTTATGGTAAAAATTGAAATTTAAAAAAAATTGGAATGTTTAGTAAAAATTAGAAAGTTTAGTAAAAATTGAAATTTTATTAAAATACGAATTTTTGGGAAATATTTAAATTTTTAATAAAATTACGAAGGAAAATGTGTTTTTTTTTTTTGGAAAAAATTAGAATTTTTAGTAAAAGTTGGGATTTTAAGTCAAAATTTGAATTCTTTGTAAATTAAAAAAAAAATTTAGTAAAAAATAGTCGAAATACAATTGGATTTTTTTTAGTAAAAATTGGATTTTTTTTTTAGTAAAAATTGGAATTTTTAGTAAAAAGAAAATATAAAAATAAAAATTTAATATAAATTTTTATATAGTTAATTTAATATTCATTTTAATTTAGTGAACATTTTTTTTTAGTAAAAATGTTCATTTAGAAAAAAAACAATATTTTTAGTAAAAATTAAAATTAAAATTTGTACTAACTGCCGCACTTTATAATTTCAAACACAACCAGCAGAAAATGCTTTACCCCCACAATGCGCAAATGCTTGCGGGTGCTGTTAGTGCGTTGTGAGGTTTTTGCTATGTGATCTAATATCATCCAGCGAGTAATATTAAAGAAATTACATAGATCACATATTTTCAATTACATGAGTGTCTGCTTGACAATTGCTTCGAAATGCTCATCACCGTTTGGTGTATCCCAATATGACATTGCACTTAATATTAACTTGCGAATGCTTTGAAATCAATCATTACTTTCAATTAATAGAGTTGAAGTTAACGTTTGAAACGGTAGCATGACGTTTGGCCTGGGGACGGCTCGCCTTGGGACGTTTCGCCATTCCATTGTGAATTTTATTTTGAATTTATTTTATCAGGGTTTCCACCACTTTATTTAAGTTTTACGCAAAATATATTTAAATACACAATATTATTTAAAATTATAAAAATATTAAATGATTTAAATTTATTAAAAGGGAGTAAATTTTAAATATTAGTAAAACGATTTGCTATTCAAACCATGGAACCAATTTTAATATATTCATGTAAGAATGCATTTATGTAACTATGAATGAGGACATATATGTGCAAAAAGCTACTAAACCTCTTTTTATGTAAAAGTTAAGCCTCCAAAAGTAATGGGATTTTTTTTATTTATGTATCACTAGAAACAAAGTACATAGAAAGGTTCATTTATTGGGATAAACATTTATAAATATTAAATTCGAATCTCAGAAAAAAATGAGTTTCTTAAATATACATAACTAAAACTTTTTGTTATAGATTTTTATATCAATTAAGAAACCTGTTTCAATTTATTTAAATTCTTCGGGGTTAAGAATAAATTAATATATTTTTACTATGGGTGTGTGCGAGTTTGTCTTAATTTTGTAGGTAATGCAGTGTTTACTATTCAATTTATAAAATTGCTAATAAAAAAACTAAATATTATGATAGCAAACAAACAGAATTCTGATTATCGAATAACGATCGAATGAAAACCCATTATCAATTTTGTCTTCAAATTTTAGAAAACTCGCATTTCCTTAATTATCATCAAAAAAATACACCCTTTTCTATCATTCGTAAATTAGCACATTTAATATAATACTTTCAAGATCTAATTTATTGAAAATCATTAATTTTTATGTTTAATTATACAGATTATAATAATTGTAATTCTTAAAAATTACCTAAAAATAAAATTACAAATGCATTTTCAGAAATTACATTTAGTATGGTAACTCTGAATCTTTGTCGTTTCTTCATACTCTTCTATTTCGCATATTCACAATTAAATTCACAATGAAATGGCGAAACGTCCCCAGGCGAAACGTCCCAAGGCGAGCCGTCCCCAGGTCAAACGTCATGCTACCGTTTGAAACACCTTTAACCTAAATTTAAGAATCATAGCTTTTCAATAAAAACTGGTAGCTTAACCTTAACTTGAAATTTCTCTTATTTTTAAATCAATATTAACACTAATTCTTAAATTGATTTCAACGCTTACCTCAAATCAAGATTTAGTCTTATTTTCAACCCGATATTAAATTAACCTACATTTAGTTTTTTATTTTAAATATTGACTTAATCCTGCAAAATAAGTAAAAAAAGGGGATCCTCATATAGGACAACAAAAAGGGCATTTTTTAATTCATTATCCCGTTATATGTCATCCAACCAATATCGTAGACTTCAAGCCCGAGCGTCAAGACAACTTCAGAAAATCGATGCCAGCATCCAAAATGTGGTAGACGTGTTTTATTTAAGCTTGTATGTTTCAAACTCTCGAGTATAATTTTGGAGCCTATTCACGGTTTGCGGGGGCGGTCGGTATATTGTTTTAAATATTCACAGAAGTCCAAACACTAATACACTCTAAGTAAAATTTACTATAATAAATGTAGGAAACCGGTTTCCTCTTATTAATGTAGTAAATTCCAACGAATGTGTAAAAATAAAATTTACACACAAAAGTATGTAACACTAGTGTCAAAATACAATTTTATGAGTGTTAAAAATACACACAAAATCCTGTATTTATTCACATGCGTGTTAAAAAAGCACAACAGAATGGGTAGTATTTTAAGGTTAAATATTATTAGAAAACTTTATATCATCTCAATGGAGCGGATTCAGCAAACATGAAATAAAATTCTGTACACAAAATAAAAAAGTTCACAACTGTTTAACGAATGTCCGCAAACAAGAATGTACATCTTGGGAGATGTCATTTCAATTGCACACAAATTAAATTCACATTCACCAACAATCCGCCCCATGCATATTTATTTTATTTAAAATAGGCAAGTTTTCTTTTCTGTAGATTCTTCTAAAATGGCGCAGACTTTTAAAAATTAAATGTAAGAGGTAATACTAAAGATTTACAAATATTATTCGCAAATGCTACCCGTACAATGACCGCACCCTGTTCAATAAAATGCGATATATATATATATATATATATATATATATATAAGTTTCGGTCAGCAGTGTCTTGCTGGGAAATTTCCATGCCTACTAGTGTTGCATTTACTGGGCATTTTCAGCATTTAGCTGCCCAATACTTTTTCGTGGCCCTCTAGTTGACCACTATTTTCTGAGATAACCGATTGATACACACTGAAAATTCCTACACCCAGAAAAAAATCATGGTAAATTGATAGTATTTCAATAGAAAAACAAGAATTTATACCATTAAAATTGGTCAATAGGATGCGTCCCATTAATTCAGTAATATTGAAACTGTTAATACAATGTGTGGTTGTACCATAAATTTTATTATGTGATATTTTAATTACAATAAGAAACATCTATACAAATTTAATGATACGTATTATTAATTTTATGGTATAATCAAATTACATTATCCTAATAATTTATTAAAACAAAAATGTATTTTAGTTAATTTTTTGTATATATTATTTTATTTAAATGTCGAAATTGATATTCACATATACAACACACACATAAAAAGACACTTCTTGCTGAAAATGGTTATAACACATTTAATGTTTGCTTTGGTTTCCAATTATTGATTGTAGTACTTGAGTCTGCAGTTGTTTTTGAGTCCGTTGCCATAATAGAAGTTCGATGTATTATTTATTTTCTGTAATAAATACAAATATAAATATATATAAATATATAAATATAATTTATTTACATTAAATACTTTGAGTTCTTACCAATGTCGCGTTTAATAATGTGGATTATTACAAAAAATACATGCGACCATTTTGAGTGAACACGCAGAATGACGTACAAAACGAACATGTTTGTATTTATTTTTATGTTTTTTTACACTACGTTTATTATAATAGGAGGAAACCATTAAAACAACAGTATTTTATCTATTTAAAATAATAATATTGAAATATTTAAATTTATGGTAGTGAATTTTTCAAATACTATTGAATTAATTAGAAAACTTTTGATTTAAAAAGAAAAAACTATTAATACATGTACCATAAGGTCAATGGTCGTACCATAATGCACTTAATGGTACATTTTCTTCTGAGTGTATGGTGATATTAACAAAAATCTGGTCTAAATAAAAAAAAATAGTTGTTAATATACGGTCAACAATAAATATTTGTTTTATTTACAAATATTTACAATTCCCATTTTTCATTGTTATATTAACATATTGTCTTTTTCATTTAATAAAGTACTTTTGTCCTATTAACAAAGTAAATCAGTATGATATAGAAATGTATTTTGTTAGATGAACAAATTTATGTTGTTCGACAAACAAATTTATTTTATTCTATAAACATTTTTTTTGTTCTACACCCAGAAAAAAATACTATATAAATAATAGTTTTTTACTATTAAAAATAGTCAATGGGATAAATTATTATTTTAATCGGAAAATACCATTAAATACTAGAAAATACCATGACATTGCCATTGAATTTATATGCGAAGATTTATTTTTTGTAAATTATTAAATTAATAAATATCCTATTGCCCAATTTTAATGGGATTTGAGGGAATTTTTTTTTGGGTGTATAAACAAATTCGTTTTGTTCTATAAACAAATTTGTTTTGTTATATAAACAGATTTATTTTGTACTATAAACAAATTTATTTTGTTTGAAAAATATATTTTTTAGTACGTCCTGTGCCTTTATAATAAGCAGAAAAAATTGTGTGCACAACAAAAATGTATTTTAGTTCATTTATTGTACAATTTATTTTATTTAAATGTCGAAATTGATATTCTCTTTTACAACACATACATAAAAAGACACTTCATGCTGCAAAAGGTTATAACACATTTAATGTTTGCTTTGGCTTCCAATAACACTACACAACAAAATGAGAAAAAAGTTTGCGCAGTAAATTCTATTATTTTTGTATTATTGGAAATGACTTGCAGAATTTGAATATATGAATTAAAAAATTTTTTACGGATAGGTTTACGAGATTTTGGGCAACATCTTTTGTACTGAGCTTTCAAAAAGGTGGTCACATATATTTATAAATATCTCGCGTTTAATAAAACCCATAAACTCAATTGTTATATCGAATGAAATATAATTAAATATTCAATAAACATTTCTTACAATAGCTTGGAATTGGTTTACTGGTTAAAGAAAACTCTATAGAAGAACTCAAAAAATGTAAATTTTGTCGACCAAAATTTTATTAAAAAATGCATTTAAAAAATGGCGAAAAATTAAAAACGCAAGATGATGCACAGTTTGTAATATTGCAAAATTAGCCTGTACATTTTTAAAGAAAATGATGTAAAAATAAAAGGAATCTATGGATACGTTTTGAGAACAGATAAAATCATGTAAAAGCATTAAAATTGGGTATTAACTAAGAAAAATCGCATAATATGTTAATACCCAATAAACATGGGTTACAAGTTATAAAAAATATCTGAGGATATTATTTATGATTTATTGCCTATTTGTATAGCACTCAATTATATTGCTTACACATAGCTTTGTTTATCCTCGTATGTTACCCATATATGTTTGTCATTTATAGCTCAATTTCTTCGAAAGAGTGTGAACTGATTTTGAAAAATTAAAATTTGTGTAATCTTACTTTCTCGATTTTTTTCCCATTTTTTTTAAATGAATTTTTTCTTAAATTTTTGTTGAAGAAAAATGTTTTTTCAAGTTCTCCTTTCGAGTTCTCTTAAACTAATGAACCAATTTAAAAATGTTCTAAGAAATGTTTATTCGATATACAATTAACTTTCACATATAACATTTGATCGTATGTGTTATTTAAAACGCGAGATATTTGCAAATATATGTGACCACCTTTATGAAAACTCGGTGCAAAAGTTATTGGCCCATATTTTGTAAACCTTTCCAAAGAAACATTATTAAATCATATTTTCGGAATAAGGGAGTCATTTTACATAATACAAAAATAACCTTGACTGCTGCGCAGAATGTCTGTTGTGTAGTGTAATTGATTGTAGTACTTGAGTCTGCAGTTATTTTTGAGTTCGTTGCCGTAATAGAAGTTCGATGTTTTATTAATTTTCTGTAATAAATAAAAATATAAATATAAATAAATATATAAAATTTATTTACATTAAATACATTGAGTTCTTACTATTGTCGCGTTTAATAATGTGGATTATTACAAAAAAATACATGCGACCATTTTGAGTAAACACGCAGAATGACGTACAAAACGAACATGTTTGTATTCGTTTTATGTTTTTTTACACCACGTTTATTATTATAGGAGGAAACCATTAAAACAACAGTACTTATTCTATTTCAAATAATAATATTGAAATATTTAAATTTTGATTTAAAAAGAAAAAACTATTAATACATGAACCATAAGATCAATGGTCGTACCATAAAGTACTTAATGGTACATTTTCTTCTGAGTGTGTTTTTTGAATTATAACCAAGTGGGCGGGCCTACAAAAAAAAAAAAAAAAATTTCACACGATGCAGAAACCTGACCTTAAAAATAAATAAATAAACAAGTGACCTCAAAGTCACGGGGTACCCCTTAAGAATAAAAAACTGGTTGTTTGTGTTTAAACTCAAATTCCACGAAAAGGGTAGTGGCAAAATGAAAAGCTATGGTAATTTTTGTGGCCTATGGTAAATTTCGTGTACACTGAGCAAAAAAAAAAATGATTTTTTATTCAAAAAAGTTAAATATGTGTTTTGTACACTTAGTTACTTATTGTAATAAAAAACGCATCTTTGTACACAAAGTTAATTGTTATGAAAAAAGCGCCGCAGGCAAATGTTTTGTTCGAAAAAATCGCGCGATTTATTTTTAGTATAATTTTTTTTCTGGTTCTAGAATTTATTTATTTGACATGTAAATTTCCATTGCATTATTTATCTGAATGTAAAGGATTTTCAATATTTTATTATTTGAATTTTGCCACTCCCCTTTTCCAGGAATTTGAGTTTGAAAAAAAAACATTTTTTTATTTTTAAGGGGTACCAAAAAGTCACCTCAAGGTGACTTTTTTTTTATTTTTGTATTTTTATGGTCAGGTTTCTGCATGGTGTGACATTTTTTTATTTTATTTTTGCCCCGCCCCGTTATAATTCAAAAACCACTTATGACCTCGGTCGGTTTTCGATTTTTAGTTGGTTCGAGGAATTCGAGCAGCAAAAAAAAAAATTTTTTTCGTCACCCTCCCCCTATTTATAAGGTCGTGATAATTTTTCTTGTGAATTTCGACCGGCCCTATAAAGTAAAGTTCAGCCTGAAATTTTGTAAGACATACAAGTATTTGTAAATATAACTAGTATTGGAAAATCACTGGAACGAATAACAAAATGATAACAAAAAGTTAAAAAAAAATCGCTGTTTTTATTAAACAGCGATTTTTTTTTACAAAAACATGTTTAACGCAACAATGAGAAATTAACAAATTTTCATTTCTTAGTAATTCCACAGGCATTTTTTGTGTGTGTCCATTTGTATTCCCGCAACACACCCAAGAAGCACAATAACCTGAGAAAGTAAACGTTATATTGCCCCACTGTGCAAGCATTCAACAATAATAAATGAGACGCAAGACAATTCAGCGTACTGAGCAATGTGCGAGAAAGAGATGGAAGATCAGCACATAAAAACACATGAGTGCGAATGAGATGGCAATAGCATGTGTCATTCACAAAACGAGTAGAAGGTTCTCGAAACAAGTCGAAGCTTGTCGAAACGTGTCGAACTGATGCATGCAGTATATAAGGCCGCACATCTGTGGTACTGTACTTCAGAAGTGATTGTAAAGTGGTCGAGTGCAGCTCGTGTGATAAATGTCAAGTTAAATTGTGGACATGCAGCAGTTGTTAGAATTTGTTATAAGTAAAGTTGTTTATTAAAGTGAATTAATAAAGTTAATTGTTATAATTTAAACCAAACATAAGAGTGTTTTTATTTTGTACACAATCCAGCGATACGAACTCGTAGAAAAGTTTTCCGTAGTCTGAATTTTCGTAACATTGGTGTCAGAAGTGGAATTGTGATACAAAATGGTTAAATTTGATCAACTTAAAGTCGACCAGCTAAAGAAGGAGCTGTCGATTCGTGATCTGGCAACTGCTGGTACAAAAGTAGAGCTACAAAAGCGTCTAATGGAAGAATTAGAGTCACAGGGCATTAATCTCGCAGAGCACGATTTTGAAGTCGAAGCTGCCGCCCCGTCATCGAAAAATCTGGATACAGAAGAAAAAGTACGGTCCCCAGGTTTTGATATGAGACAATTGATCGCGGCTATGCAGGAAAATTCAAACCAATTGAAATTGGACATGAAGCGGGAATTTCAAGAAAATTCCATCAAAATGGAGCAAAAAGTGCAAGAAAATTCCAGCAAAATTGAACAGAAACTTCTAGAAAATTCAAAACAATTTCAAGAAAATTCGACCAGAATGGAACAGAAACTTCAAGAAAATTCAAATCAACTAAAAGCAGAGCTTCCAGAGAATTCCTACAAACATCAAATAATAATGGAGGAAAAGATGCAGGAACATTCAAAGCAACTTCTGGAAATTTGTAATACACTCCATGGCAAAGTAAACGAACTTGAGGCACATGTAAATGACATGGAAGGAAAATTTGAAAAGTTGGAAAATGGTTTCGACAAAAAGCTACAGAAAATACAAGAAGATGTCAGTTTACTACAGATAAGTGGACCTACACAGTGGACCTCACGGGGCCAGGCCATAGGCTATCGTGGGGGTCAGCAGGTGGCGGATAGCTGAACGGCCTACAGATATGTAGGCCAGCTGCGAATAAGTCCGTGGACAAATAAGCAGTCCCCGACCATTGGCGACGCGATCGGAGGGTGCGACATAAAAGTCAGCATAGGCCCAAGGATGCTCGCGTGACAGGGCGAAATGACATCGCCCTTCAATAAGTGTTCACAAAAAAAAAAAAATCCCAGGAGCGTCTGACCCAGAATGGGCGGCTCCCTGGTCTGCGTCTGACCCCAGAGGGGCGGCAGCTTACAAACCTGGCAGAAGGTTTAAAATGCAAGGAGGAGGAGAATGTTTTTAATGGAAAGTTACTTACAGAAAAATGTTACGGCGCAGGTTGGCCTAAAAACCCCAGTGCCGCCGGCTATCGGGAGTGAGCAAGCGGGCTCCCAGCCGTCGTTATCCAACGACCGCAATGCTACGGTGGTGGCACACTTGGCCACCGCAGCAGATCTAGCTACAAGTACGCTGAACGAAGCGAGCTACGTGAATCCCTTCAAAAGGACGTCGAGGATTGCTCGCTCGCCAGAAGTGTATGGCACCCCAAGAGCCTTATCAGTGGCATACTGATGGGGAGACACTCGATGAACCACAAGAGGAGAACAGCCACTCTGCTGCAGTAGATACCGCGACTGGCAGAGACCCACTCGCTCAAATTGGTCTGAACATACAGACACTAATAGAGCTGATGTGCGACAAAAAGAGACGCCACATATCCCAACAGATGCGGGACCTACTGCTCGAATCTAAGCAACTGCACAGCAGAGTATTGCGCGAAGTGGCCAACCGACCAGAACAAACCACACCGCGAAAAAATCACTCGGCCGAAGGCAAGCGCCAGCGAGAAGGACTGCTACAGCCTAGGCAAACCCCCCCGAAGAGGAAGAGGGAGGCCACAAAGGCAAGCGAAACGCCGAGGCAAGAAAAACCGATAGATCCTCCAGGCCTGACAGGCGGGAACAAGCGAAGCGAAAATAAGGAAAATACCACAGCCCCGAACAGGCAATCTGGAAAACCAGAGGGAGAGTGGAAGAACGTGGGCAGAAAACCAAGGGCAAACGGTGGACCCAGGCGGCCTCCAAAGCGGCCCCCAACACGCCCAGATGCAATCGTCATCGCCAAGACAGGAGACTGGTCATACGCCGACATGCTGAAACATATGAAGGCGCAACCCGAGCTGAAGGAACTCGGCGATAATGTGAAAACCATACGGCGAACAGCTAAAGGCGAGCTCATACTTCAGCTGAAAAGCAATGGAGTGAGCAAAGTTGATGAGTACAGGGAGGAAATGATGCGAACGCTCAAAACTTCGGCAACCATCCGAACCCTCTGCCACATGGAAGTGGTAGAGTGCCGGGACATCGACGAATCTACCACCCCAGAAGAAATCTGTAGTGCGATTGCAAAACAGTTTCCCGATGCAACTGAGCCGGATCGCATCGCCATCAAGACGCTCAGATCCATGCGAGACGGCACACAAACGGCACAGATAAGCCTGCCAGCAGAGGCAGCGAACGCGCTATTAAAAGCTGGACGAGTACGCATTGGCTGGGTAAGATGTCGCCTACGGGAGTGCTTCAACCCGACCCGATGCTACAGGTGCATTGAATTCAGACACATATCGAGGCAATGTCAGAATAAAGAAGACCGACAAGACCTATGCTTCAGATGCGGCAACAAGGGGCACAAAGCAAAAACATGCGAAGCCAAACCAAAATGCGCCATCTGTGAACCAGGATGTAGCGGTGGCAACGAGCACCCCACAGGCAGCTACAGATGCCTAGCGTACAAGGCGGCGTACCGCTCGAGAGCCAAGCGGAATGATTAGATGCCTACAAATAAATCTGAACCACTGCGAGGCAGCGCAGGCCATACTGTCAAAAACAGTTGCAGAACATAAAATAGATGTGGCCCTCATATGTGAGCCATATAAAATCCCAAACGGAAGCGCGAAATGGGCGAAAGACAAGACCGAAAAAGCGTCAATTTGGACTTGTGGCAAAACAGCCTTTGAACGCAGAAACAACAAACAACACGATCGCTTCGTACACGCTAAGGTGAAAGGAATTCACTTCTACAGCTGCTATGCTGCGCCAAGTATGAGCACAAATGACTTCGAGGACATGCTGGACCGGCTAGTTATCGATGCCAGAGGAAAGTCACCAGCCATAATTGCAGGCGACTTCAACGCATGGGCAGCAGAATGGGGCAGTGTCCGAACCAACCGGAGAGGAACAATCCTCCTGGAAGCCTTCGCATCACTGGACCTAGTACTGCTGAACCATGGCAACACCCTTACCTTCTGCAACGGGAGAGGTGGATCGATTGTTGACCTAACATTCGCCAGCAGGACTCTCTCGAAATGCATACAATGGAAGGTCATGGATGCGTATACAAACAGCGACCACCAAGCGATTGCAATCCTACCAAAACACCCCGACGGCCCAACTCGGCGCAACCCTAAAAGGAAAGTGCAACAGAATGGCTGGAACATCAAGAAGCTAGACGCCGACGTGCTAGAATACATGATTGAACACATGACAGGAACGGAAGGAAATGCCGAACTGCAAACGGAACACACTATGCGATACCTTGCAAATGCCTGCGACGCATCCATGTCGCGAAAAACGAAAAAGAATGGTCGGACCCCAATCTACTGGTGGAACGATGGCATTGCCAAAATCCGTGCAGAATGCCACAAGCTACGAAGGAGACAACAACGCTCGAGAGGAAGAGCTGGACATGCACAACTCCAAGCCAACTTCAAGGAGAAGAGGAAACAGCTGCGAAAAGCCATTGCTAAAAGCAAAAGCGACTCCTTTATCTCTCTTAGAGAAGAGGTGCAGAGCAACCCGTGGGGTAGCGCGTACAAAATTGTGCTAAAAAAGCTTAACGGGAAAGCAGGGAATGCACCAATGTGCCCGGAAATTATGGGAAAAATTGTGGAAGGCCTCTTCCCGCAACACGAACCCTTCAGCATCCCAAGAAGCCTTAGCTGCGAAATTGGAACGATACCTCCAGTGACCACCACTGAGGTGCTAGATGCAGCCAATCGGCTCAAAATCAACAAAACTCCCGGCTTAGATGGTATTCCGAACTGTGTCCTGAAAAGGGCGCTGCAGAAGAAACCAGAAATCTTCCGCCGACTGTATACGTCTTGCCTAGAGGAAGGAACCTTCCCACAACGTTGGAAACGCCAGCGACTGGTTCTCATACCAAAAGGCGACAAACCTCCAGAGGAACCGTCCTCACACCGGCCACTCTGTATGCTCGACACAGCTGGGAAAGTTCTCGAGCGAATAATATGCACCCGCCTCGAATGCCTCACAGAGGGACCGACAGGTCTATCTGAATGGCAGTTCGGCTTCAGAACGAAGCGCAGCACCGTTGATGCTATCGCCAGAGTGTGTGACATCGCCAGCAAAGCCATTGCCGGCGAAAGATGGCTGGGGGGCGACAAACAATATTGCGCAGTGGTGACCTTAGACATCAAAAACGCGTTCAACTCTGCTAACTGGAGCTACACCCTAATGGCACTAAGCAATATGGGAGCTCCAGATTACTTGCTAAGGATAATATCCCAATATTTCCAGCAAAGGACACTCTCATACGACACAGACGCAGGCCCCAAACAGTACAAGGTAACCGGTGGAGTGCCACAAGGCTCAGTCCTTGGCCCGGTCCTGTGGAACACCATGTACGATGGAGTCTTCAAAATCGAGAAGCCAGCAGGGGTACACATCGTCGGAAACGCGGATGATGTTGCGATAGTTGTAGTCGCCAAAATGCTCAGCGATGTAGCCCAAAACTGCAATGCTACGATCGGAAGCATCAAGTCTTGGCTACGAACCGCAGGCCTACAACTGGCAGAACACAAGACCGAAGCCGTACTCATCAGCAGTCGCAAAAAGGTGGAACGCTTCGAAATACGGGTCGGAGGACACACTATCCAATCCTCGCCGCAACTGAAATACCTGGGAGCCCAGCTCGACCACAGGCTGAACTTCAGAGAACATCTGGCACAGAGTGGAAGCAAGGCCGCCCGAGTTGGAGCCGCCTTAGCAAGGTTGATGCCCAACATCGGAGGCCCCAAACAGCCTATCCGGAAACTTCTGGCCAGCGTAAACACGTCGACGATCATGTACGCAGCGCCAATATGGGCCCCGGCAACAAAATGCCAATCGTACATGAATGGAGTCAAATCAGCGTACAGGCTGACATCACTGCGAGTCTGCTGTGGATTCAGAACAATATCGGAGGATGCAGCAAACATAATTGCTAGTAGAACCCCGATTGATATTCTGGCGAACATGGCTGCAGACGCCCGCAACATCCGTAAAACACACGGCATAGTCTCTCCTGCAATAATGCAGGCGATAGAAGGTAGAGCGATGGCAGAATGGCAACGGTCGTGGAATGCCTCGCCAAAAGGCCGATGGACACATAGGCTAATCCCCGATGTGAGAACCTGGGTAGAAAGGAAACACGGCGACACCAGCTACCACCTAACGCAGTTCTTCTCCGGCCACGGATGCTTCAGAGAGTACCTCCACAAGTACCAACACGCAGACGACCCCTACTGCATATTCTGCGTAGGAAAAGTGGAGAATGCAGAGCATGTGCTCATGGATTGCGTGAGATTCGGCAGCGACCGACTCCAGATAGAGGAGCTCACTGTCTCCAGAGGGAGTAATCGCGTACATGCTTACCTCCTTAAATGCGTGGGAAGCCGCGGGCAGCATAATAACCCAAATTATGCAACGAGTCCGACATGACGAACAAACGCATCAAAGCCAACAGAGGCGATAGACGAAACAACAAGAACGAAGTCAGATGAATATCTGACTCTATCCTGGCCTGCCAAGTAATGCCTTAACTGGCGGTTCCGCAGGGAAACACAGGAAGTGAGTGGGAGGGGTGCTTAGTACGTAGGCGCTATGGAAGCGAATCGTGCATGCGTAATATTTTTAATACGTATCTTTGGAAGATTACATCTCTCGGCTACCATGCCAAAAAAAAAAAAAAAAAAAAAAAAAAAAAAAAAAAAACAGTGGACCTACAAAACTGGTACGAGGCTAAAATCGCCGATTTACGATGGAACCACAGCGTTCAACATTTTCAAGCTGCAATTTGAGACCACGGCTGTAAGTAATCGATGGAATAATGAGGACAGCGTAGCCGCACTTATCGTGGCGCTTAAAGGAGGCGCAGCAGAAGTATTGCAGACTGTTCCAGAAAGTGATCGAAACAATTATTTAGCGGTTATGTCTGCACTGCGGTTATGTCACATGAAGCAAATCTACAGAATGGAACTAAAGTGCCGAATACAAAGAAATGGTGAAACATTGCAGGCGTATGCAGCGGACGTCGAGAGGCTTGCGCATTTGTCGTATGCAGATTCAACGAGTGATTTCATAGAAAAGTGCAAGATCGAAGCCTTCGTTGACGGCATACGTGATCCGGAAACAAGACGTGCCACAATGACCGAAGGTGACATTTATGGAAACGGTCACCACAGCGCTTACGCAGGAGATAGCGTCTACATTGTGCCGACCAGCGATAGAGAAACGTGTTCTAGATGAGGAGAGAGAAAATTTATGTAAAGGAGTAAGTAGAGCGTCGAAAGCCAGCGTTAAATCCGGACATTATGCTGCCAACAGAAACACCCAATTGAAAGGTAAATGCTACAACTGTGGAAAATATGGGCATATGGCACGCGACTGTCGTGAAAGACGTAAATGTGTAAATCTGCAACCACCTAAAGGATACCGACCAGAAAAGAGACCTGAGGATGGCCAAAATAACGACAGGGACCATCATGGCAATTCGGGCACTGTGTCGCCACGAGTGTGTAAAGTGGAATCCAGAGAATGCTCGACGGAAGAAGAAAAGACAAACATAATTCACATTCGTTCGTTAAATGTCATGGTAGAAGATCAATGGACTTTAGAGCAAATACGAAAAAAGGAATAACAAAGAAAACCATTATGGAAAGAGTTAGCATCCAACAGTCCAATAAGCAGGGCTTACTGGGCGCAGTGGCAAAGCCTGAAGCTACAAAATGGTTGTTTGTACCGTGTGTGGGAAAGTGAAAATGGCAGATCTGCACGAAATTTGATTGTTGTTCCCAAGTCAAAAATAAAAGCCATAGTACTGAAATGCCATTGTGGAACCAATGGATGTTACTTGAGCATTAATAAAACGATTGAAGAAGTCAGGAAGCATTTCTATTGGGTCGGATATCAGAAGTCAGCCGCCTACTGGATTCACAGATGTAAGCAATGTGTATCCGCAAAATGAAAACCCGTCAGAAGTTGCGGTAAGATAAATCAATACACGTAGGAGCATATTGCGAACGTACTGCAATGGATGGGCAAAAGCCGATTCCAAAAAGTGTTTTGCGTAAGAGAAAAAGTGAAGACCGAGACGAGTTGCTTCAGTCCTTAAGGCAGAGGATACAAATTCCAAGCAGTAAGATAAAGTCCAGATACGACTTGAGAGCAAACTCTGAGGGGTTTAAGAAAGGAGATCTGGTTATGCTTTGTAGCCCGCCACGAGTGAATTTGATAAATCCAAAACTACAAACACACCGGGAAGGACCGTATAGGATAATTAAAAGGATAAATGACATTGTGTACCGGATTCCGAATACTACAGGCGTCAGACGAAAAATGAAAGTAATACATTTAGAAAAGTTGGTGCCGTATAGAGAGAGAGAGGATTAACATATGTTCGGGACGAACAGATTTAGGTGGAGGGCAGTGTTACGAAAAGAGGTAATTTTCCCCACTAGGCAAGCATTCAACAATAATAAATGAGATTCAAGACAATTCAGCGTACTGAGCAATGTGCGAGAAAGAGATGGAAGATCAGCACATAAAAACACATGAGTGCGAATGAGATGGCAATAGCATTCGTCATTCACGAAACGAGTAGAAGGTTCTCGAAACAAGACGAAGCTTGTCGAAACGTGTCGAACTGATGCATGCCGTATATAAGGCCGCACATCTGTGGCACTGTACTTCTGTAGTGATTGTAAAGTGGTCGAGTGCAGCTCGTGTGATAAATGTCAAGTTAAATTGTGGACATGCAGCAGTTGTTAGAATTTGTTATAAGTAAAGTTGTTTATTAAAGTGAATTAATAAAGTTAATTGTTATAATTTAAACCAAACATAAGAGTGTTTTTATTTTGTACACAATCCAGCGATACGAACTCGTAGAACAATTTTCCGTAGACTGAATTTTCGTAACAATATATTTAAAATAATACATTTTAATTTAATTTATTTCAGAGCAGAAAAATTGAATAAAAAATTAATTATATTATTCAATAAAATATATAACAAATATATATATTTTTTTATTGTATTAACATTGTATAACTATACTCTAAAAATGTTTACACAGTTATTTTAAAAGTATGAATACAACCTTTTATTGTGTATACCTCAGATTTATAATTGTATAAAAGTTGGAATAAGCTTCTATAAACTTATTTAGAGTAATCAAATAGCATTTACACGGCATTTACATAGCTTTTATATAGTTATATGTTGTATAGACTTACACCCTTTGAACCATATAAAAGTCGTATAAGTACTTTATGAGCTTATATACGGTCAATTTACTGAATAAGAATGTCATGAAAAGCTTTACAACACATTTATATAGTACATTGTGCTACATGGGCACTGTTGACCGAAACTTCAGCAGAAATGCAAAATGTATGCTACTAACTTATACGTGCAAGATAAAGCTATGTAAACGTGCGTAATGCCCGATTTTCATTGTATCTTCCCGTGAAAAAATGGTTATATATAATTATATAAAATCATGTATAATTATATATGATTCCTTACATGATCATATCTAATTTGATATGATATCATGTATAATCATATCTGATCAAATATTGTAGATATGAAATCATATATCATTGGATATAGTGCGATATGTGGGCACATATATTATCATATATAATTACATATAATTTATATGATTTCATGTATAATATATATGATGCCATATATAATTATATCAAACCATATATAATCATATATGGCATATATGAAGCCATATATAATCAGATATTAAAGCATATATAAAAAGATATGGATTCATATATGATTGGAAGTCGGTCTGTGTGGTAATTGTGCTATCATTAAGGGTGCCCACCTAGTCGTTCCTACCACCTTTAGCGGCTACTATAAAAAAACGTCTTGTTGTACAAAACCAAGATTTTTTGTGAAACAAAAGTTTGCATAACGATGAACTTGCGTTTCTTTAGTCCGAAAAATGCATGAGCTTTGATATTACAAAAACATGTCTTCTGGTTAGTGCATTTCAAGTGCAACAATAAGCATACACTCTAATAAAAATTTACTATAATAAATGTAGGAAACCGGTTTCCTCTTATAAATGTAGTAAATTCCAACGAATGTGTAAAAATAAAAATTACACATTAAAGTATGTAAAACTAGTACACATCTATAGTGTCAAAATACAATTTTATGAGTATAAAAAAAGCACAACAGAACGGATAGTTTTTTAAGGTTAAATATTATTAAAAAAAACTTCATTTGTGTAAAATAATATATTTTTCATGAAAAACACGTCAGATGTTTACTTTTACGAGCGTATTAGTGTTTCTATTTGAAAAAATGAGTAAATTAACTGTATTAAATGTAGCAAATTCACTACTCCTAAATCAGATTTCTTATTTCCTTCAAAGCTCGTAATTTAAAGAAAATTCGTTGCTTGGTGCCCCTGATCTCAATGACATCGCTGCAAGTTGGTTAGTCCTCAACCTTTATACTGCTTGTCAAAGGTTTGTGTAACAAATTTAGCTTGTATCACCATTTATTTTTTTTTCTGTGTGTATTTTAATTTTGACCAATTTAATATAATTTTGTTGATACAATTTTGTGGGCTTTTTTGGTCAAATTGGGTTTAATGGAAATAAAAGATGTTATTTCATTTTTTCTCCGACGTTTCGCTGCTTTTTTGTCAGCTACTTCAGGGATTTTTATTGAATCTTTTTTGAAAAGAGAAAACATATTTTTACACATAAATATCACATACTTTGTGGTGCATAACTATAGCCGCACCATTTTTTATGCGAATCTCTGCTTCCAAAAAATATTTTTAAAAACAAACAAAAGTGGTTAAAAGCTCATGCAAAAAATACTATTTCTTAATAGAAAATCTCCAATTATCTCTGTTATTGTAACCGTGGTAAATAAAAGTTTGTTTTCATAGTGGTGCAAAACTATAGACGCATTTTAATAAATAGCACAACATGACACATTATTGTAAGTTAGACTTAATTTATATTATTTTAATAATGAGTATTCCTTCTTGATTATAAATATGTTCAAAAATTCTTTTTGTCATGCTATTAACTAAGCTTATTCGCACTTTTTAACCAATTGACTCCCAAGATTCAATCACAACAATTTTTAAACGTAAAATATTTTTCGCATTGCTTCTTTTCAACAAATATATTTCGGAACATCATTCCTGAGATATTTTCTATTGTATTCAGGTCTGTGGAGTAGGCTGGCCAATGCAAAACCTTCACGTTATGCGATTCTAGCCATGAGCTAGTCTCATTGCCTTTATCTAAAAAAGCATTATTTGATGCAATGTCATATTTTCTGTATTATTTCTCTCTAAATATGGAAGGAGTTTAATTCTCAACTCGATGTGTATTCCCAAAACCATCAAAGAACCGCCGCCAAAATAGTGTGGTCACTCCAATAGAAATTTAAACCATCCTGCCCGTCCAAATTAAACGTTTTCTCATCGGAAAAAATTGTTACAAAATAATCGATTCATTTTGTAAGATTATTTGTAATACTTATTTTGTGTTAATGGTATACTAAAGTTAGCATGCCCGTACAGGCACGACGCACCTTGGGAAAAAATGATCAAATAGGCTCGCATGGCTGTTTTTATACCCTACACTAAGAGTGAAAGGGTATATTCAGGCTTAGACCGACTATAATTTTGATAATCCTACACGCTGCAAAAAAATGGCTCTCCCAAATATTATTTTGCAGTCATTAACATGTATGTTTTGAATTTTATGTAAACATAATATATAATTATACCCTACACTAAGAGTGAAAGGGTATATTCAGTTTGGTACGCCGTTTGTAACACCCAGAAGGAAGCATCTCCGGTATGGAAAAGTATATATATTCTGGATCAGCATGACCTCCTGATTTAGCGATGTCCGTCTGTCTGTCTGTCTGTCCGTCTGTCTGTCTGTTAAAATAACTACTACTTTTAAAATTGAAGAGCTAGATAAATGAAACTTATAACTTAGATTACTAATATACCTACGCTGTATGTGCGAGATCGGTCCATTGTGACCTATGATCCGACCACTTATGTTCAAATACCTCATATAAAATGTACATATAAAGATCAATTTTTATGTATTCGTGCTTAGGTAAACTTTTTTGGTCAAATAAAAATTGATATCATGCTCAAATACATGATAATAATGTTTTCCGGCGAAAAGACTTGTGGTTCACAAAAAAAAATCTAAATTCGGTACACCTACCCATTTGTAAATATGGGTATCAAATGAATGGAAATTCTTCAGCGATTGAATGTTTGTAGTTATTTTCAGGATTCGTATACCCTGGTGACCTATATATCACTTTGAATGGTAACCACACATATGTGTAGGGTATTTATTGTCGGCTTAGACCGACTATAATTTTGATAATCCCAACTATCATAATTACACCTACTTTAAAATTTCCCATGTGATATAACCTTCCCAACTGGTTGCCTGATAAATCATTTGTAAACAGGGTTGTCTTGAGACTTCAACAGTGTTGTAATGAGATCTGATTTACATTATGATATCACGGAAACATTTTGATACATCCAAACAAAATAAATATTTAAACCGAAACATAAATGTGTTTAAAATATAACATGATTTGGAACGACCTGAATATAATATGTTTCCAGAGAAACATATCAGTTGTTTCAGTTCAAAAAGAAAATAAAATATTGGTTTTTTTTTATTAATTTTTTTTGAAAATAATTAAACATGCACAGTGGGAATTAATAATATTTGAATTCATATACAAATTTTTAAATGCAGAAATAAATAATTGAATTAAAACTGCAAGTACAAGTCTCAGTGCACCACAAAGCGTTGGCAAGGATTTTGCGGAGCCTGTTGTAAAAAACCATTCCGAATTCTGTTTGAAAATAGAAGCACTGAGATTTCACAATATTTTTAGAAAACATTCAGGAACAGTTAAATTATATACTGCACTATTAAATGATATTTTTTGTTACTATTTGTACAACTCAATAAACATCAAAAGACACGTATGCAGAAAATGGCGGTCACCGAATGTCAACTTCGTATACAAGAAGAATATTGCAAGAATACTTTTATTTACATCTAATTTAATTTTTTTGTTTCTTTTCAAACATCAGTATGTTTAAAAGGACCAATACATACTTCAAACGATGACAAAAGAGACGTAGATAGAAAATTCTGCTCAACGAATGCCAACTTCGTATACAAGAAGAATGTTGGGAGAATACATTTATTTAAATCCAATTTCCTTTTTGATTGTTTTTAAACATCAATATGTTCAAACGATATCAAAAGATGGCGTAAGTAGAAAATGCTGTGCAACGTTGCCCACTTCGCCAGTTGATAACTAATCGAATGAAGACGAGCGTTGCGAACATACGTTATAATTAGATTTGAATAGCATTTTTTGTTTGTTTTGAAACATACTTATAACCAAGTAAACTGTCAATAAATAGTATATTCAAATGCAATTAAAATTGTGTGTTTGTATTGTAACATATATATGATAAGTTTGATAGATTCTGCTGGGGAATATATAAAATGTTTACACATATATTTAATTACACTTCATTCCTAATACATGTATGTGGATTTCGTGTTATTTTTTAATTACATTGAAACATATTCAAACAAATCTTTTCTATCCGTGTAACTATCATAATAATACCTACTTTAAAATTTCGCAAGTGATCTAACCTTCCCAACTGGTTTTAATTTCACGTCTATACTAATAATGATAGGTATTTATATATCTATCTTAAGGATAATTCTTTGGGGAATCGAATGGCATACTTTGTTTTTTTTTAGTTGTACCCTACACTGATACCCTACATTTAAAAAGTAGCTTTGGCATGAGGTTAATTGAACCAACGTTTCAGTGTCGCAACCGAAATACATTTGTGTAACCTCATGTCATTAAAATGAACGTACCTTATTTTTCGATAAACACAATTTAAGACCGCGCAACTGCATGTTCGGTGGCCGTAACTTCATGGTTGCATTTTTTTAGTTTTATTTTTTTTTTAGTTTGACATTCGCGCATTTGTTACGGCGAATGAGTAAGTTTTTGTATCCACAAAATAAATGGAAAACGGCAACCTCATGTCTATCAGCAGCTCGGTTACCAGTTTCTTGCCAACAATTATGGATACATGCAGAAATAAATAAACGTCAAAAATGTTCACATGTCGAAAACAATAGAAAATTCATTAATTAAGTTACATTGTGAAAGAAATATATAAATATTAATAAAATAATATATTTATTCAATACAAATTGCTCATTAGCTAGTGATATATAATATAAATAAAATATGTACCAATAGAAATAGTTTCATTATTTATTGGTTATGAGGAAATAAAAAATAAATGCATGTATATACATGTATCTTTTCATAGGTTTTTTTTTAGGGAGCAGGAATTAGTAGATATACTTCTAAATTGTGTGCGTGACAATTTTACTCAATTATACATATAGAATACATAAGTTTTATATCTACTATATATTTTTGAATGTAAGTATGTATGTCTGTATGTATGTTCCTTATAGACGTCTAAACCAGGGCTAGGAACCGAAATTCTATTATCTGCGGTTCCAGTTCCGCTTCTATAAAAAAATAAAAACTGGTTCCGGTACCGGTACCGGTTCCGGTTCTTTAATTATTTTTTATTTCGGTTTCAGTTCCGGTTCTATAAAAAATAAAATAACGATTTCAGTTCCAGTTCCGGTTCCACAAACAAGCCAAAAAACGCAATAAAAATATAAATATTTTTTATTTTCGAGAATGCATTAAGTGCACCACCAACGGGAATTGTATGTTAAAAATGAGGATTCGTTTAAATAGCTACTACGGATAGATTGAACAAAGGGGAGTGGCACGTCTCATACAACCAAACTTTTTTAAATGCTATTACTCCTGACCTAAGAGGAGATTTTAATAATGTGACGCGATATGTTTTTCCCTTGAGATGTTTTCACATGTCGAAGATGTAAGTAAGGACATTTTAGTTTGTACACCCAGAAAAATTGTTGTATTTTAATCAAATAAAAAAGTTATTCAATTGAAAGAAATAATTATTTCGACGTTTCAGGTATTATTCTTACAATATGAGTAAATTTTATTATGTCCAAAGAAAAATTACTTAATTCGGAGTAACAGCAAAAAACCAATGTATACAAATAAAATACATATTTTTATATAATTCTGGTAAATTTTTTTTATTTATATTGAAGAAAAGTTTCCTAAAATTGAGGAAATACTTCCTAAAATTTTAAACAATGTTACTCTTCAAGAGTTTTATTCCAACAAATCTTTCAAACAGTTGTATTCACTTCCGAATATTTCAACCAATGTTACTCTCAAACTGTTTAAATCTAACAAAGCTTTCATACTGTTTTATTCAAACGTTTAAATTTGTTACATTCAATGGAATGTTCGAAATATAATCCAATATGAGTCTAATAACAAATGATAGTATCGTTGGTATTAGAGATGGGCGCGTGCCTCTTTTTGATGGCACGGACACGCACCGGCACGCCGATAGGTGACACGCACGAGCCCGACGACTAAATTAACAGGCACGCACGAGAAGCACGATAAAGCACGGGCTTTAAAAAGACACTAAGAAACACGGAAAAAATCGGAAAAACACGGAAAACATGAAAAAGCAGGCGAAGCGTGAAAAATAATATCGGAACCGTTTAGATTTTGGAACCGGAATCGTTATTAAAAATGCGTGGAACTGGAATCGGAAAGCAATTAATTGGTTTCTGGTTGGAATCGGAACTGCTATTTAAAAAATCCCTGTCAGGGAACGCAAAGAACCGGCATCGGAACCGATATTAAAAAATGTATGGAACCGTAATCGAAACCCATTTAATTTAATTTTACTGTTGGAACCGAAATCAGAACGGGAACCACAATTTTAAAAATCTTGGAACCCGAACCGATATTCCAAAGGGGTTTAGTCCCTGTAATAAATAATTCAAAAATTAAGTTTGATACTGTTTTATTCTCTTAAATCCACAAAGAAAACTAAAACTACAGATTTTAAGGAAAAGTTAAAATACCACGATTTTTTTATTTTTTGAAGCTGAAAGTATGGGTTTTTAAAATTGTGTAAAACTATAAAAAAAAATGTTTAATGGGCGCGTGCCTGCTTTTGGAGGCACGGACACGCACGGGTACGACAGCAACTAGCACGCACAAAAAAAATATAAAAGATTTTCTAACTTGCACCATATTTTATTTATTATTTAAATTATAATTTTTTTTTTTTAAAATTGTATTATCATTTTTTTAAAACGGAGATCATATTTTCTGTAAATCATATAAAAACATTCTGTAGTTTGAAGAAAATCATTACATAAAACGAAGAAACAATTTCTTTAATTTGAAGAAATTGTATTCAATTCTGAGAAATAATTTTTACTTATTTTAAATAAAATAATGTATTTGAATTAGAGAAAAGTTTATTTGGAGCTAAATCATTGCCAATTTACTTCAAAGCTAGTATAAATTTCCATGATATAAAGAATTTTTTTTTTGGTGTAGCATTAGAAACTATCTGGATATAAGAAACTACATATTTCTGCAAAAGTTATTATATTCCAAAATTCCATCATATCTTTCTGATAAGCTACGTCTTTGAGTTTGAAATAGAATTCAGAACACTAAAATTCACCACACTAAAATTCACCACACCAAAATTCACCACACTAAAACTTCTACTAGGAAAAACTCTACGGGTAAGAATTCTGTCGGGGAGAATTCTACACCCAGAAAAAAATACCCTCAAATCCCATTAAAATTGGTCAATAGGACAATTATTGATTTAATAGTATACAAAAAATAAATCTTTTCAATAGCAATGTGATGGTATTTTTTAGTATTTAATGGTATTTTCCGATTAAAATATTAATTTATCCTATTGACTATTTTTAATCAAGGATTGAAACCTAAACAAATAACGGATTCGATTTCGGTTTTCTTCTTCGTTTCGGTTTCGGTTTTGAGTTTTTATAACGAAACGGTTTCGGTATACCGGTTCCAAGTTACGGTTTCGGTTTGGATTTCAATTTTTGTATTATTTTTTTTTTGTATTCAATGTCTGGAACTAAAAACAAAATTCTACTAACACAAGAATCAATAACATAACAATTTCAATCCTATTTGAAAAAAACAGTAAGGAAGGTTAGGTCACATGGGAAATTTTGAAATAGGGATATTGTGATAGTTGGTATGACGAAGTTAGTAAGAATTATGTGATAATATGTGCGGTTATCATTTTAAGTGATGCATAGATCACCAGGGTTTACGAATCATGAAAATAACA
The DNA here is from genome assembly GCA_951804985.1 of Dryomyza anilis. Classification (NCBI taxonomy): domain Eukaryota; kingdom Metazoa; phylum Arthropoda; class Insecta; order Diptera; family Dryomyzidae; genus Dryomyza; species Dryomyza anilis. Next base: position 51,042,982 of record OX638133.1, on the reverse strand, counting down.
AGAAACTTGCTATCGCTTAAGAATTTCCATTCATTTGATACCCATATTTACAAATGGGTAGGTGTACCGAATTTCGATTTTTTTTAATCCACAAGCGGGAAACATTATTTTCATATATTTGGGCTTAAATGCAATATTTATTTGACTAAAGAAGTGTTTTGTAGAACAAGAAGTTTTTATTTTGGGAACCTCAGATCATACCCGCCTTGTATTTTAGAGCTTCTATATAAAATAATTGGTCTGTTTTTATCCTTTTTTAAAACCGTTTGAAACCGGTATAAAACCGAAACCGTTCATCGGTTTTGGATATCGGTTTATTTCTGATTTTCGTATAACGGTTTCGGTTTTAAAAATGAATCGGTTTTAAACGGATATCGGTTTCGGTTACGGTTTCAATCCATGTTTTTAATAGTAAAAAACTATTATTTATATAGTATTTTTTTTCTGGATGTACCGAGAAGAATTCTACGGGAAAACCTTCTATGGGGAAGAATTTTACGGGGAAGATATAAATAATAATTATTAATAAAATCACTTCACGGGAAAGATATAAATAATAATTATTAATAAAATCATTTTACGGGAAAGATATAAATAATAATTATTAATAAAATCACACCATATCCTTGCATTCACAAAATCTTGGCACGAGTCGTGCACGGGTCCAGCTAGTACATAAATAAATATGTTATAATAAAATTTCAATTGGAGGTTAAGAAAACCTCATGCTTATCTACTAAAAGGTTGCGACGACCTCATGCTCACCAATTTGGAGATTGTCGCAACCTCATTATCACCGATTTGGAGGTTACCATAACCTCATGTTCACCAATTAGGAGGTTGTCACAACCTCATGATCACCGACTAGGAGGTTGGCACAACCGAATTAAGACATTGTTGCAACTACTTTATCAGTTGTTGCCGCAACCGAATGATTCGGTAGGTCAATTACTTGGTTGCCGCAACAAATCAGTTCTTTGTGTGCTACTTCTAAATTGTGTGGGCTACATATTTACGCACCTATAATATATATAGAATACATAAGTTTTATACACATAAATAACTTTATTATAATAAAATTTCTATTGGAGGTTTAGTAACCTCATGCTCACCAATTTGAAGGTTGTCACAACCTCATGATCACCGATTTGGAGGTTATCACAAGCTCATGTTCAACGATTAGGCGGTTGGTACAACCTCATGATCACCAAAATAAAGGTTGATATCAGTAGTTGCCGCAACCGAATGAATTTGTAGGGCAATTTAGTTGGTTGCCGCAACTAATCAGTTTTCTGAAAAAAAAAACATGGTAATTAATAGTATTTCAATAGAAAAATAATAATTGTTACCATTAAAATTGGTCAATAGGATCCCAAAAAACATTTTTGTAAAGGTTTGCAGACTGAGATTTCTTAATAAGCTTACTAACAAGGTAAATGTACGGACAGAAAAATCCTCTTTTGGCATGAGATTAATTGAACCAAAGTTTCAGTGTTGCACCCGAAATACTTTTGTTATAACCTCATGTCTTTAAAATGAACGTACCTTATTTTTCTACAACCATAAAGTCCGCGCAACTGCATGTTCGGTGACCGTAATTTCATGATTGCATTTTTCAGTCTGCCAAAATTGACATTCGTGCATTTGTTACGGCGAATGAGTAGGTTTATTTTTAAAGTATTATTTTATTTTTTTTTAAAGTGTATAATTTTATTTAAGTATTGTTTTATTTATTTAAGTATTTTATTATATTATTTTTTTATTAGTGTATAATATTATTTATTTAAGTATTTTATTATATTATTTTTTTTTAGTGTATAATTTTATTTATTTAAGTATTTTATTATATTATTTTTTTTAGTATATAATTTTATTTATTTAAGTATTTTATTATATTATTTTTAAGTGTATAATTTTATTTAAGTATTTTATTATATTATTTTAATTAGTGTATAATTTTATTTAAGTATTGTTCAATTTATTTAAGTATTTTATTATCTTATGTTTTTAAGGGCCAGTTTTTCAGTGCTAGTTGAACTTTGTTTGTGGTTTAAACTTCGTTTAAAATCAAAATCGATTTTTTCAGTGAACTGCAACCGTCGTTTAAACTTAGTTTAAACGACCGATGCTGCTGGTTTAAACTACGTTTAAACTTTCAAAATGTTTGACATGAATTTTTTTCACAACACTTTTCACTATTTTCTGTCGCTGCGCTGTTTCACAAATTATTATTAATTTTTGTATTTTTGCACACTATGCATTAAAAAGTCTCACATGCACTTCAGTCGCTCGATCTCTTGTTTAAAATACATTAATTTTATTTTTCTGAAACAATTTTTTTATTTATTTATTTAATTTTGAATGACATTTATCAGAAGTCAATATCGAGAGAATTATTTGTCATTTGCCTGTGGTGCCATATGGATTGTCTTGGTCTGTGTTCATTTTAAACTATCACTGAAAAACTGCTAACAAAATTAAACGACGTTTAATTTAAAGAGAAGATTAATTAAACGGAGTTTTAACTACGTTTAAACTTGCACTGAAAAACTGGCCCTAAGTGTATTATTTTATTTAAGTAATGTTTTATTTATTTAAGTATTTTATTATATAATTTTTTTTAATTGTTTTATTTTATTTATTTATTTTTTTAAGTTTAATTTATTTTTATTTATTTCATAAAAAATTAAAACCATAGTATTTTCTTTATTTATTTTTTTTTGTCTCTTTTTTATATATATTGAAATCTTTGTTACAAAAACTATGGGCCCACCTTTCTTGTACCCTTTTTTGGGCTCAATATCGCCTATCTAAAAAATTTTGTTTTCCTTTTTTTTATATTTTATTTATCTATCTTTATTTATTTTATTCAAAAATTCATTATTCTTTTTCCTATTTATTATTCTCCAAATTTTTTTTTTATTTTTTATGCTTCTCCTTCTACATTTTTATAAATTAGTACTCCTTTTTTTATTAATTTATTTATTTTATTTTCATTTATTAATCCTTTTTTTTATTTTTACAAACATATAATTAAACGCACACTATACAATATAAACATACACAACAAATACATACTTACGTATAAATTTTTATTATTATTCTTATTTTTCAAAAATTTTAGTTTTAGCTTAATTTTTATTTTTAGCTTTTTTTTTTTGTTTTAATTTAGCCAAAATTTTAGTTTTAATTTATTTTAGTTCTTTTTACTTTTTTATTTTAATTTTTCCAAAATTTAGATTTTTTTCAAAATTCTTTAAATTTTATTTTTATATAGTTTGCAAAATTTTATTTTTATCGTCCTTGTTTTTTTTTTTAAATTGTTTTAATTTTTAATTTAATTTACAATTTTTTTTATTAAATTTTAATTTAAAAATATTTTCATTTTGTTTCAAAATTTTAACTCTTTCTTTAAAAAAAAAACGATTTATACAAATTTAATTTTGGGTTTTTTTAAAGTGTACTTAACCCTGCCGTTGCTGTTTGCAGGTTCAAAATTTTCTGCTGCGGATGTTGTTCTTGCTGTTGTTTTTTTGTGGTCATATCTGCCGTTGCTGTTGTGGGCGTCGCTGTTTGTTGTTGTTGTTGTAGTCGTCGCTCTTATGTTGTTGCCAACGTCCTTGCTGTTGTAGACGTCGTTGCTGTTGTTGTCCGCAGCTCAAAAATAATTCGCTGGTGCTCCGCCGGCACACACAAAATTCGCGGGCGTTCCGCTGAGAAACAATAATTCGCGGGTGCTACGCTGGCAGATTCAATATTCGGGCGCTCCGCAGGTACAAACAATGGTTGGTGCTCCGGTGGACATTACCAACCAATTTGCGGGTGCTCCGCTGGCAACTTGTGGGCGATTGCAATTTGTATATATATATATATATATATATATATATACATATATATACATATATATATATATATATATATATATATATATATATATATATATATATATATATATATATATATATATATACAAATTGCAATGCGTTTCGGGTGATTGGTGTTACTATTATTAAAATTTCAAATGTTTTCAAGTTTTCAATCTCATGGAGAGCCAACCACTTGTTTTATGCGACATTTTATCCAGGGTCTGCATAACTTGCTATTAATGGTCTTGGAATAATTGCTTTGCACAAAGTTTTTCTGAAAACTTCCTGCCCTGGCCTAAAGCTTATTTCTTTTGCTCTTTTGTTATATGTTTTCTGGATGTTTTCATATGCTTTGTGTAATTTTTCTTTAATTCGTTTCCGTACTATTTGGTCTGATTTTGGTAGGATATTTAGGCCACCTTCATTGATTACGTTTAGGCGTTTGATTATTTTGTATGCATTCGCATGTGTAATCATATTGTTGCCAAACAGAGCAAAATATGGCGACATTCCTATCGAGGCATGTTTTGAGGCGCGTAAGGCACATTCAATGTCTGATAAATTTCTGTCCCATTCTGTTTGGTCATTCTGTAGATATGTTCGTTTGCTACTAAGGATAGATTGATTTACTCGCTCGCTTGCATTCGATTGCGGAGAGTAAATGGCGGTTTTCATATGATGAATTCAGTTCCTGAAATTCGTTGCAAACAAACTGCTTTCCATTGTCTGAATGCAGAATTTCTGGAACTCCAAATTTGCGGAATACTTCAGACGTTAGAAAAGTTATAATAGCCGTCGAGGTAGCTTTCTTAAGGGCTTTTAGAAGAACAAATTTTGTTTGGTGATCTAACACGATAAATATGAAACAATTCCCTAACTTTGAGCGTGGATAAGGTCCAAGAAAATCTACATATATTTTCTGGAAAGGTTTAGTAGTTATCACTTCTGCCCCCATAGTTGGTCGTAATATTTGATTAGTGTGTTTACACTCTTTACATGTTTTACAATTTTTGATGGCTAGCTTCACTTGATTGCCCATCCCAGGCCAATAGAAATATTCTATTACATTGAACAAAGTTTTGGCGAAGCCACCATGAGCCGTATTATTCTCATGAGCTCTTTTTATGATATCGTTGGTTAGCTCGTCGGGAACCCAAAGTTTCCAACAAGTGTCTTCCTGATCTTCGGTAACTGTCATCTGTAAGTCCTTATAGGTCTGATTTTTGAATGCGTCCGAACTTAAATCTACAATTGTACAATGCCCTAAGTCTAATTCCTCTATCTCTATTCTCGATAACATATCAGGTACTATATTTTTCGACCCACTTCTATGATCAATTTGGAATGCGTACCCTTGCAATTTAAGGCTCCAACAGGCAAGTCGACCGCACATGTCTTGTTGCTTCATTAGCCACTTCAGACTAGAATGGTCGGTTATCACAGTAAATGGCGTCATTTCAATATATTGCTTATATTTTGCGATAGCTACGACCACGGCCAAGCACTCTTTTTCAGTCGTGGTATAATTTTTTTGAGCAGAATTTAATTTCTGCGACATATATTCGATTGGACGCTCTTCTCCATCGTCATCTTTTTGAAAAAGAACTGCACCTATCCCTACATTAGACGCATCACACTGAACATAAAAGTGTTTCGAAAAATCGGGACTGATTAACACGGGACTTCACATTAATTTGACTTTGAGGACATCAAATGCTTCTTGGGCTTCTTGGGTGAATTCAAATTTTTTTTGTTTTTTCAGTGTATCAGTTATAGGTGCGGTGAGAGTAGAAAAATCCGGAATAAATCGTCGATACCAGCCTACCGTGCCTAGAAATCTCCAAACTTCTTTCATTGGTGTTGTAATATTTTTTATGGCCTCGACTTTATTTGGGTCAGTTTTCATTTTTCCATCACCTATTATATATCCTAGATATTTCAATTCTTTGAAACAGAACTTCGACTTTTTCATGTTGATAGTTAGAACAGCCTCTGTGAGTTGTTGGCCTACTTGGGTTAACATATCTACGTGCGTGTTGAAATCGGATGATACGATCAACAAGTCGTCAAGATACACTCGATTTGGTCACCTTATTTAATTCACGTGCATCAAGACAAAGACGATTCTTGCCTGGCTTTATAACAAGCGTGGTTCGATTATTCCAACTCGCTTGATTGGCTTACTCAATCACGTTTAAGCTGAGCATTCGGTCGAGTTCATCAAAAGTTAATTTTTGAATCGCAGGTGAGATCGGGTAATATCGCATCTTCTTTGATGGTGCATCACCTGTGTCGATCGAATGTGTTTCTAGATGAGTTTTCCCTAACCCAAATTTTGTAAAACATTTAAACTCACTTTTGGCTCTATCTAACATTATATTATGTTCCCTACTTAAGACGTGCATATTTAAACTTTCACTATCACTGCCATGTTCTACAGATATCTCACTTACACTGTTGACAAAACATGGACTGATACCAAACGCTTAAATACAACTATTGTGACAAATACGGGACTAAATATAATGTTAACATGTCAGACTTATCATGACATTGAATTTTTATCCTAACTTTACCTATAATACTTTCGGATTTTCCATCAGCTGTTTTGATGACTGATTTGTAGTCGAATATTGGAATATTCATTTTCTCCACAATTTCCATACAATCTTTACCTAAACAGCTGACGGACGCACCACTATCTATTAATCCCCTCAAAACTATTATTATTAATCTGAAATATAATTGAATGTACGTGCTTACGCTTCAGTATATATCTTTTTATATTTCAAATACAAATTTTCAATTGTGAATTATAAATCCAAAACAAAACATTATTTTTAATTAAATATTTCAAAAGTAATTTTTAACAAAGTAAATAACCAATAATTTAGATTACAACTCGGCCAAACTGACAATGATCGTCCTCGATATATTTAATTAACATTATAAAAATTATATTATTGTAAAATAATTTATTCTCGGCCAAACTAATAACTAATCGGCCTCGATTCAACAAAAATCAAATATTGACAAAAAAAATAACAAAAATTACAATTAAGAGTTATTGCCTCATTCTATGACATGTATAGCCTCTTTACCACACTTCAACAACCATTTTCGCATCCTTTTAGCTTCAATAACAACATCATATGGCAACTGAGTTAATTGACAGTTTTCTATGTCTCGAATTACATAGCGATCTTTATCCAATATTTTGTGAACTACATATGGTCCTTTGTATTTAGGAACAAACTTTTTATTCGTACCAACCACGGTATCTATATTTCTTATAACAACAAAATCACCAATTTGATACTCTTTGGGAACTGTACTATGCTTCAGAAAATAACTCAAATTATATTCTTGTGACTTGCTTATGGTTTTTGTTGCATCTGAACGTACTTGATGTAAATTGCGTCTAAACTCACATACATTTTTCTCATTTAAGTATTCTGTAAATTCATCTACTATATTTCCTCTTTGTTCAACACCAAATAACAGTATACTTGGCGTATTTTTAGTAGTGCTGTGAATTGAATTGTTGATTGCATATTCAACTTGAAGCAATTTTTGTGACCAGTCAGAGTGATTTATTGGATCGCTTAATTTTCCTAACATCATTTTAATCACCCTATTGACTCTTTCCGCCTGACCATTTGCTTGTGGAGAGGCAACCGCAACTTTAACATGCACAATGTTATTTTTTAATAAAAACTCCTCAAATTCTAAAGAAGTAAAACAAGTTCCTCTATCGGTTATTAATCGCCTCGGGCGACTATAATAATTAAAATATTTATCAAGTGCAGCGTTTACTTCTCGAGAACTAGTAGAGTTAGTTGGATATAATTTTACAAATTTCGTGAAGGCATCTATTATCACCAAAATATGTTTTCTTTTGGAATTAATCGATGGTAACGGACCAAAATGATCGACATGAATTGTATCAAAGGGCACTTCTATTTTTGGAATGTTATGCAAGTTTCTTTCTCTCGCTCTAAAAGGTACAGCATACATAATACATTTAATGCAATTTGCTATAAATTTTTCAATCTTCGGGCGCATTGATGGGAACCAATAATACATTGATATCTTATCATTACATTTATCAGTTGATTGATGACCTATTTTTTCATGCATTAATCGAATTACATTGTCCTCCATCTCACTTGGTACATATAACTTTGATCCGTCCCTTTTTATTCTAAAAACCAGTCCATCCCTTAATTCAAAATCTTTTACTTCTTCAGTTTCCAAACGAATACGTAAATTTTTAATAATTTCATCGCGCTCTTGTGTGACTTGAATTTGAAAATCAACGTCATTTGCATTCATTACAGATGCAATTTGACATCTACTCAAAGCATCTACATGCCCCATAGACACACCATTTCGATGCTCAATGACATAATTATAATTTTCAAGTTCTAAAGCCCATCTGGCTATTCTAGAATTAATTTGCTTCTTTCCTAAAGTCATTGTCAATGAATTACAATCAGTAACTATTTTAAATGGTATACCCTCCAAATATACTCTAAATCGTCTTAACGCGTAAATTATAGCAAGCGTCTCTAGTTCGAAACTGTGATACTTCGCTTCGGCAGCAGAAGTAGTTTTTGAAAAATACGATATTGGATGCAATTTACCATCACTTTCTCGTTGCAATAAAACGGCACCGAAACCAATTGAACTAGCATCACAATGCAATTGAGTCTCCTTAATAGGATTATAAATAGAAAGGATTGGGGATTTAACTAATCGGTCTTTAAGATCATTAAAAGACTCAATGCATTTTTCATCTAACCTAAAATCGGCGTTCTTTTTCAATAAATCCTGCAACGGTTTTGCAATTCGACAGAATGATGGCACAAATCGCCTAAAATATGAAAAGAGTCCAATACATGAATGTAACTCCCTCTGATTAGTTGGAATTGGATATTTTTTAATAGCAGCAATATGTGATTCACTTGGGGAAATACCTGAAGAAGATACTGAATATCCTTAATATTCAATTTTATTATAACAAAATTTACATTTAGACAAATTCAATTTTAAATCTCGACTAGTAATACGGTGTAACACAGTATTCAATAAATTTACATGGTCTTCAAAATTAGCAGTAGCAATTAATATGTCATCCATATAAATAATTATTTTCCTAGTTTCTACTAAATCACGAAAAATATTACCGTTGAAATACAGCTGGAGCATTTTTGAGACCAAATGGCATTTTCAAATATTCATAATGACCATTGGGAGTAACAAATGCTGTGTATGGGACTGAATCGGAAGAAAGTTGAACTTGATGAAATCCGTTTTTTAAGTCCAGCGCGGTAAAGAATTGTTTGCCTTCTAAATACTCAATGCAATCCTCAATTAAGGGCAATGGGTAGTTATCCCTAACAGTGATTTTATTTAAACCACGATAGTCAACGCACATCCGCGTCTGTCCATTTTTCTTTTTGACTAAGACAATAGCCGAAGCATACGGCGAATTACTTGGGCGAATAGTACCATCTTTAAGAAGTTCACTCACAATACTTTGTACGTCGGTACGCTCCATAAATGAAAGGCGTCGAGGAGCACAGTAAAAAGGTACATCTGTGGTCAAGCGAATATTCATTTCATACTCTAACGGCTCTACCGGTTTATTTTTGGGCTTTAAATATGAATCTGAAATCAATGAATTCAATTCCTCACGAAGAGGTTTATGCAATTTACAGTCAATATCTAGTTCAATCTCTTCAGATGCAATATCAATACTAAATATATTGGGTACATTACAGTTGACTACTTCAGTTGACACATCATAGGAAATAGGTTTACTAAGGTTTTTTACAACAGTTGATGTGTCGCATGTCAAAAGGCTATAATGTTTCAGAAGTTTAGAATAATTCGGATTAAGAGTGCAATTTTTATTATTTAGTAATAACAATTTATCTTTTGCGTATTGCAATCGTATTCGAGTTAATTTAATATTAAATGTATTTAAAAAATCTCTACCCAAAATTACAGGTGTTAACATAGCATTGTCTAGCAAAATTATAAAATGAATTTTCTTAAATTGACTTCCAAATTTAACGATGCAATCAATTTCATCTAAAATTTGCATTTTCGACCACCAATCCCACAAAAATTTGACAATTTTGGCGATCTTGATGCTCTCAACAAATCATCAGGGACACACGACTCTTTAACAAAACTACATGGACTGCCCGTATCGAAAAAAGAAACATATTTGTAAAATTTTGCACTTTTTTCCGAATGTATTCCGAAGGCAATACTCACATAATTAAAAGCACCAACTACATCACTTTCATCTAATTTTAGGTCGCCAATCACAGAGACTTGTTTGTCGATTGCTTGTAAATTCTTCTTAGGGTTCGAACATGAGCGATGATGATGTCCCATTTGCCAGCAGCGAAAACAGGATCCTTGTGGTCGCAGTGGAAAAGGACAATGAAGCTTTATATGTCCTGTTTGCGAGCAATTAAAACAATTTGTGATGCCTTTTCCGTTCCCTATTTCCGCATTTGTTTACCGGCACTGAAGATTTATTTGAAATGAGCGATATTTTGTTCACACGATGATCCGAATTCGGCTTTAAATATTTTTCTTGATAACGATTAATCAGCGTTTTTAATTCCTGAATAGAACGAGACCCAGTAATAACTGAATATTCGAAACGTTATTTCCAATTCCTTCAATGATAAAATCGATCAATTCTATTTCAGTTATATCAGAACGTTTCGCAATCGATTGCATTGTAAGAACGTAGCAATGCAACGATTCGTCTCGTTTATTCCATCGTCTTTGATTCATCATTCGATATACATCTTGGCGACTAACTGCAACATCAAACTCAGCGATGAGTGCATGCTTTAAATCTTCGTAACTTAGAGTTAATGTCGTTGAAAGAAAAACTCGAGCAGTGCCCGCCAGAGATCGTCGCAGGCTTATTAATTAAAAGCGATTATCGGCATTTATGGTGATCATGATATCCTCAAAATCTCTCAAAAAATGACGAACTGAATGAGCCGGATCGTCACCATGAAATTTAGGGATACTGTGTTCAATATCACCATAATCACATTTTCGCTCATTATGAACGACATCTCTTTCTAATTTATTAATAATACCTTTCAACTCCAAGATTTCTCTTTTTTTTCTGAGCATTTGCAACTCACGCTCAACATTATCAGTTGAGTATTCGCTGGTTCTCATTTCGTCAGCATCAAAAGACATTGGCATAACAGCATTGGCATGGTAACCGTTCACAGGAGCCACGGCAGCATTTCTGACAGCAGCTGCTGCAGGAGCATAATCAGTAACAGCATGATGGGAAACAGCATGATTATAAACAGCAGTGGGAACAGAAAGGGGATAATCGGCCTCTGAATTCACATTATTTGAAACAGCAGCGGCAACAGAATCGGCAACAACAGCAACATTATCGGCAACAACAGCAGCGACAGGAGGAACATAACCGGCAACGGCAGATACAATAGGAGGAATATCACCACAAACGGCAGATAAAACAGGAGGAACATAATCGGAAACAGCAGTAACAATAGGAGGATCATTATCAGGAACAGTAGTAGCAATAGGAAGAACATAATCGGGAACAGCAGCAAGATGTTCAGCATACAATCGTTTAAGCTGTGCTGCAGTTGCAGTTGGTGGAAAATCGAAACCAAAGTTTGTTAAATATTCTGCTAATTTCTGCTTCGTAGTTCTTTCCATTATTATTCCAATTATTCTTTCCAATTATTTAACATACAATTGGCGAGTGGTCACCCTACATCTGAGTTGAAATATAATTGAATGTACGTGCTTACGCTTCAGTGTATATTTTTTTATATTTCAAATACAAATTTTCAATTGTGAATTATAAATCCAAAACAAAACATTATTTTTAATTAAATATTTCAAAAGTAATTTTTAACAAAGTAAATAACCAATAATTTAGATTACAAATCTTAACTTCTAAATATGGTCTTATATCTACTTTTAATGGTAATCTAGCTGACGCAATTTCTTTGCGTTAAGCTTTTCGGTTCTTATATCTACTCTTAGTACTAATGATTTTCTTGCTTATTTCACTATTCTTATCCCTAAATATCTCCTCTCTTTTTTTATTATAATTTGCTAATCTTATGTGGTATGGTATTATTTCTCTAACTCTACTAACTATTCTATTGGTGGGTGTCTCAGGTGTTCTATTAATAATTTTAAATCCTACATCTGCTGGGACGGGTTTTGTCGAGAACATGAAGCCCCAGTCATCGCCATGTTCCGGGGACTGTTTCCCGAACACTTAAGACATTTAGGAGTTATCACACCGTCTAAACCACATTTAAAACAAAACAAATTCCTCACACTAGACGGACACTCAAAAAAAACTATGACCAGGTGCTTTGCAGTTCCAACACGTTCGAACTCGTATGGCACCTTAGTTCGATGTGTTGAAAGCGCGACATTTAGGAGATATCACACCGTCTAAAGCACATTTAAAACAAAACAAATTCTTCACACTAGACGGACACTCAAAAAAACTATGGTGCTTTACAGTTCCAACATGTTCGAACTCGCATGGCACCTTCGTTCGATGTGTTGAAAACGCCTATCTGACAGAAGCTCTCGAGTTCATTTACTCTCTTATAAAGCTGTGCTCGATGGTTGTCCCTTTCTTGCTGGCGGTTATTCAGAGTTCTCTCAGCTCTCCTACACTCGACTAACAATTGGTCTAATGTTGTGAGCTGCATGGGGAAAACTAACTGATAGACACCGTCTTTCAGGTTGTCTTTAACCATCCTCACTATTTCTACCTCAGGCATTTGCACTCGCATTTGGTTTCGGAGTAGCACAATACTGTTTATAAATGCCTCTACACTCTCGTTTCCAGCCTGTATCCTTTTCATAATCTTCCTTTGAATCTCGTAGTCGCTCTCATTTCGTCGAAACTTAAGGATCATATGGTATTTTAAATAATCCCACTCACAAAAAGGGTTTTGTCTTCTAAAAGACCAGCACCACTCACTAGCCTCGCCTGACAACATCTGATGAAAACCCTTCATCAATACTGGGTAGAGGCACTGATAATCCTCTCTTATTGATTCAACCCTAAATATAAAATCTTCGATGGGAGCTGTTTTTAGTGTGCCATCAAAGTTGATTCCCCACTTGTCAAACTTCGCATATAAGTGTTATTTTATTGGACTGCCTGATAGGGAGGTACATTTACCGGGTAAGGGTGATTAATATTGTCCCTAGGAGGTCTATACGCAGGTTGTGATTGTGGTAGAGATTTTTGTTGATCTGGCCCTTGTCTTGGCGGATCAAAGGATCTTTGGTGATCTTCAGGCGCGGTTCTATCGTGACTAGTTAAGTTGCTAATGGCTCTTTCCTCACTAAGAGATTGTAAAAATTTTAAAACAAATAAATTTCAACCTTTTGGCAATTTTCAAGCTATATAAAAGAACACCGCAGTTTATTACAATAGTGAAAAGTGAATTTTTGTAGTGAAATTTTAATAAAATAGCCCAATTAAAATGCAAAAAATCTAACCTTGAAATAAAGTTTAATTTGACAATGAATGGTTTTATTTTTGAAATTTTCTTATTGACATTCTTAGCACTGTGTATGCCAACTAACTGTCTAGATAAACTAACCTGTATATACTTCAACCATGGATAAACCGTTAGCTCCTTCAGTTGCTGAGGTGCCAGCGTTTAATGTCGCCGTATCATGTAGAGCGTTAGCACTGGTAGTAGGGCATTTGGAAGAGGTCTACCTCTACGATTACCTGATCGTAGGTCATAATGGCAACCCGGGTTTGCCATGTTCGCCAATCTCCGAAATGTTTGTATATTATGTATATTATGTTTTTTTTTTATCAATATGGGGTAAATATGGGATTTTACAGGCACTCTAACGTCACTCTAACCAATACCTATCCACAAAATATAGGGCAAACGTTTATTGAGAAAAAAAACGAATACTGAACACAGGATTTAGCTCGTGAATGGTGGTGTCGACGCAAATGTACAGGTTTCAAAAACCGAGTACATGACTATGGACTACCACATTCACGAATCAAAAACTGGTTCACACCTAATATGAAACAAAATTTATTTTAATTGTTTGGACGTCACTTCTGTAACGTAGCAACGCAGGACTAACATGATGTATTTGCCTGGGACTTACGATTACAAAACTAAACAGACAAACAAGTAAAAAACGAGACACTTAAACAAAATGATCGAACGTTGGGCGCCAAATGTAACGAAAAGCGAATATATCGGTAAACGATTTCGATTGGAGCTGGCGTAGGCACTGGCGGTCGCTCGGCTAAGCTCGCCGGAAATGTCGTGGGTCTTGTGGCTCCATTTGCCGTTACATAAAAAAAAAACTTGCCTACTATTTGAAAATTAACGAATAAAAAAAGATCTACACGCAAAAAAATGACTTACGCAACAAAAAATCTAACACTGACAAAAAAATCTTAAAAGGGATATAAAACAATTAAATAAGTTAACAAAAAAATTATCTAAATTATATATTAAAAAAATTGCACGAAAAAAAAAAAAAATTAATTTAAATAAATATTGCACCAAAAAAATAAATTAAGAAAAATGTTAACAAACAAAAATAATTTAAACAAGCCAAAAACAAAAACCGAATGCCCTAAATAAACTAATGTCGCTAACTAAACAATAAACGATGCCCTACACTAAGTCAAAAATGACTACAAAAAAAAATACACAAAACCAAAAAAACAAACAACTATTCTGGGCTTGATGAATGCACATTACGTTCCTATGGTAACACTGACAAACTAAGGAACGTCCCTAAACAAATACAAAAAAACTACACCTACTTCACCACATCATGGACCACTGAAAAAGAAAATTTAGCACATATTAAATAATAACACAAACATTTTCAGAAACAATTTACAATTTTTATATTATAAAACATTTAAAATACTTAAAACTAATTTACAAATTTCTTTTATTTATTTATAATACAAATATTTTATTTATTTATTAACATAAATATTTTTTTTTAAACGGTGTAGATTATATTAATTTATTTTATTTGAATAGTTTTTTTTTTATTTATTAGGTATTAATTTATTTTATGTAAATTAATTTTAAGTTAAATTTTATTATAAGTGTATAGTTTTATTTTATTAAAGTCTAATTTTATTTTATTTAAATTTTATTTCATTTAAGTATATATATATATATTTTTTTTATTTAAGAATATATTTTTTTATTGTATTTTATTTATCTAAGTGTAATTTAATTTAAGAACAATATTGATTTTATTTAATTTTAGTTTACTTTTAAATTTTTATTTATTTAAGTGTACTTTTATTTATTAAATTTTAGTTTTTTTTATTTTAACTTTTATTTCTGTATTTATTTTATTTGAGTTTAATGCTATTTTATTTAATTTGGATTTTATTTAAGTATTGTGTTATTTATTTAAGTGTATAATTTTAGTTTTGTGTATAACTTTATTTTAAGAATACGATTTTATTTCTTTATGATTAATTTTATTTTATTTAAATTTGTATTTTACTTGAATTTTATTTTATTTAAAAACAAATGTTTTTTTATGGTATTTTATTTATTTAAGTGTAGTTTTATATATTAAGTTTTAGCCTACTTTTAAGTAGTATTCATTTAAGAGTAATTTTATTTATTAAAGTTTATAATTTCATTTAAGTTTTAATTATATCTATGATATTTTTTTTTTAAAGTATTATTTTTTTATTTTTTTTTAAATGTATACTTTTATTTAAGTATTGTATTATTTATTTAAGTATTGTATTATTTATTTAAGTATTTTATTATTTTATTTTTTTTTAGTGTATAATTTTATTTATTTAAGTATTTTATTGTATTATTTTTTTTAGAGTATAATTTTATTTATTTAAGTATTTTATTATATTATTTTTTTTAGTGTATAATTTTATTTAAGTATTGTTCTATTTATTAAAGTATTTTATTATCTTATTTTTTTTAAGTGTATTAGTTTATTTAAGTAATGTTTTATTTATTTAAGTATTTTATTATATTATTTTTTTTTAATTGTATAATTTTATTATTTTTTTAAGTTTAATTTATTTCATAAAAAATGAAAACCATAATATTTTTTTTATTTATATTTTTTTTGTCTCTTTTTTATATATTGAAATCTATGATACAAAAACTATGGGCCCACCTTTCTTGTACCCTTTTTTGGGCTCAATATCACCTATCTAAAAAATACTAATTTAACTTCCTTTTGGTTTTCTCTTTTTTTATATTTTGATTATGGGCTCTATTATGATTAGCGAAGCGAATGGTTTTGGCGAAGCGAACGTCCAAAAAGCTATTACGGTTACATTCGCCAGACTTCATTCGCCAAAAAACGGGAAAAGTTAAGCGAACGTAAAAACATGCAACACTCAACCGATTTTCATTCGCTTCAAGTGTCAAAATCAAGCGAATCAACAGTTCATGTGATGAATCGGCGAAGTATCTTTATCTATTGTTTTTCAGTTTTTCTTTTGATTTTTAATTTTTTTTTCTTTTGTGCTTTTGTTTATTAGGCTTTTTCTGATTTTCAATTTATCTTATCCTTTAGTTTTTCTAAAAGGATGTCTATAATTTTGAGTTTTTTGTGACCTAACTAATAAACGTAAAAAAAAACAATTTTTTTCACACTTTTTATTTTGATTTTAAACTTAACACTAATAAAAGAAATGTCTGGAACTGCTTCGACTGCTGCTGAGGATGCATCTTGGTTCATCGCGCGAAGTTATTTGTGCCACAGATGAATGCTTCGGAGGACAGACCACCATCACTATCACTTATTTTAGTCTTACTCCTCGTCGTCGCTCCAGCTTTCTGAACACCGTATTGGCTTTTGTTTAACGCGCTCTTCTTTGGGCCCATCGTTTTTTTGGAACATTTTTATTATTTTTCTAAACAAGACAAATCACAGTTTTCAAACTCTAGGGTTTCTTTAAATTAAAATAAAAGAAGTATTGCTCCAAATAAAAAAACTACTTTTTTAATAAAAAGTATTTATTTGTATGTAATAATAATTTCAATATTAACATTTAAAAACATATTTAACTGTAAATTTTAACTAACTTGAATTGTTCCGAAGTTTATTTGGATAATTTTTGATCTTTTATAGACAAAAAATAACAAAAAACCGAAAAAGTGTTATTTTTCTGAACCGAGTTAACGTTTTTTAAACCATAAATTATATTAAATGGTTTTTTAATAAACGAAAATAGATATTAAGATAAAATAGTATCTGTTCTAAAAAAAAGGCAGTACTAAAAGCACGCAACATGATACTATTTTTTGCAACACGGAAATCCGTCATTTGATCTGGCAATATTGTAAGTGTTGTTTACTTTTAAAACCATAAAAATTAGTTCATTCAGCAGTTCATTCGCCAAATTGCGTTCGCTTCGCCAAAGCGTTGGCTTCGCCAAAAGCATTCGCTTCGCTAATCATAATAGGGCCCTATCTATCTTTATTTATTTTATTCAAAAATTCTTTATTCTTTTTCCTATTTATTATTCTCCAATTATTTTTATGCTTCTCCTTCTATATTTTTATAAATTAGTACGCCTTTTTTTATTTATTTCATTTTCATTTATTAATCAATTTTTTTTTTATTTTTACCAACACAGAATTAAACGCACACTATACGATATAAACATACACAACAAATACATACTTAAGTCTAAATTTTTATTACTATATTTTTTATTTTTATTTTGCAAAAATTTTAGTTTTATCTAAATTTTTATTTTTAGCCAATTTTTTTTTTAGTTTCAATTTAGCCAAAATTTTAGTTTTAATTTATTTTAGTTCTTTTTCCTTTTTTATTTTAATTTTTTCAAAGCTTAGATTTTTTCAAAATTCTTTAAATTTTATTTTTATATAGTTTGCAAAATTTTATTTTTATCGTCCTTGTTTTTTTTTAATTGTTTTAATTCTTAATTTAATTTACAATTTGTTTTATTAAATTTTAATTTAAAAATATTTTCTTTTTGTTTCAAAATTTGAACTCTTTCTTTTTTTTAAATAACGATTTATACAAATTTAAATTTGGGTTTAAAGTGTACTTAACCCTGCCGCTGCTGTTTGAAGGTGTAAAATTTTCTGCTGCAGATGTTGTTCTTGCTGTTGTTTTTTTGTGGTCGTCTCTGCCGTTGTTGTTGCAGGCGTCGCTGTTTGTTGAAGTTTTAGTCGTCGCTTTTGTGTTGTTGCCAACGTCGTTGCTGTTGTTGGTTTTCGCTGTTGTTGTAGCTACGATGCCAAAAGCTATGCGGGCGCTTCGTCGCACAAAAAAATGTCGCGCAGTGGAGCACAATTAATCGTCGGCCGCTCCGCAGCTCAAAAATAATTCGCTGGTGCTCCTTTGGCACACACAGACAATAATGCGAGACAACAATTCGCGGGTGCTCCGCTGGCATATTCAATAGGCGGGCGCTCCGCAGATACAAACAATGGTTGGTGCTCCGGTGGACACTACCAACCAATTTGCGGGTGCTCCGCTGGTACAAAAACAATTTGTGGGCGCTCCGCAGCGCTAAACTAATTCGCGGGTGCTCCGCTGGCAGATTCAATAGACGGGCGCTCCACAGGATGTTGTCGGCGCTCCGCTTGACGAATTTTCGGCACGTTAAAAAAAGGAGCAGAAATGGTACCGGAATGGATTCGCGACGGAGACGACACTTTACTTTACAACGCGAGAATTCAAAAAACTAAAAAAATGATCGACGGATTTAAAAAATGTTTGAGGAACAAAATTTGTTGGCCAACCGTCGGTTTCGAATCTTCTTTCCTCAAGACCAAGAAATTGGATTTAAATAAATGTATTCTTCCAACATTCTTCTTGTATACGAAGTTGGCAGTCGTTGAGCAGAATTTTCTATCAACGTCTGATGTTTGAAAAGAATCAAAAAAAAAATGAAGTTAGATGTAAATAAAAGTATTCTTGCAATATTCTTCTTGTATACGAAGTTTACACTCGGTGACCGCCATTTTCTTCGTACGTGTCTTTTGATGTTTGTTGAGAAAACGGTAATACGATGTCATTTGTAAATTTAAAAATATACAAATTATGGTACAAATAGTAACAAATGATATTATTTAATAGTGCAGTATATAATTTGTTGAATTTCTAAAAATATTGTAAAAAGCCGACACGGATATTTCATCAAAAAAGCACATGGTTTTTTACAACAGGTTTTTTACAACAGGATCCGCGAATTCCTTGCCAACGCTATGTGTTGCAATGAGACTTGTACTTGCAGTTTTAATTCAATTATTTATTTATGCATTTAAAAATTTGTATATTAATTCAAATATTATAAATTCACACTACGCATGTTTAATGATTTTTAATACAAATTATTTTTTATTTTACTTTCAGGATTCCGTTTTATTTTTATTTTATATTCAGGATTCCACTTTTATTTTTTATTCAGGATTCCTTTCCAAAAATATTTAGATATATTTTTATGCAAACATACTACCTTTTGAACTGAAACAACACATATGTTTCTCTGGAAACATATTTATATTCAGGTCGTTCCAAATCATGTTATATTTTAAACATATTTATGTTTCGGTTGAAATATTTATTTTGTTTGGATATAGTAATTATTATGTTTCTATTAGACATATACCATTTTAAGGGGCAACATCAAAATGTTTCCGTGATATCATAATGTAAATCAGAGATCATTTGAACTCCGTTCACTCAAGACATCCCTGTTTACAAATGATTTATCAGGCAATTATATATTATGTTTACATAAAATTCCAAACATATATGTTAATGCCTGAAAAATTATGTTTGGGAGAGCCATTTTTTGCAGCGTGTATATATCACAGCATTGCTACATATTATTGCGTATGTTCCACACATGGAACATACGTCACCTCTTTGGGACTACATATTATTAGTTGCCACATATGCCACAAAAGTTTGTGGCAATTGTCTTGCCGTGGTTGCTTGGGTGTGAGTATACAAATCAGTTATATTATATATTCAAAAAAGCTTATTAACAAATATAAAAAAATAA
The DNA here is from genome assembly GCA_951804985.1 of Dryomyza anilis. Classification (NCBI taxonomy): domain Eukaryota; kingdom Metazoa; phylum Arthropoda; class Insecta; order Diptera; family Dryomyzidae; genus Dryomyza; species Dryomyza anilis. The sequence continues at coordinate 51,023,005 of OX638133.1, read as the reverse complement.
AAAAAAAATCATCAACAAAGACAAGTGTGTGTGAAAAGAGTGAGCGTGAAGTCGAAGTTATGTTATTTCGCTTATTTCGATGAATCAGTTTTCCAATATAGTAGTTTAATTCGCCAAGAATTGCCTACTTGGAGCGTTAAACACAACATATCTAATGTTGCGATCAATGATGTGTTTTCTATTTTGCCAAAGAAGGTTTATGACTTACCTCAGAATTGAATTATGTACTTACCTCAGAATTGAATTATTTATTTTCCCGATAATAATATATATATAAAATATATTTTTAATAGTTTATAAAAGGGTTTTTTTTCTTTACATACTCTATATAAAACAATTCTTAACAAGCTTACAAAATTATTACAAAACGTTTTGTAATAAATTTACAAAAATATTACAAAACATTTTATAATAAGCTTACAATTAGGGTATTCACAGTTCATCGTATTTTAGTATCCCAATAAACATTTTTGTTAATGTTTGCAGACTCAGATTTCTTAATAAGCTTACTAATAAAAAATTTCACAACCATTTCGTAAATGTTTTCAAATCACTTACTTTATTTTTGTAAATAACCTTATGAACAAACAGAAACTCAATTGAAAAACAAGTGTTTGTAAAATGCGTACGCTCAGACGTTACCCAATAAACATTTTTGTAAAGGTTTGCAAACTCAGATTTCTTAATAAGCTTACTAATAAAAATTTCACAACCATTTCGTAAATGTTTTCAAAATATTTACTTTATATTTTTTGATAAGCTGATTAACAAAAAGACACGCAATTAAAAAACAAGTGTTTGTAAAAGGCGTACGCTCAGACGTTATATTTACTAACGGCAACGTAAAACGCAAAACAAATTAAATGTCAACATCGAAGAAAAGACAATTGTATTAAGATTGTGTGAAAATTTGGGCATATTTCTTACATTTGGACAAAAACATATAACTACGTATAAATAATAATTAAATAATGTCTTTGAAACGTAAACAATCAAATAAAACGCAAAGCGAAGAAATTGTGTGTTAAAAATTATTAAAAAACTATTTGTAATAAACTTACAAAATCATTACAAAACGTTTTATATTAAGCTTACAACATGATTGCATATAGCTTACTATTCAATATTACACATAGGCTTTCAATGCAAGCTTACAAACAATGTCCAGTTTCGCTAATCCGACAATTATTATGCAACATTTTGAAAACATTTCGCAAGCCTATTATAAAAGAAAACATATTTCACCTTACAAAAAGCTTACAATATTTTTTGGGAAGCGTTCCATTAATTCAGTAATATTGAAACTGCTAATACAATATGTGGTTGTACCATAAATTTTATAATGTAATATTTTAATTACAATAAGAAAGATCTATACAAATTTAATGATACGTATTATTAATTTAATGGTATAGACGAATAACATTTTCCTTATAATTTATTAAAACAAAAAGGTATTTTAGTTAATTTATTATACACTCAAAAAATTACTACAGTAAAAATTACTGTATTTGGTGTAGTTGTTTTAATATTATGCAATACTACTTGTTTTTACTGCAGTTTTATTAATTTTTAATAGTTTAACTGAAGTTAAAAATGGTGTAGTGCATGCGCAATTCAGTAACCGACTTCGGGAGAAGTTCACTTTACCGGCCGAAGAGAAAAAAAAATTGCCACCACCTGTATTTTTGCAAAAAAAAAACAACATTAAAAATAAGCGCCGCTCGGATCCGTGGTGACCTTGAAAAATCAAAAACTGGTGCACCCACTTAAAAGTACATATGGGTTCTCAAACGAAAGGTAATAGCATAAATTGGTCTAGGGGCCGCTAGGATTGACGGATCTCCTACACCCAAATAACGAATCAGTTTGGGCAACCGTATTTTTTTTCCAACCGATTAAATTAGTTTTGTCAACATTGGACTGATTCAGTTATTACAACACCGTGTATCAGTTCACACAACTAATGAATACAATTGACACAACCAATTTGTTTAGTTGTAGAAGACAATTTAATTATAAGAAATCGGCCACTTTACCTAGACCTAGCGCTCCAACTTGTTCCAAACACGAAGTCAGCATCACAACAGCGTTCCCGAAATGGCCGATGACACTTATTATGCTGCTGACTTCGTGTTTGCAACACGTTGGAGCGCTAGGGCAGCATATATAAATACAACATATAGAAACACAATAGCAAATACTCTGTAGAAAAGTATGTCTCTAGTGGAAGAAAGTGTATTTGGCATGAAAAAACTTGACAGTAAAAACGAACAAGTCTTAAAACAATTCCAAATTTTATTTTACACGTGGCACGTGCTGTCCGTAGCACACAAAAAAACGAGTGAAAAATCTGAAGCTTGTGCGACTGATGTTGTCCTGCTTTGACATTGCTTTTATACAAGGCAACTGATTTCGCAGTTGAATCAAATAAATATTTGTTGCTACAACATATTATAACTGTAGGAACACTATACACAGTTAATACGTTGTTTAATACTTGTTTCAATTAATTGTTTATTCATATTGTTTGTTTTTATTATATATCAAATTTGTTGATAAGATTTTCATTCGATTTTTGTTACTTCAATAAATAAGTTATTCTTATAAAACATTTAAAAAATATTTTATTTGACACCTACAAATGGCGATCCTGCCAGGAGAAAAATAATTGATTTTTCGAGAAATCTTTCAATAAAATATTTTATCATAACTACAATCAAATATTTAAACTGAACCATCGACTACAAAATAAAATTCTGCAATCAATTTTGGCGATTAAATTCAACAATTTAAATTAACATCTTATTATCTACCACATCTAATTACGCAATTACTTCGTTGGACCAGTATTATTGACCATCTCTCTTAACGCAGAAACAAATGCAACAATATAAAAAACACAAAATCGAGTATGATGATACATGCCCGGTTATATGCCCTTATAATTGATCACTGCAAAATAGTCTAATTGATTCATAATAACACGAATTCCATGGAAACAACACAATAATCAACTTAAGTATTCAATATCCTATATATTACATTATAATTTTATTTATTATTATACTATATACTTTAATTTATCTTTAACAGCACTAAAAATAATTTTTATACATTATTATAATTACATTACCATATTATCAAATATATATATATATATATATATATATATAATATATTTAACATATTTAACAAAACATATATATATATATATATATATATATATATATATATATATATATATATATATATATATATATATATATATATATATATATATATATATAATATATATATATATATAATATATTTAACATATATACATATATTAATATATTTAACATTCTATTTAAATATTTCCAATTATAATTTATGTAAACCCTTCACCAGTTTAAATAATCTCACTAAGGCTACTTACTCGATATATGAACAATCTATTGAATTTCCAAATCTCTAACCAAATTCAAACACAATCATCACCAGAACAAATGCAATGGTTAACCCACCAGCAACAGACACTACAACAAACACTACAGTCGTAAACTCACCAACAACAGACACTGAACCACAATTTTTTACATGTCCACAAATGCACCCACAATCAGACACCAATAAACTTAGGTTACCTTCATTTTGGTTTATCCAATCCGAGATTCGTTATCATTATGTTATTCTTGCACTACGACAAGAAATAATAACAAAGGTATTAGATATCATGCAAAACCCACCAACACAAAATATATATGATCGTATCAAAAAGATTCTTTGTGAGCGTTTCTCTTTAAGCGAAGAGAGCCGTCTTGAGAAAATTTTCTCTGATACTTACTTAATTAGGTGACCGAAAACCATCAGAGCTTTATCGAGATATGACATATCACGCGGGCTCAGTTTCACTTATTGGTAATGAACTTCTTTATAAATTGTGGATGCGGAAACTTCCACAACAATTACATATTCATTTAACATCCTCTTACTTAAAAACCATCGATAAAAAATTAGAATTAACAGATAAAATATATGAAGTTTCAAATAAACCACATATTTCTTCAGTATCTCAAAATGTCATTCCATGTCAACAGGTATTACAAAATTTGACACAAATCACATCGACCTTATGTCAAAACCTTAATCAGTTATCACTAGAAGTTGCAGAATTAAGGACTAGATCCAGATCTAGAAGTACACATAATTCTAATTCCCGTTGGAATTCACGCAGTAGATCTCGTACTTATAACAACATGTGTTGGTAACATCAAAAATTTGGAAATAATGCACAAAAATGCAATAAACCGTGCAATTTTTATAATCAAGAACTAGAAAGAAATACACATTTAAACTAAGTCAACCCATTATGACGGTGACGAATAATGGGAATTTGACAAAAACATCTCGTCGCCTATTTGTTTTCGATAGATTAAATAAACTTAATTTCTTAGTAGACACTGGTGCTGTGGTTTGAGTTATTCCAGCATCAAAATTCAAAAACTTTAAATGCAATTCTGATATCATCCTTTCTGCTGCTAACGGGTCAAACATACAAACTTTTGGTACAAAATTATTAAAAACGGATTTCGGATTAAGAAGAGAATATAATTTTCCATTTATTTTAGCGGATATTTCAACTCCCAATTTTTTAGAGCAATTCGAAATCATACTAGATATGAAAAATAGACAACTCATTGATTCTCTTACAAAAATAAATTCAAAAGATTCATCCAAATTCTGTGACATCTTTTCCATTAAATTTGCAATCCAAGACAATAAATACACCAAACTTTTAGCACAATTTCCCAAAATCACCACAGAACCAGATTACACAAGACCTGTAAAACATAACACTGTACATAAAATTGAAGCAAAAGAAATTCTTCCTTTCTCTAAACCACGTAGATTAGAGCCATTCAAAGGAAAAATTGCTAAAAATGAATTTAAATATTTAGTCAAAATATGAGTCTGTAGACCTTCTAAGTCAGCCATTGCTTCGCCCCTGCACCTAGTAACAAAAAAAAAAAAACCCAAATGATTGGCGACCATGCGGGGTTATAGACGCCTTAATTGCGTAACTATACCGGATCGATATCCGTTACCGCACATACAAGACCTTGATATTAAATTAAGGAATAAAACAATTTTTTAAAAATAGACTTGGTGCGTGCATATCATCAAATTCCAATGGCAGAAGATGATATACACAAAACTGCTATCACAACACCATTCGGGATGTTCGAATTCGTAAGAATGCCTTTTGGCCTCAGAAATAGCGCACAAACTTTTCAACGCTTCATAAATGAAGTTTTCCTCGGGTTTGACTTCATATTTGCTTATGTTGACGATATATTAATTGCTAGTCGCAACGAAGAAGAACATTTTAAACATCTTCAAATAGTATTCAAACAACTAGACGATTACGGCCTTAATATCAAACCCTCAAAGTGCATTTTCGGTACAGAATCTTTAGATTTCCTAAGCTATCAAATATCTTATGATGGTATTAAACCATCAAAAGACCGAGTAGAAGCAATAACATCATTTGATAAACCAACAACCGTTTTAAAGTTGCAAAAATTTGTTGGAATGATAAATTACTATCATAGGTATGTCTCAATGCTGGCTAAATTTTTGAATCCACTACACAAACAAATGCCAACAAAAACAAAATTAAAGTGTTATTATGGACAGCAGAAGACGAACAAGCATTTGAACATGTTAAGGCCAAATTCGCAGAAAACACACTTTTATGCCACTTCAATAAACATGTCAATTTATCTATAGCAGTTGATGCTTCAGGAGTAGCAATAGGTTCGGTTTTGCAACAAGAAACAAATAATTCCTGGGAACCTTTAGGGTATTTTTCTAAAAATCTAACTCCAGCCGAGACGCGCTATTCAACATTCGATCGTGAACTTTTAGGAATTTATCAATCAGTTAAACATTTTAGGCATTTTTTGGAAGGCCGTTGTTTTTCTATCTTTACGGATCACAAACCACTCACACATATTCTCGAATCAAAAACTGATCGATCTCCTAGACAGACAAGGCATATGAAATATATTGTACAGTTTACCAATGATATTAGATACATTTCAGGAAAAGATAATATTGTAGCAGGTACATTATCACGAATCCCTGAAATTGACGCTATATCTTATAAAGATATTAACTTAGAAACGCTTTACAAAGAACAACAGAAGGATCCATCACTAAAAACATACACCGATTTAACATGAATTTAAAAGAAATTCAAATACCTACCCACAATTTTAACATTTGGTGTGAAACAACCGGAAAAAAACCAAGACCTTTTGTTCCAAATTCAATGCGTAAAATTATTTTTAGTAAGATGCATTCACTTTCTCATCCTGGTGTACGTAACACAAGATTATTAATACAAAATGAATACTTTTGGCCAGGAATGAGACAGAATATTAATGAATCGACATCTACGGATATCGATATCTACTTACAACAATAGACAGAAGTACTCGCTGGCCACAAGCCTATCCTATACGCGATATAACAACAGAGACCGTAGCAAAATCATTAATTAAATACTACATTCCTCGTTTTGGCATACCATTAAAAATTACAGTAGACCAAGGTACACAATTTACATCAAAACTTTTCACCAATATAACAGTTATTCTCGGATGTCACACACCTCAGCTTATCATCCGCAAGCGAACGGAATGATTGAACGTTTCCATCGGCATCTATCATGTCAACAAACGATAGTATTCATTGGTCAGATCGCTTACCGATCATACTGTTGGGATTAAGAACAGTTCTTAAATAAGATCTTAAATGTAGCGCTGCCGAAATGGTTTACGGACAAACTTTAAGAGTACCTGGAGAAATTATTGTTCCTACTTCAATTAAATACTCAGATGATTACATTCTTCGCAAACTTAAAGAAAATTTTGCACACACAAGGTCTAAATTGAGACATCATAACAATCAAAATAATAAGTACATACCAAAAAATCTAATGTCCTGCGACTTTGTGTTCGAAAAATTTAATCATTACAACCACCCTTCGAAGTCCCATACAAGTTAATTTCTAGGCAATTAAAAACTTTTAAAATACGTAAAGGAAACTTAATTAAGTCGGTGTCGATCGATTTGTTGAAACCAGCATTCAGTGAAAAGGAAGCTACAAATAACATAACTGCACAACAAAAACCAAAAGAGGTGACATTCAAGATTGATTCATTAATCACTGCTCGATTTTAATTTTTATGTATTCGCTCCACTGGTGGGGCAGTAGATGAGGGAACACTATATACAGTTAATACCTTGTTTAATACTTGTTTCAATTTATTGTTTATTCATATTGTTTGTTTTTATTATATATCAAATTTTTTGATAAGATTTTCATTCGATTTTTGTTACTTCAATAAATAAGCTATTCTTATAAAACATTTAAAAAATATTTTATTTGACACCTACAATAACTAACTATCTGTTAAGTCAACTAAATATTGGTTATGTCTCATTTTGTATTTAGTTGCCGTAGCAATGCAAATAAAAAACCAGTTGGGACCCTTCTGGGTGTTACAAACGGCGTACCAAACTGAATATACCCTTTCACTCTTAGTGTAGGGTATAATTAAAATTGATAAAAAGTTTGTTTCCCCAATCAATGTTGCAGTTGCTTTAACGCTTCATACTATTGTTTACCATAAATTTCAGTTGAGGCTGACTACATTTGGTAGATGCAAATGAATATTCGACGAAACAACTGAACGACAAGCTAATATTTTTTGTTTGTACACAATTCCTAGTCTCACCTTCACGTTGGGGAACCCCGTTAACCCGAGCAACCAGCTGAAGATCGGGATTCAACCCCAGTGGGAAGTCTGGTCGGGGACAAACGAGACAGGGATATTGTTCCTCCAAAACGGGGGTTGTGCGTTGAGCTTGAAACCCGCTACGGAAAAAAGAAAGTCAGCGAATACAGACAACATGCCTCGGATACCTACCCGAAAACACGATGACAACCTACGCAAACGTATACAGGATCATGATTTACGGATATGGACCTGGAATACTTTAATACTTTATTTAATACTTGTTTGAATTTATTGATTATTCATATTGTTTGTTTTTATTATATATCAAATTTGTTGATAAGATTTTCATTCGATTTTTGTTACTTCAATAAATAAGCTATTCTTATAAAACATTTAAAAAATATTTTATTTGACACCTACAATAACTAACTATCTGTTAAGTCAACCAAATATTGGTTATGTCTCATTTTGTATTTAGTTGACGTAGCAATGGAAATAAAAAAATTAAAATTGATAAAAAGTTTGTTTCCCCAATCAATGTTGCAGTTGCTTTAACGCTTCATACTATTGTTTACCATAAATTTCAGTTGAGGCTGACTACATTTGGTAGATGCAAATGAATATTCGATGAAACAACTGAACGACAAGCTAATATTTTTTGTTTGTACACAATTCCTACTCTCACCTTCACGTTGGGGAACCCCGTTAACCCGAGCAACCAGCTGAAGATCGGGATTCAACCCCAGTGGGAAGTCTGGTCGGGGACAAACAAGACAGGGATATTATTCCTCCAAAATGGGGGTTGTGCGTTGAGCTTGAAACCCGCTACGGAAAAAAGAAAGTCAGCGAATACAGACAACATGCCTCGGATACTTACCCGAAAACACGATGACAACCTACGCAAACGTATAAAGGATCATGATTTACGGATATGCACCTGGAATGTCCGAACCCTTTATAGGGAAGGTGCCACTATCCAGCTGGTTGATGTCCTCGAAAGATCAAGGCTGAAATCACCGCAATCCGGGAAATGCGATGCACAGGACAGGGCTGCTCTAAACAGACATCCTGTGACATTTACGACAGCTACCATGCGGAGAGGTATGAATTTGGTTGTGGATTTGTTGTCCGCCACCTTGTCTCTAGGTTGACACCAGTGAACGATCGAGGCTAAATACTTCTACATCAGTCTTATTTGTGCGCACGCTCCGACGAATGAGAAGGATGATGAAACCAAAGAGACCTTCTATGAGCTCTTCGACGAAGCCTATGAGCACTGCCCCCTGACAAGACATAAAAATCGTGATTGGCGACTTTAATGCCAAGGTGGGCCATGAGGATATCTTTGGTCCGACAGTTGGATAATTCAGCCTCCACGACAACACCTCGGACAATGGATAGAGGCTGATCGATTTCGCCGCAGCACGAAACACGGTAATTAGTAGTACTAGATTCAGGCATCTCAATATTCACAAGGCCACGTGGCGGTCACCCGATCAGAACACGCGCAACCAAATTGATCATGTTGTGATTGACGGAAGGCACGCTTCTAGTGTGATGGACGTACGTTCGATCCGAAATGCCAACATCGACTCAGATCACATAGGAATTGTACATACAAAAAATTCCTATGGTGATATTAACACAAATCTGGTCTAAATTAACAAAATATTTGTTTATATACGGTCAACAAGAATATTTGTTTTATTTACAAATATTTACTATTCCAATTTTTAATTGTTATAATAACAAATAGCCTTGTTCATTTAATAAAGTACTTTTGTCCTAGTAACAAAGTAAATTTGTATAATATACAAATTTATTTTGTTAGATGAACATATTTGTGTGCGGCAGCCAAGGTTCGCACACGCTTATGCGCTACGAAAAATGCACGGAAACCCACGAAAGAAAGCTAGACGTCAGTAACACAACAGACCGAACAAGCCTATACCGCTCGACTCTCAAACCTGCTTGCCCAAGGCACTCCCCCTCTCGATGAATATGCGCGCATATTCATCGCGCAATGCGTACGGCTGCCGAAGAGATGCTTGGATTCCAACGCCCACTACGGAACAAGTGGTACGATGAAGAGTGTCGCGCAGCCACTTCAGAGAAAGACGCTGCATATAGATCTACCCTGCAATCGGTAGTTACGCAAGCCGCGAATGAGCGATACAGAGGGAAGAGGAGAGTTGACAGAGAAACATCTTTTCAGGCGCACAAAAAGAGAATTAGATAGACGCGAGTGTGAAGATATTGAGATGCATGGCGACAAGGACGAGGCTCGAAAATTCTTTTAGAAGATAAGACGCCTGACCGGAGGATTAAAGGCCGGACGATGAGGAGGCGATCGTGCATGCTCATAACGAGCATGCACCAGCTCATCAGCAGAATATGGTCAGAAGAAAGCATGCCCAGCAATGAAATCTCAGTAAACTCTGCCCAATTCTTAAGAAGGGGGATCCCACGATACGCGCCAACTACCGTGGGATAAGTATCCTCAATATCGCGTAAAATGTTATAACGAGCGTATTATGTGAAAGACTGAAGCCCATCGTCAACAGACTGATTGGAACTTATCAGTGCGGCTTCAGACCTGGTAAGTCCACCACATTGCGCCAAATCCTGGAAAAGACCAAAGAGAGGCAGATCGACACTCACCACCTCACAAAGCTGCCTTCGACAGTCCGATAAGGAGTCGCCTATACAACACCATGTCTGAGTTCGGTATACCTGCGAAACTTATAAGGATTTGCTGGATGACCCTGAGCGACACACGTTGATCAGTGAGAATTGGGAATAACCTCTCCGTTACGTTTAATACCGAACGAGGTTTCAGTCAAGCCGATTCCCTATCGTGTGACTTCTCCATGTTATAGAAGGAATCGATGCAACCATCCTTTTAAAATTACGCCTAGTGGAAAATATTCAAACATCCCATAAGTTTCAATAAAGTTGCAGCAAAACTATTAAAATTTTTTGAATATGACATGTATGCAGATAGTTACGAGATGTTTGCCACAACAGCAATGGTAATTGAGATATTTACAGTTGACTGATAGCAAGCATTCTGAGTTCTTGGAAATTTGCAACAAAACTTTTAAGGTTTTTTGACATTAGACTACTATAAAAAAGGAAAATGGCGTACTTTTTCCTACCCTCGATTTATTTACAAGAATTAAGTAAATCCAATGTTGTAAAACTCTGTCAACTCTAATAATACATTTTAATGGTAAAAGTGAAAATAACATTTCCTGGGATTGAAAATATCAACACGTGATGGAAAATATTCCTTTTTAGAGTTTACTTTTATGACAGTATCGCCGGTCGGACTTGGTTCTTCTGCGAAGAAGTTTCAAGTCGCTGTACAATTTTACCTTCGAAGGATTTATAAAGACGATGGCGATGTATAACCAGGATAATGTTTTAATTCTATAATAAGTAAAAATACATTTGATTCATTTTCTTTCAATTCAATAAAATTTACTCCACGAATTCCAACTATTCATCAACTATCTTCCTATTTGTGAGATGTTTGCTATAAGTAATCGTAAAGTTAAAAGATGTTTGCTAGCAATATTTATCGTATTTAACGTATGTTTGAGAGATGGTTGTCTCAAATACAATCTAAATAATTTGTAAATAACTTGATATTTAGTCCTCGTCTATGGCGCTGAGGACGCTTTCCAACACCGATGAGCGAGCTTTAGGAGCGTTCGGGCCATAGAAAGAAAATCTTTGGCCCGATATGCGTTGATAACGAGTACAGAATCAGATGGAACAACGAGCTGTATTAGGTCTACGCAGACATTGACATAGTCAGGCGTATTAAGATCCAGCGCTTACGCTGGCTTGGGCATGTCGAGCGTATGGATGAAAGCGCTCCAGCAGAAAAGGTACTCAATTCTGTACCCAGTGGTGGTCAACGTATGAGAGGGCGTTCGAATCTCCGGTGAAGCGAACAAGTGTTAGACATCCTGGCAACACTTGGAGTGCAAAACTGGTGCCAGCGCGCACAATGCAGAAGCGACTGGCGAAGCATTATTGCTGCGGCCGAGACCCATCATGGGTTCTAATGGCCAAGTAAGTAAGTAATAGTAGTTATTTTCATATCTGTGTTTTATCCGCTTTCAACATAACCAAACTTAAAAAGAGTTGTCAAATTAACACTAAACTGCAATCACAGAACGCATTGTAAGTTTTTCTTTGATTAATTTAAATAATTAGATATATATTTATTTTATGACATTTAATTTATGTAGCTGCCGACAAGAATAAAGACGAATCCAACTGGAACATAATGCAGTTGTATTGCGTCATCGGCAACGTTATGTAGGAACGCCTAATAAATCTCAATGTCTGAATAGTGGAGAGTTCGGCAGTTGCTGCTGTTGTAGGTGAGTTAAACAATAATTCAGCTGAGCGCCAGAAACTTAAACCAAACTATTCCTAGATAATTCTGATGAGCGGTCAAACACGCACGTCTGGCTTAGAGGACTGCTGCGCATTTGATGCATCTGCGTAACGTGGCTACTTCACATAATAATATTCAGCCACTGGACGAGACACTGTCGCAACAACTGCAGCCGAAAGCGGAGCGTAACCAAAATAAGACGGCCCTTCAATAAGCCCAAATGCAAATCGATGTACCGGTCCGACTTCGGCTTTTCCGGATTAGCTGCGATGATCGCCGCGTCGGTTAATTGTTATTATTTGTGTGTATTGTTACGAAAACAGGTAATTTGCTCCACTGTGCAAGCAATCAATAATAATAAATAATACGCAAAACAATTCAGCGCACTAAGCAATGTGTTAAAAAGAGACGGAAGATCATTCAGCGCACTATGCAATGTGTGAGAAAGAGATGGAAGATCAGCACATTAAAACACATGAGTGCGAATGAGATGCCAAAAGCATGCGTCATTCACGAAACGAGTAGAAGGTTCTCGAAACATGTCGAAGCTTGTCGAAACGTATCGAACTGATGCATGCAGTATATAAGGGCGCCGCATCTGAAGCACAGCACTTAGTTGTGATTTAATAGTGAACTAGTGCGTCTCGTGAGTGAACATTGTAAAACTAAATTGTAGAAATTCAGCAGTTGATATAAGTGATTATTCTTCAAATTGTTATTTAATTATATAAAGTTAATTATAACTAGTTTAAATAATACTAGTTAAATCCAAATTTATAAGTGTTTTTATTTTGTACACAATCGAGCAATACGAACACTTGTTGTGAATCAGGAACTTTTTTTTATGTATTTAAGAAAGTCTGCACATAACCAGTATGCACATAAAGTTCAAATCTAAAAGCACAATAACAGATGCATGTTAACTTAACATAACGTCAACGAGGTAACTGGAACAAGTGCATAATGTTTATTTCAGGAGATAAAATTAAGTCTGCTTAAAAGCAACGAAAAATGCATTGGTTGCAATTTGATCCGAGACTCACGCTGGCAAGTGTGCCGTCTGTTTAAAAGCAACAACAAAAGCATTGGTTGTAATTTAAGTCAAGATTGACGCCAGCATGGCAACCAATTAAGAATTCAGCACATTGGAATTTTCTCACAGTTAATGATTTCACAACATTAGCAATATCCGATGTGGGGTTCAGGAGGTTTTTAGTAGTACGTAGATTTAAGAATATGCTTGCTTGCATTTATGAGTTGTGTTTTAAGAACTAAGTATAAGCAAGGGGTTCGTGAGTCGCACGATACCGAGGTGATGAGTAGATGTTAAGTTTAGATTTTAAGCATTATGATTTTAACTGCCTTAGAGAGCAGACGTGTTTTCAGTTTAAACTCAAGCTTGTAAAAATACTTAAAAATAATTAATAAAAGTGTAAAGCAAGTCTAAAATATCCTTGCGTTTTTATTTAATAATAAACGTTAGGAAATAATTGTGGACTTCGAGGGAAAATGGTCACTAACGGTTGCATCAATAAAAGGCAAGTAGAACAAGTATACTTCTTGGAACATAAAAGTGCTCATAAAATAAAAGAATTAGAAGATTGGAATGGGGTATTTACGGCATTAAATAAAAATTTAAACGATATTGTAGAAGGAGAAGTTGTTAGATCAGGCTATTGGAATAGAGGAAGAAAATGAAAAATAAGAACTTTGCTGAAAAATAAAGATATTTCGGACGAATCAATTGAACGAGCACTGAGCCAACAGCCCAGACTAGAATTCGAAACATTAGAAGAAGCCAATAATAAATTAAGGGAATTAGATTCGAAAATCAGATTTTTAGAATCGGAAGTTAAGCTAGACCACGAAACATCATTATATCATAAGGAGGCATTACAGATTAAAGGAAAGTTTGATAAAATAACAGCACCGGAGACAACATTAGAAATGTCGTTATATACTGTAGCGAAATACGTAGGAAGTGTGGTTCCATTTTTTATGGGATCGGAATCACCGTCCGTTAAAACTGAACTTTATAGATTCATGGACGGTTGTGCGCTAGCAAGTCGAAAATTACAGAAGAAAACAGAGAAGAATTCATTTGCTGTGTCAAACTGCATCTTCTTGGTGACGCTTCTTGGTGACGCTAGTCCGCACAAGAAAGTTCAATGATTTAGAGGAGTTATTTGACGTTCTAATACATATTTAAAAATGACTACTTTAGATTCGGTTCAGGATAGTATAAGAAAAGCATATCAGACGGATGGTAAGTGTCTGAGGACATTTGCAAGAAGATTAAAAGGATTATGGGCAAACGCTAATGAAATAGCAGATTCAAGGTACAAAAAGAAAAATCTACCTACAGACGTTTTAAATACGGAACTAGTAAACTCAGTTCTGACAGCATTCAAGGTAGGTGTAAAAGATCCGACAATAAAGGTTCTATTATTAAGTAGCAAAGCAGAAAACTGAAATGATTTATTAGATGAAGCATTAAAGACCCAGATAACAATTCAAAGGGGTCCGATATTCCCCGAGGAAGTGTTCAGTTTCGAACAACGATCTGTAACCAGTCTAACGAATACTATTTAAAACAATCAAACTGCCCTACTGAATCACAAAATATCAACACAAAATAAAACGGAAGGATCAAAAATACGACCAACATGCTCTTTTTGCCAGAAAAAAAGGACATACACGAGACGAATGTATTACGCGGAAAAACACACCGTTTTGTATAGAGTGTGAAAAATATGGGCACGAATCTAGTTGGAGGTGTGCTTCCATTAGATAAGAAGCTCAAAATAAGGAAGGGTTTGGACGTACACAAAACCATCCAGTCGTTAATAGGGAATTTTTAAACAACAATTTGCAAACGGGACATAACACTACGTACCGTAAGAATAATAATAATAGAAATAATAACAATGGGAATAGTGTCGTAGACTAGGTCATGTAGAAACTAATTGTTACGCCAAGAGGGATTATCTGGCGAGGGAGAATAATGATAAAAACAAGGGAAACTACCAGGGACCCAGCCAAGGCCAGTAAGCTGGGGACCCATTAAAAATAGCAAAATTAGGTCAAAAAGGGTAGAAATAGTAAATCATAAGGCTGAAGGGTCTGTGATCACATTAACTATCCAAACACCTAAAAATGAGAGAAAACCGGTGGAGGGAAATATTGCATATCAGACGTCGGATGTGACCGTTGATACACATATTGATCCACCGTGATTTGATTGTGAGGGAGTGACAATGGTAATTTTGGCATTAATACATTTCTTTATATATATGATAATAGCAATAGGTGCAAAAATGATTAAATTAGTAGCAGATGAAACTAATCGGCAAAGATGTGTATGGGAAGAAATGCAAATAGGTCAAAAGGTGAACAATATGTTTACAGGAATGTTGAAAAAGTTTGTAAATTTTATAACTTGTTATGATAAAAAAATCAGAACACAGTTGAGTGGATTAAATAAAAAGAGAATTAACAAAATATACAATAGAAAGGGGGACTGCTTCAAATTGTCTAATGTAAGTGGTGTGTTCACTGCGAGGCAGCTAAAAATGGAAAACTCATATTACTAGTAGACTCAGGAGCAGATGCAATCATAATAAAGGAAGGTGAAATGACACAACTGCCGAATTTTGACAAGAATAGTCAGAAAGATTTTAATGGGGTTTTTGGTGGATGCGTAAGGACGTAAGGCACGACCAATATACAACACAGTAATACATTTAATAATGCATGTAGTATCTCTTAAACAAGGAATAACAGCAGACGGAATTATAGGACGGGATAACATATGGAATAGATTCGTAATAAACGCAATTAATAAGACCATAACATTCTATCACACTATCCGATTACCAATGAAAACGCGAGCCGACATAGAAAATATTTATTACAATCATGCAATAAAAATCATGCCGAGAACCGTAAAAATAGTAGAAATTACACTAAAAACTAAAATTCCAATTTTTTTAATACATAAACAAGAAATTTACCCTGTAGTATATTTGGGAGAAAGCTTATCGAATGTTAACAAAAATAAAGTGTATGTCTCAGTATTAAATGCTACAGAAAACGATATTATAATAGACAACAATTTTAAACCAAAATTTTCAAATTTTTATCAGTATAGGGAATCAGATACAAACAATTTAAAATAAATACTATAAATTCAGTGAATATAAAAATATGATTAATAGATTATTAGAAAAAATTAACATCGATGAATCTTTAAATAAGGACGAAATCACATCATTACAAAATCTTTGTATTTCTTACCACGATGTTTTTCACTTAGAAGGTGACGAACTGTCATACACGCCGATACTTAAACACGACATAACAACACTATGGAATCAACCAACAATTAACCAAAAGCAATACAAACTTCCACACACACATAGAGAGGACATTAATAGACAGGTTAACAAAAGGTTAGATGCTGGCATTATATCGCCAAGCATATCACCCTGGAATTCACCATTACTATGTAACAAAAAATGGAGACTTGTCATAGATTTCAGTACAGGACTTGGACATTTTGAATTCAATAGGATGCCTTTCGGTTTAACAGGGTCACCAGCAACTTTCCAGAGAATAATGAATCACATCTTAACAGGGTTACAGGGTATCGATTGTTTTGTATATCTTGATGATATAGTTGTGTATGGGAAAAATAAAAGTGAACATGAACACAGATTAAGTAAAGTATTACAGAAACTAAGAGACCATAATTTAAAATTAAATACCGAAAAATGTCAGTTTTTACGTCGTGAAGTTGTATATTTAGGGCATAAATGTTCAGAACTTGGTGCGCTGCCAGACCCCGCTAAGGTTGAATGCGTAAAAAATATTCTAGTACCAAGAATCAGAAAAGAAGTACAAAGCATTCTTGGGATTAATTAATTGTTACAGAAAGTTCATAAGCAATATGGCAAGGTTATCTTTACCAATTAATAATTTACTTAAAAAGGACGTTAAATTTACATGGACGGACGATTGTCAAAATTCATTTATTAAATTGAAAGAATCAATAATTTCACCTCCAATATTAGCATATCCAGATTTTACAAACACTTTTTTACTAACAACATACGCAAGTAACGAAGCACTAGGTGCAGTCCTATCTCAAGGTGAAGTAGGAATCGACCGACCGATCGCGTTTGCAAGTAGAACTAACTTTAAATGGATTAGCAATTGTTTGGGCAACAAAGAATTTTAGAGCATACCTATTAGGGCGACCATTCAATATTTTTACAGATCATTAATCTCTAAAAGGTATTGCAAATTTAAAGGATCAGACATCCCGCCTTGCGCGTTTCCGACACAAATTATCGGAATATGATTATGAAATAATTTACAAACCAGGCAAAAAGAATTTAAATGCGGATGCTTTAAGCAGAATTCCATATATAGAACCAGATATTACAGCCGTACAAACACGATCCAAAACTACACAAAATATTTTAGATCGGCAAATCACAAAAATAAAACCACAAATCAGTACACAAGTCGTAGATGAAACAATAATAGATACAAATAATGAAACGAATTCAACTCAAATATTAACTGATCCAGATTTTATTAAAACCGTGATGAAAGATTTTCATGATTCAGCACTAGGAGGCCATCAGGGCACACTTAAAACATTCTTTAGGATTAAGAAACAATTTAAATGGAGGGGAATGCAGAAAAAAATAAAGGAATATGTTAGAAACTGTCCTAAATGCCAAATGAATAAAAGTTCAAAGTTAACAAAAATGCCAATGGTTTTGACAGATACGCCAACACGTCTATTCGATAAGGTTTATATGAACTTGGTAGGAATTTTGCCCGAAACAGTATCGAGAAATAAATATATATTAACTTTTCAAGACGATTTTTCAAAATACATGTGCTGCGTAGCTATCCCAGACGAGGAAGCAAGCACAGAAGCTAAAGCTTTTTACGAGGAAATTATCACGCGTTATAATATTCCGAAAATTTAATTACAGATAATGGTTCAAATTTTGTATCAAAATTATTTTCAGACACGTGCAAGTTATTAAACATAAAAAAAATGCATATAACACCTTATCACCCGCAGGCGAATGGCTCGTTGGAACGAAGTCACAGACCTTTAGCGGAGTATTTGAGATGTTTTGAGGATGGGTCCAATGGTAGAATTCGGCAATGCAAGTGCACAATAACACAGTGCATATGTCAATAGGGCAAACGACTTGTCGTACTTTATACGGATTTGAATTTGACATGCCAACTAACCTATAACGAAAATGTTCACCAATTTATAACAGTGAAGATTACAATAAGGTATTAAAATTCCAAATACAGGGTACACATGAGATAGTCAGACAAAATCAAGAAAAAGCTAAGGAAAGATGTAAACGAAGTTACGATAATACATTAAATACGGTAGTTTTTAAGGAAGGCGATAAAGTTTTATTAAAAATCCAGAATAGGAAAAACAAATTTTCACCAATATGGGTAGGACCCTATGAAGTCCTTTCGATAATAAGTCCTGTGACAACAGTGATCTGTATCAAGGGAAAAGGGAAAAAATTCCATAATAACTTATTAAAAGCATATAAATTTTAAGTTATACACAATCGAACGAACAAATACAACGAAATAAATAACTCAACCAACAGTTCATAATGATCATTAAACGCAACGCATAATATTGTAAACAACGTAAATAAAGTACGCGTAAACATTTTTTTTTAGAAAATATGTTTTTAAAATCTATATTAGTGCATGAGGAAATAGCTATGTATTTATTTTGAAGATGACTAGCATTAGATCATTTATTAAATGAGAAAGGAATAAAGTATAAAGAAGATTATATTAGATATTTCATAAACAAGAATTCAGTACGAATTTGCCAAAGCAATAAAATATACATTGTCACTATAATTGAGATAGGTCAATACTTCAATTTCATAGTCAAGAGCATTTTCAATGGAAACAGACAACGGAAAGATCATTGCACTTGAAGTACAGATAGATGTTAGCGTAGCACACACTAAAGTGGATCACAGATAGAAGTGAGGAGCTAATGTTATAACAGCGATAAAATGCAATTCAGCGTTTTGCATCTAGGAACCACTGCACTAATGTACCGAAAATTAAACGAGATATGTTAATGCAGCGTAAAAATTAGAACAATAATTGAATGATAAGAAAAAATACAATACACAATCTAACAAAATTAACAAACGTTTTAAATGTTATCATTACACGGTAATGAAAATATATATGTACCTATTGAATGTACAAAAGTAGTTATAGAAAATTGGCAATAATGATTAACTTTAAATTAGAGCATGAATAAATAGCTAAGTAATTTTGTAAATAATTATCATTGATTCATGTGCTATTGAAATTATGAATAAAAGAATTTCTATATACTAAGAAAAAAATTTAAGATTTTAAAGTTAAATAAAATATGTACTCGGTGGCATAAGTAAAATGTTCGATATGAATATACAATTAAAATATAAAATTTTAATACTATGATGTAAGGTAATATAAACAAAGATTATGAATACTGAAAGTAAAAATGATGTTAAATATAGATTATTTTTAAAGTTATAGTAAACAATACAAAGTAATAAGTATTTTTAATAATAATCCTTCTCTAGAAATGCATTTCAACCAGAAGAATATGAACTAGCAGTCCACCAAACAAAAAAATAAATAAAAAGTTTAAATTTTAATTGTCTGAAATGGTAATATTATGTAATGAAGTACAAGAGAAGAATGATAAAGAAACATGTGAGAGTCATGGCGCGAACAACAACAATTGTACATCTATAACATGTTTAATTAAAAGAAAGGAGCTCACTATAAACATGGATTTGGAAGTTCGACAAATCAGCAAAGTTGCAACAACATTTTACATCTTTACGTACATATAATTAAAAGATAACAATTTTATCACTCAAGGAACACGCTAATATTTTGTAAATAAGTTGAAGGAGCTATTCCATATACACTTATTCAGCTGTCAATGCGAACCTGATGGAAAAAGAAATTTGATACATCAACAAAGTTATCATAATTGTGCGAAATCAATAACGTTTCACACATGATGCCGACAATTTCTTCAACAAATTCTTAATATAGAAGACGAAAATTAAAAACCCTAAGAACTTCAAATATTCAAATATTTTTACAACAAGTGAAATATAAAAGAACAGCATCAAACAACAACATGAACGTATAATTAAAGATGATTTTCAAAGATGACAATTTCGCTACAAGAACTCTTAAAATATTTAAAGAAGACAAATTCGTATTAATATCCAGAAATATAAAATTACAAAATTACCAATTTTAGTATCTGCTCTCAACAAAATACGATTCAATTTGACTTAAAAACAACGCAACGTAGAAGACATCAAATTTAACAAAGCTAAGAAAATCAAGATGAAAGATGAGAATAAATGATGATAAAAATGTTTTTCGAAACAGTGACAGAAACAAATAAAATGCACCCAGCCAACCTATACACGTAAACAGAGAGTAACAGAACTAGCTATCACAGCAGTTTATGTTTTAAATTGATAGAAAACACAATTATATTTATTTTTTGTAATTAATTTAATAGACTAGAAATAAGTAAAGAAAAAAGAAATAAGTAAAGAAACATTAAAAATATAAAAACTATAAATATAAACAATAACTAAAGATATACTCAACAAAAATTAAATAAATATCGTAAAAATCACGGAACGCACGGATTGCAAAGCGGTAACTTGATCAACTACTGTTTTGTCAGTTGCAACGTTCAGTAACTTGTAATATTATACATTTTTCTTTTTAGCGTTAAATAAAGTATATAGATATATATTTTTTTTTTATTATCAACAATATCACTAAAACTGCGACCATTAATTAAGTAATTGAGTAACGAAGATAAGCATTAATAAGATTCTTAAAATGAAAATAAGTAAAATAAATTATAATAATAAAAAAAATAATTATTGATTTTGAATATTTTTGAATGTTGACATAAATTAAATTAAAATTAACAAGTATATTAAAATATTAATGATGTAAAAGAAAAATCTATTATTCTTTTTAATAATATTTTTTTCTTAAAATAAGGGGGGAAGAATGTTGTGAATCAGGAACGTGACCGAGACTCACGCTAGCAAGTGTGCCGTCTGTTTAAAAGCAACAACAAAAGCATTGGTGGTAAGTTAAGTCAAGATTAACGCCAGCATGGGAACCAATTAAGAATTTAGCACATTGGAATTTTCTCACAGTTAATGATTTCACAACATTAGTAATATCCGATGTGGAGTTCAGGAGTTTTTTAGTAGTACGTAGATTTAAGAATATGCTTGCTTGCATTTATGAGTTGTGTTTTAAGAACTATGTATAAGCAAGGGGTTCGTGAGTCGCACGATACCGAGGTGATGAGTAGAGGTTAAGTTTAGATTTTAAGCATTATGATTTTAACTGCCTTAGAGAGCAGACGTGTTTTCAGTTTAAACTCAAGCTTGTAAAAATACTTAAAAATAATTAATAAAAGTATAAAGCAAGTCTAAAATATCCTTGCGTTTTTATTTAATAATAAATGTTAGGAAAGAATTGTGGACTTCGAGGGAAAATTGTCACTAACGGTTTAATCAATAAAAGGCAAGTACAAAAGGACCCCTGGAGCCCGTAACACACTTAGAAAAGTTTTCCAGGCAGTTCTGACATTCCAAAAGGATGGTAGAACTGCCATTGTAAAACATCGAATAGAGACTGGTGATTCTAACGCAATTCGTCAAGCACCAAGAAGGGTACCACTTGCGAAAAGAGACGAAGTATCATATTAGGTTGAAGAAATGCACACAAATGGCGTGGTGGAACCATCTGAGAGCCCATGGAGTTCACCAGTAGTATTGGTGAAAAAAAAGAGCAGTAGGACTCGGTTCTGCGTTGATTGTCGAAAGCTTAATGATGTCACCAAGAAAGATAGTTATCCATTACTCAGAATCAATGACACCTTGGATACACTATCTAATGCTAAGTGGTTTTCCACGTTGGACTTGCAAAGCGGCAAGTAGATATCGATTAGAATGATCGAGAGAAGACCGCATTTAGTACTGTCGATGGATTATGGCAATTTTTGGTAATGCCGTTTGGACTATGTAATGCCCCAGCAACATTCGAGTGGTTAATGGAGCATGTATTGAAAGGTCAACACTGGAAAATTTGACTGGTATACCCTGATGACATAATTGTCAAGGGCAAGGACTTTGACGAGCATCTAACAAAATTAGAGGAAGTATTCCTTCGATTGGAAAGTTCGGGTCTACTACTTAGCTCAAAGAAATGCTCAGTTTTCAAGAAAGAAGTCAAGTATCTGAGTCATCGAGTTACCACGGAAGGAGTGCATACCGATGAAGATAAAATAGTTGCAGTAAAGGAGTGGCACAGACCGCAAAAATTACATGACCTACGAAGTACATACCACAGGCGATTTGTTCCAGGTTTTGCAAATGTTGCTAGCAGTCTTCACGATTTGACAAGAAAGAACCGCGCATTTCAATGATCAAGAAAGGTCATTTTTTAAATTAAAAGGTCTTCTGTGTTCGGCCCCAATTCTTGCATATCCAATTCCAGGTGAGAAATTTATACTTGATACGGATGCAAGTGGATACGGAATAGGCGGAGTTCTCTCTCAAGTGATCAATGGACAAGAAAAAGTGAAAAGCGAATTTACTGTGTCACCAGGAGGGACCTTCTTACTGTAATCCAATGTGTGAAAAATTCCCACAAATATCTGTACGGTCAACAGTTTCACTTGAAAACCGATCACGCAGCACTAAGATAGTTACTTCAGTTTAAAGACCCAGAAGGCCAAATTGCGCGTTGGATAGAACGATTACAGAGCTACGATTTTAACATCGAACATCGTAAAGGAGGACATCATGGAAATGCAGATGCTCAATCACGGCGACCGTGTAGACTGGAATTAAGACATTGCTAAAGAGTTGAAGAAAAGGCAGACATACGTGACATTCGTTTGCTGATTGTTTTACCTGAAGAAAAATGGACTCTGGACCAAATTAAAATTGATCAAAAATGTGATCCCGACCTCACACAAATTATGATGTTCAAAGAGCAGCAAAGAAAGCAATCATGGGAAGAGATAGCTTCCGACAGCCCAATAACTAAGGCGTACTGGGCACAGTGGCAGAGCTTAAAGCTGCAAGATGGTTGCTTATATCGTGTATGGGAAAGTGAAGATGGCACCTACGCTCGGATTTTGATAGTTGTTCCCATGTCAAAAATAAAAGAGATATTAGCGGAATACCGTGGTGGATCAAGTGGAGGTCATTGGTCGAAAAGGTAAAGAAACGTTTTTATTGGGTTGGATGCCAAGAGTCAGTCGCCGATTGGATTCGCAGTTGTCCGCAATGTGTGCCTGCAAAAGGACCAACAGTTTGAAGTCGCGGCAGGATGCATCAGTACAAGATGGGAGCACCATTCGAGCGTATTGCCATGGATGTCGCCGGGTCTTTTCCAATCAGTGATGCGGGTAATAAGTATGTGCTTGTCGTCATCGACCACTTCAGCAAGTGGCCTGAAGTGTGTCCCATGCCGAATCAAGATGCCACAACAGTTGCGGATGCATTAGTTAACAACTGAGTTAGCCGTTTTGGAGTACCGTTGGAATTGCATTTAGATCAAGGAAGAAATTTTGAGTCTGCTGTATTTAAAGAAGTATGCAAAGTCCTCAACATGCACAAAACACGAACAATGCCATTGCACCCGCACTCTGATGGCATGGTGGAGAGACTCAATCGGACTTTAGAAGAGTATCTTTGAAAAGTGTTGTATAAAAATCAAAAATATTGCGATACACATATACCACTGTTTCTCATGGCTTATCGAACGGCGGTTCATGACACCACAGTTGCTTCACCTGTTTTTGGAACAGACTTAAGATTACCTGCGGATTTAAAGTTTGGTGCGAGTCCTTCAGCTGGAATTCCTGTACACAATTATGTTTCCAGAAAATTTGAAGAAATGAACGAAGTGCATCTGTTTGTAAGGCAGCGTACACAATTTGCGAGTGATAAGATGAAGGCCAGATACAACTTACGAACAAATTCAGAGGGATTTACGGAAGGAAAAATTGTTTTGCTATATAACCCACAAAGGAAGAATGGCTTATCCCTTAAGCTACAAACACACTGGGAAGGACCATACAAGATAATTAAAAGAATTAACGATGTCGTGTATCGCATTGAGAACTGCAGGTGTTAGACGAAAAATGAAAGTAGTACCTTTGGGAAGGTTGGCGCCGTATAGAGAGAGAGGATTAATATCTGTTCGGGACGAACAATTTAGGTGGAGGGCAGTGTTACGAAAAGAGGTAATTTGCTCCACTCTGCTGAGTGCGAATGAGATGCCAATAGCATGCGTCATTCACGAAACGAGTGAACGTGAAGCGAGTAGTACTGAAATAAAGTTAATTAATACTACACTCAAAAAATTACTGCAGTAAACTCAGTACTACTTGTTTATACTGCATTTTTATTCATTTTTAATAGTTTAACTATTATATTATAACCAAAAAAAAAAAAAACAAAATAAAAAAAGAGTTGTCAAATTAACACTTGAAACTGCAATCACACACCGCATTATAAGTTTATCTTTGATTATTTTAATATTATTTTATTTACATGTAATTTATGTAGCTGCCGACAAGAATAACGACGAAGTCAACTCGAACATAATACAGTTATAAAGCGCCATCGGCGACCTTACGTAGGAACGCCTACTGAATTTCAATGTCTGGATGTTAGTTTAAAAATAATTCAGCTGAGCACCAGGAACTAAAACCAAACTATTATCAGATAATTCCAATAGACTGGAACAATAACATACAGCCACTGGACGAGGCATCGTCGCAACAGCCTCCGCCGCAACCGGGGCGTAGCCAAAATAAGACGGCCCTTCATCAACCCCAAATGCAACTCGATGTACAGTTCCGACTACGGCTCAGTTGCGGTGATTGCCGCATTTGTTAATTTAATTATTTTATATATTATAAATGAAAAGTATGTAAGCATATATTCTTATTTTTTTTATTTTTGGATAAATGAAATGGAAAAAAATGTCAATAAATGCAATGTGTTTGTTTTAACTAAATACACAGTTAATTTTATTAGTAAAAATGAATGAATAAAAACAACTACATCATTTATTCAAAAATGACTACATTTTTATTAGGACGGTCAGGAACTAAAATTTAGTTAAATTCAACTACATTATTATTTATTTTTAACGCAGTATATTTTTGGGTGTAGTTGAAATAATACTAGTTAAAACCAAATATCAGTGTGTTTTTATTTTGTACACAATCCAGCGATATGAACTCGTAGAACAGTTTTTCGTAGACTGAATTTTCGTAACAGTATAAAAAACTACATAGTCAGTTAATTTTTTTATTAGTAAAAATAATGCAATAAAAACATTTACAGCATTTAGTCAAATATGACTACATTTTTATTAGGACGGTCAGCAACAAACATTTTTATTAATTTTTTGGGTGTATAATTTATTTTATTTAAATGTTATTTTTTTATATGTCTATTGTGAGTTGCAAAAATTTGGTAAGTATTGAACTAAAATTGAATTTTTTTATAAATATATTAAAATTCATTTTGTTTACAGATTCCGATGTGTTAATGCATATAGCGAAATGTTTCGCGAAATAAAAATTGGCGCACTGACCAACTCACTATTTGCCGTTTCAGTCAAGGACTATAGTGACAATAAGCAAAAGGCCAAGTTTACGAATATGAAATATTAATATATTTTCATTCATACGCAGACTCCATTGATATTTTGCGCGAACCTTGATTTTACAAGAAGTTCCTGTACACTGCCACCCGCGCAGGTGTTGTTGCAGCTGTCTGTTATGTCACAGAAGCGAGAATCTAAAGAAGGAAATACTTTAATTCCTTTTAATATATACACGGAAAGAAAAGATTTGTTCGAATGTAATTAAAAAATAATTCGAAATCACCATACATGTATTACGAATGAAGTGTAATTAAATTATTGTTCAGGTGGTAATTACATATTACTATGTGCAAACATTCATACATTCCCCAGCAGAATCTGTCAAACTTATCATAAATATGTTACAATGCAAACACACAATTTTAATTGCATTTGAATATACTATTTCTTGGCAGTTTACTTGGTTATATCTATGTTTCAAAACAAACAGAAAATGCTATTCAAATCTAATTATAACGTATGTTCGCAACGCCCGTCTTCATTCGATTAGTTATCGACAGACGAAGTTGGCAACGTTGCGCAGCATTTTCTACCTACACCATCTTTTGCCATAGTTTGAACATATTGATGTTTAAAAACAAACAAAAAAGAAATTGGATTTAAATAAATGTATTCTTCCAACATTCTGCTTGTATACGAAGTTGGCACTCGTTGAGCAGAATTTTCTATCTACGTCTCTTTTGTCATCGTTTGAAGTATGTATTGGTCCTTTTAAACATACTGATGTTTGAAAAGAAACTAAAAACTTAAATTAGATGTTAATAAAAGTGTTCTTGCAATATTCTTCTTGTACACTAAGAAAACAAGTTGTTTATGAAAGTCTTGTTGCAATTATATGCTTAAATTTACGCATTGTAGCAAATATTCAAACATCCCATAAGTTTCAATAAAGTTGCAGCAAATCTATTAATATTTTTTTATATATGAAATATATGCAGATAGTTACAGCAATGCAAATTGAGATATTTATAGTTGACTGATAGCAAACAGCCTGAGTTCTTGGATATTTGCAAAATACTTTTGAGGTATTTTGACATTTGTCTACTATAAAAAAGGAAAATGGCGTACCTTTTCCTTACGCTCGATTTATCCACAACAATTAAGTAAATCCAATGGTGTAAAAAAGTGTGAACTCAAATATTACATTTTAATGGTAAAAGTGAAAATAAAACCTCCTAGGATTGAAATTATCAACACGTGATGGGAAACATTTCTTTTCAGAGTTCACTTTGATGACAGCATCGCCGGTCGGACTTAGTTAATCTGCGAAGAAGTCCCAAGTCGTTGTTCAATTTTACCTTCAAAGGATTTATAAATACGATGTCGATGTTCAACCAGGATACTGTTTTAATTCTAGAATAAATAAAAAATACATTTGAGTCCTTTTATTTCAATCCACTAAAAATTACTCCGCGAATTCTAATGGAGTACCTTTTCCAAATATTCCGCAACTATCTTCATATTTGTAAGATGTTTAATTGATGGTTGCTATAAATAATCGTAAATTTGAAAGATGGTTGCTAGCAATATTTATCGTATTTGTCGGATGTTTGAGATATGGTTGTCCCAAAGACGATCTAAAGAATTTGTAAATAAATTGATATTTAAGGCTGTGATATTTCTGGTAATCATCTTTGTTTTCTTAGTGTATACGAAGTTAACACTCGGTGACCGCCATTTTCAGCACACGTATCGGTAATACGAAGTCATTTAATTTAAAAAAATATACAAATTGAGTTACAAAAATTCCACATAGTAACAAATAATATCATTTAATAGTGCAGTATATAATTTAATATTTCCTGAATGTTTTTCTAAAAATATTATAAAAAGCCGACACGAATATTTCATCAAAAAAAAAAACAACTGAAAAATCAGTGCTTCTATTTTCAAACATAATTCAGCATGGTTTTTTACAACAGGCTCTGCAAATTCCTTGCCAAGGCAGTGCAGCATACTGTGCTCTGTGCTGCACTTGTACATGCAGTTTTAATTCAATTACTTATTTATGCTTTTAAAAATTTGTATATGAATACAAATATTATTAATTCCCACTGTGCATGTTTAATGATTTTTAATAAAAATGAATATAAAAAAATATATATCTTTTTATTTATTTTCAGGATTCCTTTCCAAAAATATTTAGATATGTTTTTATGCAAACATACTACTTTTTGAACAGAAACAACTGATATGTTTCTCTGGAAACATATTTATGTTACGGTCGTTCCAAATCATGTAATATTATAAACATATTTATGTTTCGGTTCAAATATTTATTTTGTTTGGATGTAGTAATTTTTATGTTTATACAAGAACATACATCATTTTAAGGGGCAACATAAATGTTTCCGTGATATCATAATGTAAATCAGAGCTCATTACATCACGGTTCAAGTCTCAAGACAACCCTGTTTACAAATGATTTATCAGGCAATTATGTTTACATAAAATTTCAAATATACATGTTAATGCCTGCAAAATTATGTTTGGGAGAGGCTTTTTTTGCAGCGTGTAGTATTATAACTTTATTTGTATTTTCTTTCAGTGATCAGTGATCAGTGATGCGGGTAATAAGTATGTGCTTGTCGTCATCGACCACTTCAGCAAGTGGCCTGAAGTGTGTCCCATGCCGAATCAAGATGCCACAACAGTTGCGGATGCATTAGTTAACAACTGAGTTAGCCGTTTTGGAGTACCGTTGGAATTGCATTTAGATCAAGGAAGAAATTTTGAGTCTGCTGTATTTAAAGAAGTATGCAAAGTCCTCAACATGCACAAAACACGAACAATGCCATTGCACCCGCACTCTGATGGCATGGTGGAGAGACTCAATCGGACTTTAGAAGAGTATCTTTGAAAAGTGTTGTATAAAAATCAAAAATATTGCGATACACATATACCACTGTTTCTCATGGCTTATCGAACGGCGGTTCATGACACCACAGTTGCTTCACCTGTTTTTGGAACAGACTTAAGATTACCTGCGGATTTAAAGTTTGGTGCGAGTCCTTCAGCTGGAATTCCTGTACACAATTATGTTTCCAGAAAATTTGAAGAAATGAACGAAGTGCATCTGTTTGTAAGGCAGCGTACACAATTTGCGAGTGATAAGATGAAGGCCAGATACAACTTACGAACAAATTCAGAGGGATTTACGGAAGGAAAAATTGTTTTGCTATATAACCCACAAAGGAAGAATGGCTTATCCCTTAAGCTACAAACACACTGGGAAGGACCATACAAGATAATTAAAAGAATTAACGATGTCGTGTATCGCATTGAGAACTGCAGGTGTTAGACGAAAAATGAAAGTAGTACCTTTGGGAAGGTTGGCGCCGTATAGAGAGAGAGGATTAATATCTGTTCGGGACGAACAATTTAGGTGGAGGGCAGTGTTACGAAAAGAGGTAATTTGCTCCACTCTGCTGAGTGCGAATGAGATGCCAATAGCATGCGTCATTCACGAAACGAGTGAACGTGAAGCGAGTAGTACTGAAATAAAGTTAATTAATACTACACTCAAAAAATTACTGCAGTAAACTCAGTACTACTTGTTTATACTGCATTTTTATTCATTTTTAATAGTTTAACTATTATATTATAACCAAAAAAAAAAAAAACAAAATAAAAAAAGAGTTGTCAAATTAACACTTGAAACTGCAATCACACACCGCATTATAAGTTTATCTTTGATTATTTTAATATTATTTTATTTACATGTAATTTATGTAGCTGCCGACAAGAATAACGACGAAGTCAACTCGAACATAATACAGTTATAAAGCGCCATCGGCGACCTTACGTAGGAACGCCTACTGAATTTCAATGTCTGGATGTTAGTTTAAAAATAATTCAGCTGAGCACCAGGAACTAAAACCAAACTATTATCAGATAATTCCAATAGACTGGAACAATAACATACAGCCACTGGACGAGGCATCGTCGCAACAGCCTCCGCCGCAACCGGGGCGTAGCCAAAATAAGACGGCCCTTCATCAACCCCAAATGCAACTCGATGTACAGTTCCGACTACGGCTCAGTTGCGGTGATTGCCGCATTTGTTAATTTAATTATTTTATATATTATAAATGAAAAGTATGTAAGCATATATTCTTATTTTTTTTATTTTTGGATAAATGAAATGGAAAAAAATGTCAATAAATGCAATGTGTTTGTTTTAACTAAATACACAGTTAATTTTATTAGTAAAAATGAATGAATAAAAACAACTACATCATTTATTCAAAAATGACTACATTTTTATTAGGACGGTCAGGAACTAAAATTTAGTTAAATTCAACTGCATTATTATTTATTTTTAACGCAGTATATTTTTGGGTGTAGTTGAAATAATACTAGTTAAAACCAAATATCAGTGTGTTTTTATTTTGTACACAATCCAGCGATATGAACTCGTAGAACAGTTTTTCGTAGACTGAATTTTCGTAACAGTATAAAAAACTACATAGTCAGTTAATTTTTTTATTAGTAAAAATAATGCAATAAAAACATTTACAGCATTTAGTCAAATATGACTACATTTTTATTAGGACGGTCAGCAACAAACATTTTTATTAATTTTTTGGGTGTATAATTTATTTTATTTAAATGTTATTTTTTTATATGTCTATTGTGAGTTGCAAAAATTTGGTAAGTATTGAACTAAAATTGAATTTTTTTATAAATATATTAAAATTCATTTTGTTTACAGATTCCGATGTGTTAATGCATATAGCGAAATGTTTCGCGAAATAAAAATTGGCGCACTGACCAACTCACTATTTGCCGTTTCAGTCAAGGACTATAGTGACAATAAGCAAAAGGCCAAGTTTACGAATATGAAATATTAATATATTTTCATTCATACGCAGACTCCATTGATATTTTGCGCGAACCTTGATTTTACAAGAAGTTCCTGTACACTGCCACCCGCGCAGGTGTTGTTGCAGCTGTCTGTTATGTCACAGAAGCGAGAATCTAAAGAAGGAAATACTTTAATTCCTTTTAATATATACACGGAAAGAAAAGATTTGTTCGAATGTAATTAAAAAATAATTCGAAATCACCATACATGTATTACGAATGAAGTGTAATTAAATTATTGTTCAGGTGGTAATTACATATTACTATGTGCAAACATTCATACATTCCCCAGCAGAATCTGTCAAACTTATCATAAATATGTTACAATGCAAACACACAATTTTAATTGCATTTGAATATACTATTTCTTGGCAGTTTACTTGGTTATATCTATGTTTCAAAACAAACAGAAAATGCTATTCAAATCTAATTATAACGTATGTTCGCAACGCCCGTCTTCATTCGATTAGTTATCGACAGACGAAGTTGGCAACGTTGCGCAGCATTTTCTACCTACACCATCTTTTGCCATAGTTTGAACATATTGATGTTTAAAAACAAACAAAAAAGAAATTGGATTTAAATAAATGTATTCTTCCAACATTCTGCTTGTATACGAAGTTGGCACTCGTTGAGCAGAATTTTCTATCTACGTCTCTTTTGTCATCGTTTGAAGTATGTATTGGTCCTTTTAAACATACTGATGTTTGAAAAGAAACTAAAAACTTAAATTAGATGTTAATAAAAGTGTTCTTGCAATATTCTTCTTGTACACTAAGAAAACAAGTTGTTTATGAAAGTCTTGTTGCAATTATATGCTTAAATTTACGCATTGTAGCAAATATTCAAACATCCCATAAGTTTCAATAAAGTTGCAGCAAATCTATTAATATTTTTTTATATATGAAATATATGCAGATAGTTACAGCAATGCAAATTGAGATATTTATAGTTGACTGATAGCAAACAGCCTGAGTTCTTGGATATTTGCAAAATACTTTTGAGGTATTTTGACATTTGTCTACTATAAAAAAGGAAAATG
Organism: Dryomyza anilis; assembly: GCA_951804985.1. Lineage (NCBI taxonomy): Eukaryota > Metazoa > Arthropoda > Insecta > Diptera > Dryomyzidae > Dryomyza > Dryomyza anilis. Next base: position 50,991,057 of record OX638133.1, on the reverse strand, counting down.
GCGTACCTTTTCCTTACGCTCGATTTATCCACAACAATTAAGTAAATCCAATGGTGTAAAAAAGTGTGAACTCAAATATTACATTTTAATGGTAAAAGTGAAAATAAAACCTCCTAGGATTGAAATTATCAACACGTGATGGGAAACATTTCTTTTCAGAGTTCACTTTGATGACAGCATCGCCGGTCGGACTTAGTTAATCTGCGAAGAAGTCCCAAGTCGTTGTTCAATTTTACCTTCAAAGGATTTATAAATACGATGTCGATGTTCAACCAGGATACTGTTTTAATTCTAGAATAAATAAAAAATACATTTGAGTCCTTTTATTTCAATCCACTAAAAATTACTCCGCGAATTCTAATGGAGTACCTTTTCCAAATATTCCGCAACTATCTTCATATTTGTAAGATGTTTAATTGATGGTTGCTATAAATAATCGTAAATTTGAAAGATGGTTGCTAGCAATATTTATCGTATTTGTCGGATGTTTGAGATATGGTTGTCCCAAAGACGATCTAAAGAATTTGTAAATAAATTGATATTTAAGGCTGTGATATTTCTGGTAATCATCTTTGTTTTCTTAGTGTATACGAAGTTAACACTCGGTGACCGCCATTTTCAGCACACGTATCGGTAATACGAAGTCATTTAATTTAAAAAAATATACAAATTGAGTTACAAAAATTCCACATAGTAACAAATAATATCATTTAATAGTGCAGTATATAATTTAATATTTCCTGAATGTTTTTCTAAAAATATTATAAAAAGCCGACACGAATATTTCATCAAAAAAAAAACAACTGAAAAATCAGTGCTTCTATTTTCAAACATAATTCAGCATGGTTTTTTACAACAGGCTCTGCAAATTCCTTGCCAAGGCAGTGCAGCATACTGTGCTCTGTGCTGCACTTGTACATGCAGTTTTAATTCAATTACTTATTTATGCTTTTAAAAATTTGTATATGAATACAAATATTATTAATTCCCACTGTGCATGTTTAATGATTTTTAATAAAAATGAATATAAAAAAATATATATCTTTTTATTTATTTTCAGGATTCCTTTCCAAAAATATTTAGATATGTTTTTATGCAAACATACTACTTTTTGAACAGAAACAACTGATATGTTTCTCTGGAAACATATTTATGTTACGGTCGTTCCAAATCATGTAATATTATAAACATATTTATGTTTCGGTTCAAATATTTATTTTGTTTGGATGTAGTAATTTTTATGTTTATACAAGAACATACATCATTTTAAGGGGCAACATAAATGTTTCCGTGATATCATAATGTAAATCAGAGCTCATTACATCACGGTTCAAGTCTCAAGACAACCCTGTTTACAAATGATTTATCAGGCAATTATGTTTACATAAAATTTCAAATATACATGTTAATGCCTGCAAAATTATGTTTGGGAGAGGCTTTTTTTGCAGCGTGTAGTATTATAACTTTATTTGTATTTTCTTTTATTTGATATTTAATCCTTTAATTAGGAAAATATATGCCCTTAAATATATGCCCGTAATTTGAAGGTCGATTTCAAGGTCAAAACTAAGTTTAACATCAAGAACCACATTTTATTTATATTTTATTATTAAGTTAAAACTCGAAGTAAAATTGAATGTCGATTTCAAGTTTAGGTAAAGGCTAGATTCAATAGGATAAAAGCTACCAGTTTTGCAGGAGAACGCTATGGTTTTCAAGCTTACAATTACAAAAATATAAACGCTTTTCTTCAGTGAAAGTTTCGATAACCATGTTTAATATAAGTGATATTAAGTGATTATCCAACTTAATATCCACGTTTTTGGTTTATTTGGAGTTTCCAATAATTGATTGTTAAACTTGAGTCTGCATTTATTTTTGAGTCCGTTGCCATAAAGGAAGTTTGATGTATTATTTATTTTCTGTAATAAATAAAAAAGTTTATATGTAATGCATTTATATTAAATACATTGAGTCCTAACCAATTTCGCGTTTAATAATGTGGATTATTACAAAAAAAAAAACATGCGACCATTATGAGCAAACAAGCAGAATGACGTACAAAACGAACATGTTTGTACTCGTTTTTATGTTTTTTATATCACGTTTATTATGATAGGACAAAACCATTAAAACAGCAGTATTTATTCAATTAAATATAATATAATTGAAATATTTAAATTTATAATACTGGATTTTTCAAATACTGTTGTATTAATTAGAAAATTTTTGATTTAAAAAAAAAAACTATTAATACATGAACCATAAGATCAATGGTCGTACTTACTTACTTACTTACTTACTTACTTACTTACTTAAATGGCCCTTACAACCGTGGATCGGTTCGGATCGGTCGCGGATCTGCTTTGCGCGCGCTGACGCCAGTTAGAAATACCAAGCGTTGCCAGGTTGTCCTCAACTTGGTCTTTCCAACGCAGATTTGGACGCCCTCTTCTACGCTGTCCACCTTCGAGTTTTGATTCAAGCACCTTCTTGGCTGGAGTGTTTTCATCCATTCGTTCGACATGACCTAGCCAGCGAAGCCGCTGGATCTTGATGCGCTTGACTATGTCAATGTCGTCGAATAACTCATACAGCTCGTGGTTCATCCTGATTCGATACTCGTTAGCAAAGCAGATAGGGCCAAAGATTTAACGGAGAATCTTTCTCTCGAACGCTCCCAGTACTCTCTCATCGGTGGTGGCCAGCGTCCATGTTTCTGCACCATAAAGTAGGACGGGCATGATGAGTGACTTGTAGAGCGTTATTTTTGTCCGGCGAGAGAGGGCTCTGCTTCTCAATTGCCTCCTGAGCCCAAAGTAGCACCTGTTGGCAAGAGTTATTCTCCGTTTGATCTCCAGGCTGACGTCGTTGTTGCTGTTTACGCTGGATCCCAGATAGACGAAGTCCTTCACAATGTCGAACTTGTGGGTGTCAAAATCAGCTTTTTGTCCAAGACGCACGGACTCTTTTTTGCTTGTTGACACAAGGAACTTCGTCTTGTCCTCGTTCACCGCTAGACCCATTCGACGCGACTCTTTCTCCAATCTGGAGAATGCTGCGCTGACTGCTCGTGTGCTCCTGCCAATGATATCAATATCGTCGGCATATGCGAGCAGCATGACACTTTTGTTGAGGATAGTGCCGCTTTGACGGAGTTCGGCAGCTCGAACTATTTTCTCCATCAATAAGTTAAAAAAGTCGCACGATAGGGAGTCACCCTGTCTGAAACCTCGTTCGGTATGAAATGGCTCGGAGAGGTCTTTTCCTATTCTCACTGAGCAACGTGTGTTGCTCAGGGTCATCCTGCAAAGCCTTATAAGTTTCGCAGGTATACCGAACTCAGACATTGCGGCGTATAATCGTTCCCTTATCGGAGTGTCGAAGGCGGCTTTATAGTCGACTAATAGGTGGTAGGTCTTCTTCTTCTTCTTCTTGGTAGGTGGTAGGTGTCGATCTGTTTTTCTAGGGTCTTTTCCTGGATTAGGCGCAATGTGAAAATCTGGTCTATGGTGGACTTTCCAGGTCTGAAGCCGCACTGATAAGGTCCAATCAGTCTGTTGACGATGGGCTTCAGTCTTTCACATAATACGCTCGATAGAACCTTGTATGCGATATTGAGTAGGCTGATCCCACGGTAGTTGGCACATATAGTGGGATCCCCTTTCTTAAGGATTGGGCAGAGTACACTGAGGTTCCAGTCACTTGGCATGCTTTCATCCGACCATATTCTGCTTACGAGATCGTGCATGCTCTCTATTAGCTCTTCGCCTCCGGTCTTAAACAATTCAGCAGGCAGGCCATCAGCACCTGCGGCTTTGTTGTTTTTCAGCCGAGCAATGGCTGTTCTGACCTCGTCATGGTCGGGTGGCGGAATCTCACCGTCGTCATCAAGTACTGGGGTTGCCGGGTTTGCTTCTCTATCGGTGGAATTGAGGTCATCATCACCGGTCAGCAGTTTAGAGAAGTGATCCCTCCATATTTTCAGTGTGCTCTGGATATCTGTCACTAGATTTCCGTTCTCATCTTTACTTTACCTCGGGCTAGGCGTCTTATTTTCTCGAAGAATTTTCGAGCCTCATTCCTGTCCCCATGCATCTCAATCTTCTCACACTCACGTCTTTCTGCCTCGCTTTTTTTACGCCTGAAAAGACGTCTCTCTTCCCTCCTCTTCTCTTTGTATCGCTCCTTCGCAGCTCGCGTAGCTACTGACTGCAGGGTGGATTTGTACGCAGCGTCTTTCTCTGCAGTGGCCGCGCGACACTCTTGGTCATACCACTGATTCCTCAGGGGGCGTTGGAATCCAAGCACCTCTTCGGCAGCCGTACGCATAGAGCAGGAGATATGATTCCACTGCGCGCTTATATCATCGAGAGGAGGAGTGCTTTGTCTAAGCAGGTGTGAGAGTCGAGTGGAAAAGGCTTGCGTTGTCTGTTGTGATTGCAGCTTTCCGACGTCTAGCTTTCTCTGCATTTGGTTCCGTACGTTCTTCGCAGCGCTTAAGCGTGTGCGGACCTTGGCTGCTACAAGGTAATGATCCGAGTCCATATTGGCACCTCGGATAGTGCGTACGTCCATCACGCTTGAAGCGTGCCTTCCGTCAATCACAACGTGATCAATTTGATTTCGAGTTTTTTGATCGGGCGACAACCATGTGGCCTTGTGGATATCGAAATGTTCGAATCTAGTGCTACTAACTACCATGTTTCGTAGCACCTTCCCTATAAAGGGTCCGGACATTCCTTCCCTATAAAGGGTCCGGACATTCCAGGTGCATATCCGTAAATCATGGTCCTTAAAACGTTTGCGTGGGTCGTCATCGTTGTAATCGGTCGTTATCCGAGGCTTCTTTTTTGTTTTCATTGGGCGCATAGGTTTTTTCCGTGGTGGGACCCAAACCCAACGCACGAACCCTCACTCTGAGGGAGATGCTCGCCACTCACTTTAGCCGACTTCTACACCGGGTGGTGTAGAGCGCCGTTTCCAGGGACTTCCACGAGGAGGACTTCCACCGAAGTGGAGGTGTCACCATTTGACTATTTGTCAATTCTGGTGACCAGTGAGTTGACTTGAGACGACACCGACAAGGATTGCGCTGGCTTCGCCATGTTGAAGCACTCAGACACGTTGCCTTGTGATAATCGCCCCCATAGCCCCCCAATGGTCGTACCATTAAGTACTTAATTGGACATTTTCTTCTGAGAGTATACGCAGCCAACGATTAATTTATTCAAACCATACATAATTACCCCAGTAAAAATTAGCTGTTTCGTATGGATGGTTCATGGTTTTAGAAGTACTTGTCCAACTTAAAACCGATAATGCTGTACAAGCCATTTTCAAACCTCAGTCAAAGTACAATCAACCCAGCTAACGCCAGAGTTCAAGTTAACTCAGGCTCCCGTGTCTTGAATCTAAGATGAATGTTTTGATTTCATTTCACAAGTGTTTTAGTACAATAAGGTTATTAACGAAACGGAGCAGTTGCGATGTAGAGTAGCAGTTGTACAACAACAAAATACATTGGTGGCAACAACAAAAATTATCTGATAATCTACTTCGCTAAAAGCTAGAGTTTATTTCGTGGTACTTTTTTCGTTTTTTAGTGATTCTGAATTTATGACTTTTGGGTACTTGATATTATAGACAGTGTTTGAATATTGAGTTGAAATACACCAAAATGCATTATATATTATTAATGAATGTGTACATATATGCATGTGAATAAAAAAGAAATGATGGCATAATGTCCACTGTTTTAACAATAAATATTAACAAGTTCCCATATAAGGTATGAGTTTTTTCTTAAATCAACATCACTAATCTAATTTGTTTACGCTGTTTTAATTATAATGTATTGATATGAGATATTGAATTAAAAATAAGTAACGAAAGGCATACTTATATATTGTATATGACCAATAAGCAATAAATCTAAAATTTTAATGAAACAAAAACATCTGTTTTTGGTACATCAAACTGAAAACTACCATACCACACAAATATGAAATAGGTGTGTTCACGAAATATGATACAATTCTACAATACTGCTAATGTACATCGACAACTGCTCCGTTTCGTGAATACCTCTAGTGCTGTATAATAAGCAGGATAAACTCTTATTGATCTGTTCAACAGCCAAATTGATATTTTGTTAGCTGTTTAATTACGCCAAAAAGATTGCATAAGGTTTGAGAGTTGCTTGTACAGCATTATCGGTTTTTGAACACGTTGGACAAGCAATTCCACAATCCACATTTTAAACAACTTATTGTTACTTGGGTATTTCTGATGGTATCGCTACAAGCTTGTTAGTACTTAACCTTTGCATTTCTGATTTAGGGTTTCTGTTAGAAATGTACCATTATTTAATGTTATGATTCTCTATGGAATAGTCGTACAATAAAAGTGTTGTTATTTGATAGTAATATATAGTAAAGCAGCTCACACTTATTAAAAGAAACGGTATAAACAGTGAATCTTCTAAATTAACTGATAAAAGCACTTATATTAATAATAAAATAAACTTTGGTTTTTGTATTTTCTGGCAATCAAAAATGTTTGTTTATAAAGTTTTTTAAGTATAAAAATTATGTTACGAACAAATTTTTTGGTGCAGAGACCTTCTTGCCAACAGTAGCGATTAAAATGAGGAAACTGGATTTGGAACGTTTCTTCGCGGAAACAATGCACATGATTACCCTGAACTTCCGATGGGTTCGAGTGCAATTAAATAATCAAATATTGATTGTAATATCAAGAACTAAATGTCTTAAATTCAGCATCACTAAAAAACTACAAAAGTACCACGAAATCAACACACGAAGGTTATTCACGAAACGGAGCAGTTACGATGTAGAGTAGCAGTTGTACAACAACAAAATACATTGGTGTTAAACAAATTATCTGCTAATCTACTTCGCTAAAAGCTTGTGTTTACTTCGTGGTACTTTTGTTATTGAATTGAAATCGGCCAAAATGCATTTATTTAAATGAAAATACATATTTTTAATGAATATGTACGTTTTTTTCTTAAATCGACATCACTAATCAAATTTGTTACTTTGTTTTAATTATAATGACTTGATATGAGTTATTGAATTAATAATAAGTAACAAAATAAATACTTATATATTGTATATGCCCAATAAGCAATAAATCTAAAGTTTTTAATCTAACAAACATATCTTGTTTTTGGTACATCAAACTACCATACTACACAAATATGAAATAAGTGTGTTCACGAAATATGATACAATTCTACAATACTGATAATGTACATCGGCAACTGCTTCGTTTCGTGAATACCTTTATGGTTTTTAAGAAGTAGATTAGCAGAACTTCTATTTTTTGCCACCAAAGTGTTTTGTTATTGTAAAACTGCCACTTGACACAACTGCTACTGTACATCGGCAATTGCTCCGTTTCGTGAATAACCTTATCATATTAAACCAACTGTCTACAAACCCTTATTCAGCAAGCACAACTACAGCATAATGGCAGCTAGCTGGGATAGAGCTGTTAACATGCTACGTCAAAAAAACTGTAGTATAGTAGACTGATGGCAACACTGTTTTTTCTACTTGTTAAATTCGTTCTGACGTTCGCTAAATTCTTCCTTCTTCCTGTGTACAGCGATGGACTAAGACGTGTTTTTCGGCAACCAAGTTTTTTTCTATTTCACTTAAATATAATTAATCATTATTTCTATTAAATAAAGAAGATATAAAATTGGCGACAAGGAGCAAAAGTTTTCGGAATAAGGTGGGGCAAAATCCATGGGCGAAGGGATGGCATCGAAATTTGGCGATTTAGGAGCGTTTAACGTGTCTGCGGGAAAATGGCAGGTCTACAAGGAGCAGATGGAATTTTTTTTTCAAGCAAATGATATAAAGGACCAGGCGAAACAGAAAGCTGTGTTCCTGTCGTCCTGCGGAATGGACACGTACACATTGTTAAAATCTATTGCGACACCGGATGAGGTTATGTCCGACAGTTTCGAATTCGCCACAGCGATGGATTTGTTGACGAAACATTTTTGTCCCCCGCCAAATCAAATTGTGCAAAGGTTCCAGTTTTATCGTCGCGACCAGCGGATTGATGAATCCATATCTGAGTTCTTGGCAGCACTACGAAAATTGAGTCATGGCTGTGAATTCAAGGACTTGGATGACATGTTGCGCGACAGGTTAGTGTGCGGCATGCGTGACGAACACCTTCAGAAGCGTCTGTTGTCAAATGACATACTAACATTGAGGCTTGCGCAGGAGGAAGCAATTGCCAGTGAAGCGGCGCAGAAGAACATAAACGCACTTAAAACGCAACCCAGTCAACCAGAAGTGCATAAATTGGTCAGCTTCAAGGGGAAGCACAACCAGGCAACCAGAGACCAATTTCGCAAATGTTTTCGATGTCACGGCGACCACAAGCCAGAGCAATGCAGATTCAAGGACGTAGAGTGTCGTTTTTGCAAAAAACGTGGCCACATCGAGAAGGCATGCATTACAAAAACAAAATCGCATAACAAGTACCGTCACGATAAAAAAAGCCAGAATCACACCAGTTTAAATCAAATAGAGTGCAACGAGGAAGGTTGTAAAGGTGATTACATTTTGTCAATGTCAGTGAAAAATATTTCATCAATCCAGGGGACAGTTTTGATTGGCCAGCAACAATTAGTGATGGAAGTGGACTCCGGGGCGAGTCACTCCATAATATGTGAGAAAACATTTTGTGATAAATTTTCACACATGACATTGACATCAAGTCAGATTAATTTGAGAACATGGGGAACTGCGGCAAACCTCAATGTGTGCAGCGAAGTGGAGGTGCCTGTAACTTTTAAAGGACGGAAAAGACAGCTGACTCTACTCGTTGTGTCAGGAGACGGGCCAGCATTAATTGGTCGAAATTGGTTCGATGATTTGGGAATTCGTGTGACGAGCACGCTGCATAAGATCGAGTCGCAAATACCAGCAGAAATTACGGAGTTTCATACAGTTTTTGATAACCAGCTTGGCGATTACAAGGGAGAAGCGATTAAACTACAAATGACGAGTTCGTGCGTGCCGAAATTTCTACGATATCGGCAAGTTCCATTTGCGATTAAGTCCAAGATTGAAGACGCACTCAAGGTGATGCAGGACGAAGGCGTGCTGCGACCAGTTTCGTTCAGCGAGTGGGCGACACCAGTTGTGCCTGTTATAAAAACTGACGGCACCATTCGGATTTGTGGCGATTATAAATGTACGGTGAATCGGGGGTTATGCAAAGACACGTACCCATTGCCTACAAATACAGAAGTATTCGCTGCACTTGCAAATTGTAATTGGTTTTCGAGACTGGACTTAGATCGCGCTTACACGCAGGTGAAAGTGGATGATGAGTCAGCCAGGATACTTACGCTCAACACTCATCGTGGACTTTTTGAAGTTACGCGCTTACCTTTTGGGATTTCGACAGCACCGGGAATTTTCCAACGGATCATGGAAGGAATTCTGTGCAATGTCAAGGGAGTTGTTGTATACCTGGACGACATACTGATTGGTGGTCACAGTCTTCAAGAAATGTGGGAACGCCTGCAGAGCACCCTACAACGCATACATGAAGCAGGGCTGAAGCTGAAAAGATCAAAGTGTGTTTTTGCTGTGCAAGATGTTACATTCCTGGGTTTTAAAATTGATAAGCAGGGAGTACGCCCAACAGATGAGAAAGTAAGAGCAATTTCTCACGCACCAGAACCAGACAGCAAACAACAACTTCAAGCATTTCTGGGTTTGTTAAACTTTTACGATCGATTTTTTAAAAATAAAAGTAATTTATTGGAACCGCTGTACCGACTGCTGAAAAAAGATACACCATTTACATGGGGAAAGGAGCAGAAGATAAGTTTTGATCGAGCTAAGCAATTTCTACAGTCGGAACATTTGTTAGTGCATTACAGGGCAGACTTGCCGTTGTTGCTGAGTGGGGATGCATCGCCATACGGAGTAGGTGCAGTCCTGGCTCACAAAATGCCAGACGGAAGCGAGGCACCCATTGCTTTTGGTTCCAGAACACTCCAAGCTGCTGAAAGGAACTATTATCAGTTGGATAAAGAAGCGCTATCGATAATTTTTGGAATTAAGATATTCCACCAGTTTTTAAGTGGCAGAAGTTTCACAATATTGACGGATCATAAACCGCTCCTTGGCTTATTTAATCCAGCGAAGCCTATTGCTCAACAAATATCAGTCAGAATGTTAAGATGGTCGTTGATGTTAGGGGCATACCAGTATGATATCCAGTATCGAGTGGGACAAAATCACCAGAATGCAGATGCATTGAGCCGTTTGCCGTTAGATGAAGTGAAGGTTCACGTACCAGACGTTCCAGAAATTTTGTATTTTGGCGAAGTGGAGGAGCATTTTTTAGTGACATCTGATGACATCGCTAAAGCAACCAGAACAGATCCCGTGCTATCAAAGGTGATGTGGCACATTCAGCGTCGAGATGGAGATTTTCCAGATAAATCGGATAAGTTCAAGCCGTACGCTACCAGGATTCAGGAGCTATCCGTAAATGCTCAGTGTTTATTGTGGGGATCTAGAGTCATCATACCAGAGAAGCTGCGTTCCAGAATTTTAGAGTTGCTGCATGAAGTTCACCAAGGTATGACCGCTATGAAGGCGACATCGCGAAGCTATTTTTGGTGGCCAGGCCTTGACAGCGACATAGAGATGACAGCCAGACGATGCGAGAAATGTAATTTAACAAGCAAGCACCCACCTGTGGCACCAGCAAAACCGTGGCCGTTAAGCCTGAAACCTTGGTCAAGGTTACACATCGACTACGCCGGACCATTCTTGGGTGCAAATTTTCTCATCGTAGTCGACTCGCACAGTAAGTGGGTTGAAGTGAAAATCACCGGAAATACGAATTCAGAGAAGACAATCGAGTTGATGCGAGATATTTTCGCGACACACGGAATTCCAGATACGATCGTGTCTGATAATGGTCGAAATTTCGTTTCGAATGAGTTTGAGATGTTTTTAAAATCAAACGGAATTCGACATATTCGCACGGCACCTTACCATCCATCATCGAACGGGCAAGCAGAGAGGTATGTACAGACAATTAAAAATCATCTGAAGAAGATGCCAGATAAAAATTAAAAAAAAAATTGGCAAATATACTTCTACGGTTGCGTACAACTCCATGCGCTAACTTCAACGAAAGCCCAGCAGAAATTTTGATGGGGAGGAAGTTAAAGACCCAGCTTGATCACTTGCATCCGCAGAGTAAGAGGACTAGAGCAGAGGAGACTTTCATAAAACCAAAACCAGCCAGAAGTTTCAACACCGGTGAAGAAGTATGGTACCGCAATTTCGGAAGAGGTGAGAGGTGGTTACCTGGGACCGTTCAGTCTACAGGAGACCGGAACTACGAAATCGAAGCAGATGGTAACATACAGCCGAGACATATTGACCAGATACGGAAGCGGACTTAAGCGAGAGAGATGCAATGTAATGAAAACTACCCAGTACCAGTCCAGTTGAGATCCGCAGATTCACCAGGTGAACCAAATAACCAGCCGCGTCCAAGGAAAAATTCAAGGGAGTATGTTCTACCTGTTGATGTCAGCCAAAATGAAGAGTTGCTGCCGGCAACCATGCCTGTAGAAGAACCTACAACATCATCGCAAGTTCCAGAGAGACGTACACTGCCTTGTCGACAGAAGATGATTCCTAGAAGATTGGAGGACTACTTGGTGGGGGAGGAACTGTAGTATAGTAGACTGATGGCAACACTGTTTTTTCTACTTATTAAATTCGTTCTGACGTTCGCTAAATTCTTCCTTCTTCCTGTGTACAGCGATGGACTAAGACGTGTTTTTCGGCAACCAATTTTTTTCTATTTCACTTAATTAAAATTAATCATTATCATTATTTCTATTAAATAAAGAAGATATAAAAAAAACATTCATGACGATTATGGAATCCCAGCAATGAAATGTGACGGGCGTAGATTCGATTCACTTTTTCGGAGTAATTATATTAATGAATTCTCTCGAATCAACTACTGTATCGATCCTCCAAAAACAGCTGTTTGCTATCAAAAGTGAAATGTAATAAAATTAAAGAAAGTGAAATGGATTCAATTGGACTTATTTTTTATTTAGAAGACGATTGCCATAATGTTGGCAAACAAGAAATTATGGGATAAAGCAGAGTGTGGTTGAAAAGTAAATCTAGATATCTATGAAGATCAAGAAGATCGTTTATAGATATTTTCTTCGAATTCGCGGACTGATATATCGTCTCCCGCCGCAGTTAATTTCAGGGATTCCATAATCACTTTTAAGCAAATTTCCCGCAGCAATGGATTCCCGGGATTCCATAATCGGCATGATTATGTCAATGTGTTTGACATAATTTAAATTTATTTTCATAAATTTAAGAAAATTGTCCTCAAAAGAAAAAAAATATTTTTACTCTATCAAAAATGATTATAAAAAAAATTGGCAGCGCTGAGATCAGACTCCTAACCCAAAAGATAGGAGTCTGACACTCTTCCCCGCAAGAACACAGTCGTTCATTTTATTCATTTAAGTAGCAATGATCAAAGTTTCGATCAAAATTTCGGTCACATGTAGAATAGCGATCAAAACTTGTGTATACGAGTGAGTTTACATCCCTGCCTTACGCACGTTTACACAGCTTTTTCATACATGTATAAGTGATTTTGCATTTTGCATTTGTGTCGAAGTTTCGGTCAGCAGTGTCTACACAGAGAAAAACATCAATTATGTACATGTTTAAATCAATGATGTTTGGCGCCAAATATGTTTGTAGGGTTATTAATTTGGTTCATAATTAAAAAATTTAAATAGGCCATAAGATAAAAATAGCCGGCCTCAGCAGTTCAGAGGTAGCGCGCTGGACTTGCATTCTGAAGGTGTCGGGTTCGAATCCCGGCTTGGGCATGGGCGCTCGAGTTGATATTAACCATAAAATCTTAGGGAATAGATTTCACAGTACAATGGATATAATCTGTCTGAGTGCTGTGGATCTTAGTAGATATTCCAAAAAAAAAAAATAATAACGTAAATAATTAATATATTTTATTATGCGGTGACAAAAAATCAATTATGATCATTTTTGTATTTACTATGTGTGGCCCTAATGGTGCTTCTTTTAATAAAAAACAATATTTTTAGTTGTAATTAACTATATTATATATAAATGCTACAATATTAATTGTAGAAATTATAAATTTAAATTATAAACTGAAAAAAGTACACGAAATATGTTGTGACACCTTACCCGGGGAAAATAAAAAATGTATCAGATTTTATTTTTCGTTGTTTTTTTTAATTATTTTAAATACAACAAAACAATAAAGTGACATATTTTAGGATTTACAAAGTGCATAATTGATTTAGTACTTTTTATAATTAATATTTTCAACAATGCACGTTGTATAAATTTACAACGTATATAATTGAAATATATTATGTTCACTTTTCTCTGTGTAGCTGGGTTACAACCCAATAAATAAAAAAGCTGGATATTAAGTGATTATCGAATGTATATTGAACATGGATATCGTACCTTTCATTGGAGAAAAGCGTTCAACATTTTGTAATTGTAAGCTTGAAAACCAGAGCGTTTTCCAGCAAAACTGGTAGCTTTTTATCCAATTGAATCTAGTCTTTACCTAAACGTGAATTCCGAAATTCAATATACATTCGAGATTTAACTTAATTGTAAGCTGTAAATAAAATGTAATTCGACCTCTAAATTACACTTGAATTCAAGCGCATAAATTTCCTAATTAAAGGTTTAAATATAAAATAAAAGAAAACGCATATAAGTTATAATACTATATATTAAAAGGAATTAAAGTATGTTCTACAGCTGCAACAGCACCTGCACCGGTGGCAGTGTACAGGAAAGACTCGAGATATTTTTTTAGCTGCTCAAACTTTTGAATATGATCTTATTGCATTAACTGAGACTTGGTTAAATAATAGCTATTTAAGTATTGAAATATTTGATAATAGTTTCAATATCTTTAGAAAAGATCGGTTTGAGTGTGAAAATTCTCCAGTCGGTGGTGGTGTTTTAATTGCAGTCAAGAATACTTTTATAAGTTCCTTAGTAGATATACCTGTTGCTTCTCCATTAGAGCTTATTTGTGTTAAGATTGTATTACACAATTCCTGTGTATATATCTTAAATGCATATATTCCTCCTAAAAGTAATGTTGAAGCCTTTGAGACTTTATCGAAGTCAGTTGATTTTGTACTAGATTTACTTAATAGTTCTGACGATATTTTAATGATGGGGGATTTTAATCTACCTGATAAATCAATAAATGAAGGTAATTTTCCAAAATTTTTGGAAAAATTTATAAGTCCAATTTTTAAAAAAGGGTGCAAAAACGATGTTACCAATTATAGACCAATTGCTAAACTCTCATCTATCCCGAAATTGTTTGAACGCATTGTGTATGATCATGTAAAAATTCATTGTAAACATGTAATTACAACACGTCAGCATGGATTTGTTACCGTAGATCCACGGTATCAAACCTACTGGATTTTACCTCATTCACAACTGGCGAAATCGAGTCAGGAAATCAAGTTGATTGCATATATACTGACTTCAGCTTTCGACAAACTTCCTCACAATTTAATTTTGTTCAAATCAAAGAAACTTGGTTTTCCAGAATTCTTTGTGAAATGGATACAATCTTATTTATCTGATCGGTCATATCAAATACGTTTCAGAAAAGTTTCATCTTCACCTTTTATTGCAATATCCGGGGTACCTCAGAGTAGCCATATTGGACCTCTTTTATTTATTTTGACGATTAATGATGTCATATACAATATAAAGTACTCCAATCTATTAATTTATGCCGATGACATGAAAATTTATAAGGCTATCAAGGATGAGAAGGACGCTAAATTACTGCAGACAGATTTAAATTTTTTTGAGATTTGGTGTTTTAAGAACCATTTGGTACTTAATCCAGATAAGTGTCAGTCTATGGTATTTTCTCGAAAGAGAAATAATATAGAGTATAACTATATGTTAAAAGAGGAAAATGTTAGTCGAGTACATATAGTAAAGGATCTAGGTCTGTTTGTTGATCCCACTTTATCGTTCAAACTTCATATTGAACATATATGTAAAAAAGCCTCTTCATTGCTTGGTTTTATTAAGCGCTGGGCTAAAGAATTTAATAGTCCTTTGACTACATTCACTCTATATAATACTCTAGTACGTGCAAGTCAAGTATGGTCTTCTTTAAAGTGCACACTGATCGTATCGAACGTATACAAAAAAACTTTGTACGATTCGCTCTCAATGGTTTAAATTGGGTTGATAATTACAATCTTCCACCATACGAGGATCGGCTGAAGCTATTAAACTTGAAATCACTTGAAGATCACAGAAAAAATGCTGATGTAATCTATATACATCAACTCATTACTGGTAAATTGGATTCACCAGAGCTTCTACGATAAATAACCTTTAACCAAAATCGTAGAAGTAGTAGAAATGGTGATACATTATTCTATCTTCCATTTAGTAGAACAAATTATGTTGTATCATCACCTTTTAACCGTATGTGTAATATAGTTAATAATTGCACACATTTTAATGTTAATCTGTCAAAAAGTCAACTCAAATGTAGATAGAAGCTTTAATAACAAAAATAATATTGTATATATTTTAACAACTGCATGCGTTTGTTACGAGCCCAACTACTATTAGTGGGTACATTTTTTCAAGCATTTATGCTTTGAAAGTGCAAGCTAGCTGTATTAGCTGTATTATTATTATTAAATCCACGACGTGCCTCGAAGATCAAACCAGTGAATCGAATTGTGACACTGCTATGTATAACATTGCCAGGTTCACGTAAAAAATCAATGTTGTCTGCGTATGAATGAAAATATATTAATATTTCATAAACGCTTTCGTAAATCTTGGCCACTAACATTGTATATCAGCTCATCGTGCATTTTCCGTGCAGTAGAATACTCGGGATGACTTTCATGTTTGGACCTGCACTTATATATTAATTGATTTGTCTGTTTGCTAATTCAAGCGAAAAACAATGATCTCACTGAAAAAAGTTTATCTAAGCACGTATACATAAAAATTGATCTTTATATGTACATTTTATATGAGGTATTTGAACATAAGTGGTCGGATCATAGATCACAATGGACCGATCTCTCCAATTTCGCACATACAGCGTAGGTATATTAGTAATCTAAGTTATAAGTTTCATTTATCTAGCTCTTCAATTTTAAAAGTAGTAGGGATTTCAACAGACAGACGGACAGACAGACGGACAGACGGACATCGCTAAATCGACTCAGGAGGTCATGCTGATCAAGAATATATATACTTTTCCATACCGGAGATGCTTCCTTCTGGATGTTACAAACGGCGTACCAAATTGAATATACCCTTTCACTCTTAGTGTAGGGTATAAAAATTTTCTTGTTGACATTTAATTTATTACGTGAGTAATTTTGTGTAGTGAATTTCGTGTCAAGTTTTTTTAACTTCGAAAACCAACGTTGAAATAAAATTCATATTTCGGCTTGATCATGACATTACATCCACACTGATTGTAATAGAAAATTCTCCAAATTTTTGGAACCTTAAACTCATTGCTTATTGCACTAAGAAAACAAGATGTTTATGAAAGTCTGCTGCAACTATCTGTTTAAATTTACGCCTTGTAGCAAATATTCAAAAATCCCTCTTAATATGTTTTAAATATGACATATTAGCAGATAGTTAGGAGATGTTTGCCTCAACAGCAATGAAAATTGAGATATTTACAGTTGACTGATAGCAAACATCCTGAGTTCTTGCACATTTGCAGCAAAACTTTTGAGGTATTTTGACATTTTTCTACTATAAAAAAATAAAAATGGCGTACTTTTTTATAGTTATTTATAGTAAAAACATAATTTTTCATAGAATTTTTTAAAATTGTCAAATGTCACAAATTTACTATGTGTAATAATGTTTTTTGTTTACAATCTGCTGCATATAAATTTACTATGATTGATAACATATTTACTTCTGTAGCAAATGAATGGAAAGATTGACATTTCAAATTATATCGTATTTATGTATTTATTATATTTAAATAAAATAAAAAAACAAATTAAATAGCACCTCCTACATTGTGGCGCAGTCTGCGCTGTCAGCCGCAAACGCAGCAGGTCGATTCTGTCTTATTCCTTCCGCTCCTGTGCACTGTTCACGGACTTGGAATTTCAAACGACCGCAAGGGCCGCCAGCAACATGGTTGCTACAATTATCCAACTCTATGTTTGAAGGAGCCACACCAGGCGCAGACGCTGAGCGAACTAGACAGGAGATTCCGCTGCATTTCAAGGAACAAAAATGCTGATATCGCCTCCCAAGACCTGTAAAACACTGGCGCAGTGCTGCTGCATGTTGTACAAATAACAACAGCTACAAAAAGTTATAATAAATTAAAAATATTTAATTTAATTTGTGATAGAATACCCGCCACTGTTGAAAAATTATGTAAAAAAATGATTGGAAAAATGTTCTCTGTGACAGTTGAAAAATAATTGACACACAATTTACTATAAATATTAATAAACAATACAATTCATAGTAAATTTACTAGAAATGTTAACAAATCACAAACTGTTATTGTTCATAGTAAAAGCATATGAAACGTAGTATAAATTTCGATATACTATTTCACTGGGTGTATACATAATCGTAAATTTGAAAGATGGTTGCTAACAATATTTATCGTATTTGACGGATGTTTGAGAGATAGTTGTCTCAAAAAAGATATAAATAATTTGTAAATAACTTTATATTTAGGGCTATGATATTTCTGGTAATCATCTTTGTTTTCTTAGTGTGGGTATGACCCAAGAATAATAGAATAATAAGATTACGCATTGCGCATGTACACCCTGTATTACTGACGTCAAAAACTATGGAATGTCAAGTGAAGGAAATTTAAATTAAGACATTTCATAAATTACAAATATTTATTTCACTGAAATTTTGTTTTTGAAAACAAAAAACATTGGCTTCCGGCAGTTTCGTCAGTGGATGCAGCAACTATCGTGCTGATCAAGACATTTCTGCACATGGACATTGCAACAACATTCTGACACAATGGAAAAATAACAGTTGTCAAAAAACTTCTACGTACATGCGCAGAAGATTCAAGTTTTGAACAACGTTCTGCGCAATCTTTGTTTCTATTATTCTTGGGTATGACCCATTGGCTGCATTCAGCGAACTCAGCAGTTCTGGAACTGTTGAGTAATTTTCGCTTGAATGGCATGCTACCCTCAACGTGTTTAGTAAGCGGTCGCCGTTTTTTCAAGCATGAAATTTTTAAACTACATTTGCTCTGCCTTTTCGACATTCGATGACATTTTAACTCAAATATTTATAAACAAAAATGAAATTTAGATTGGAAAAATATTTTTTCAATGTAAAGAGTTGTGTGTTACTTTAATAAAATATTAATATTAAATTCTTTTGTAAATTGATAGATGAGGTAGCGATTCATTCAATAAAAGTGAGCGATTAGTTAGTGAGCAGTCTCGCAGCTGTTGAGGTCGCCATTGGCATCAAGTAGCTGGATACAAATAGGTGCACTTTGATGATGCAACGAGAGTTATAAAATATTTTAATACACTTCTCTACAAAAGAAACCAGATTTGGTTTTTACCATACATTATTTCTATATAATTCGGACATGCATATTTCTACCGCAGTTTTTATTCCAATTACATGTTTTTATAGAAAATTGTTGTGAACGTTTTAGACTCTACCAGGCACTTTTTAGAAATAAAGTACTTCACATAAAGTTAGATAATGATTACTTAAGTTAAAGCCTCACTATGGACCTAGTTGGCCTATGTTAGAGAAAAATTAGAAATCTTCTACGGACCAACAACTCTTAAAACGCTATTCTCTAAATTTGCAAGAAAATTATGGTATTAAATAATTTTAAATTTTTTTAAGGTCTCAAATTCGGAATTTTTAAAATTTTTAGACTATATATTTTTTAATTATTTAAACTTAAATCACAACGTGGCGTTCGGTCGGTCGTGATTTGACAAATAAAGTAAAAACAAGACATTCAATTGAAACAAATCACAATGCGACCTCAAGTTATATCGTAAAAATTGATAAAATATCGAAACGCCGTAGTCAACGCCAGGAGTCGAGCTACTTTCTAGTCAGTCATGCGTTTGACAAATAAAATTATTTGTTTATGTTTTATTGACAAATTTAAATTATTTAGCTGTGAGCTAACGCAAATTTTCAGTTCAATTAAGTAATTTAGAAAAAAAAAAGAACTGAAACATTTTGAACATATTTTTGGCACACCAATTGATATCCATGGATGTTCGCAGTAGTTTTCACCATTTTGTTAGAGTGACTGATCTGCTGCGACTCGCTGTAACATCTGGAGAGAATATGTCACAAGGCAATTTGGTAGAGATTTTTGTACTTTATCGTTCTGCTCCATTGGCGGTTATGAAAACCATAGCACTTGAATATAATTCAAGCTCCAGCAATAGTATTTAATGTAGACGTGACATTCCAGCAATATATACTCATAAAGACAACCCCTTCTATATATGACCCAATTCAGTGTATGTGTTCTAGTATAAGATGAGTCGGCAAGTGCAGAAACGCGTTGCCGATCCTTTAAATTTCTTCCTTTACTAGGGAATTTTATTAGAATTCAAAGAAGCTATTTAAGCTAGCTATAAGCTAGCCCGATACCAACTTCATTGTGGTCACCTCGATTGGCGACAAAATTTCCCGTTGGTCAAACACATATTTCTGATCTTTACTGTCGGGAATTGCTAAAAAATCATAACAAAAACGCCTGAAGCGACATTCCGTTTTGAAAAGTTACGCTGGCGCGTTGTGACAATTAAATATCGTAAAGTTTTCTATAAGCAAGCAAAAGTCTATCTAAGCACGACCGACTGAAAGCCACATTCTGATTTAGCCTTTAAGAACGTATGGTTAAAAATGGTTTATAGTAATTTAAAAGATAGTTTAACTAACTGCTAAAATTATTATTTTTTCTACCTTGTCTACCTTTTCTACTATGACTCCTCATCCTATTTTTTTAAAGAACATAATACAATAAAACAAAAATAACAAAAAACCAGTTGGGAAGGTTAGATCACATGGGAAATTTTAAATTTGGTGTTATTATGATAGTTAGGATTATAGTCGGTCTAAGCCGACTATAAATACCCTATACAAATGTGTGGTTACCATTCAAAGTGGTATATAGGTCATCAGGGTACACAAATCCTGAAAATAACTACAAACTTTCAATCGCTGAAGAATTTCCATTCATTTGATACCCATATTTACAAATGGATAGGTGTACCGAATTTCAAGTCGTTTCGCGGGAAAACATTATTTCCTTGTATTTGAGCATGAAGTCAATATATATTTGACCAAAAAAGTTTACCTAAGCACGTATACAGTAAAACTGAACTGTAGATGTAAATTTTATATCAGTTATTTGAATATAAATGGTCAGATCACAGGTCGCAATGGACCGATATGCCTAATTTTTTCGCACATACAGCGTAGGTGTATAAGTTATCTAAATTATGTTTCATTTATCTAACTCTTCAATTGTTTAAGTAGTGGGGTATTCAACAGACAGACAGACGGACAGACAGACGGACATACGGACATCGCTAAACCGACTCAGGAGGTCATGCTGATCAAGAATATATATACTTTTCCATACCGGAGATGCTTTCTTCTGGGTGTTATAAACGGCGTACCAAACTGAATATACCTTTTCACTTTTAGTGTAGGGTATAAAAAACTCACGGATTTTAATTGTATAAGATATTAACTTCATAAACATTAACATTAAAAGCTACTAATAATATAATATACTCATTGCATATTCAGTTAATTTTTTTTTTTGGAAAAAAAAAATATATAAATTCCTAAACTACCAAATTTTAAATATCTATTTAGCATATTCAAAAAAGTACAAAAGATACCAGAAAATTAATAATTTGCATCGTCAGTTTGTACTTTGTTCTACATAATCATGTATTATTTTCTTTTTTCCAATTAAATCTGAAATGTGGCATTCCACACTAATTCGACCAAAAAAAATCAAATTAAAGATTTTACTCTTGAATTTTGTCTAAATTTAAGA
Source organism: Dryomyza anilis (assembly GCA_951804985.1). NCBI lineage: Eukaryota > Metazoa > Arthropoda > Insecta > Diptera > Dryomyzidae > Dryomyza > Dryomyza anilis. The sequence continues at coordinate 50,969,814 of OX638133.1, read as the reverse complement.
AACTGATTAAAGGTAAAAAGTTACAGAAAATAGAACAGACAAAATAAAACCCGTCGAGGTCTCGTTTTAAAGTAAAATCTGAGAATTTAATTGAAGTACTTTTTTTATTAACATTATCTAGTCTAGTCATTATGTAGTCTGAGTGCTTCAACATGGCGAAGCCAGCGCAATCCTTGTCGGTGTCGTCTCAAGTCAACTCACTGGTCACCAGAATTGGCAAATTGTCAAATGGTGACACCTCCACTTCGGTGGAAGTCCTCCACGTGGAAGTCCCTAGAAACGGCGCTCTACACCACCCGGTGTAGAAGTCGGCTAAAGTGAGTGGCGAACATCTCCCTCAGAGTGAGGGTTCGTGCGTTGGGTTTGGGTCCCACCACGGAAAAAACCTATGCGCCCAATGAAAACAAAAAAGAAGCCTCGGTTAACGACCGATTGCAACGATGACGACCCACGCAAACGTTTTAAGGACTATGATTTACGGATATGCACCTGGAATGTCCGGACCCTTTACAGGGAAGGTGCCTCTATCCAGCTGGAAGATGTCCTCGAAAAATATAAGGCTGGAAATGCGATGGACGGAACAGGGCTGCTCGAAACAAGCGTCCTGTGATATCTACTACAGCTGCCATGCAGGGAGACATGAATTTGGATGTGGATTTGTGGTCGGCATGAGACTTCGCCACCTTGTCTCTAGATTCACGCCCGTGGACGAAAGACTGGCAACAAGTCGCATCAAGGCAAAATATTTCAACATTAGCCTAATTTGTGCACACGCTCCGACGAACGAGAAAGATGACAAGACAAAAGAGCGCTTCCACGAGCGCCTAGGCAACGCTGCCCCCGCAACGATATCAAAATCGTGCTAGGCGATTTTAACGCCAAGGTGGGCAGAGAAGCCATCTATTGTCCCACAATCGATAAATTTAGCCTCCATGCCAACACTTCCGATAACGGAACGAGGCTAATCGACTTCGCCGCAGCACGAAACATGGTAGTTAGTAGCACTAGATTCGAACATTTCGATATCCACAAGGCCACATGGTTGTCGCCCGATCAAAAAACTCTAAATCAAATTGATCACGTTGTGATTGACGGAAGGCACGCTTCGAGCGTGATGGACGTACGCACTATCCGAGGTGCCAATATGGACTCGGATCATTACCTTGTAGCAGCCAAGGTCCGCACACGCTTAAGCGCTGCGAGGAACGTACGGAACCAAACGCAGAGAAAGCTAAACGTCGGAAAGCTGCAATCACAACTGACAACGCAAGCCTTTTCCACTCGACTGTCACACCTGCTTAGACAAAGCACTCCTCCTCCCGATGATATAAGCGCGCAGTGGAATCATATCTCCTGCTCTATGCGTACGGCTGCCGAAGAGGTGCTTGGATTCCAACGCCCCCTGAGGATTCAGTGGTATGACCAAGAGTGTCGCGCGGCCACTGCAGAGAAAGACGCTGCGTACAAATCCACCCTGCAGTCAGTAGCTACGCGAGCTGCGAAGGAGCGATACAAAGAGAAGAGGAGGGAAGAGAGACGTATTTTCAGGCGTAAAAAAAGCGAGGCAGAAAGACGTGAGTGTGAGGAGATTGAGAAGCATGGGGACAGGAATGAGGCTCAAAAATTCTTCGAGAAAATAAGACGCCTAGCCCGAGGTTCAAAATCCGGAGCCTCTTCCTGTAAAGATGAGAACGGAAATCTAGTGAGAGATATCCAGAGCACACTGAAAATATGGAGGGATCACTTCTCTAAACTGCTGACCGGTGATGATGACCGCAATTCCACCGATAGAGAAGCAAACCCGGCAACCCCAGTACTTGATGACGACGTTGAGATTCCGCCACCCGACCATGACGAGGTCAGAACAGCGGTATACCAGCGAAACTTATAAGGCTTTGCAGGATGACTATGAGCAACACACGTTGCTCAGTGAGAATAGGAAAAGACCTCTCCGAGCCATTTCAAACCGAATGAGGTTTCAGACAGGGTGACTCCCTATCGTGCGACTTTTTTAAGTTATTGATGGAGAAAATAGTTCGAGCTGCCGAACTCCGTCAAAGCGGCACTATCCTCAACAAAAGTGTCATGCTGCTCGCATATGCCGACGATATTGATATCATTGGCAGGAGCACACGAGCAGGCAGCGCAGCATTCTCCAGATTGGAGAAAGAGTCGCGTCGAATGGGTCTAGCGGTGAACGAGGACAAGACGAAGTTCCTTGTGTCAACAAGCAAAAAAGAGTCCGTGCGTCTTGGACAAAGAGCTGATTTTGACACCCACAAGTTCGACATTGTGAAGGACTTCGTCTATCTGGGATCCAGCGTAAACAGCAACAATGACGTCAGCCTGGAGATCAAACGGAGAATAACTCTTGCCAACAGGTGCTACTTTGGGTTCAGTAGGCAATTGAGAAGCAGAGCCCTCTCTCGCCGGACAAAAATAACGCTCTACAAGTCACTCATAATGCCCGTCCTACTTTATGGTGCAGAAACATGGACGCTGGCCTCCACCGATGAGAGAGTACTGGGAGCGTTCGAGAGAAAGATTCTCCGTTAAATCTTTGGCCCTATCTGCTTTGCTAACGAGTATCGAATCAGGATGAACCACGAGCTGTATGAGTTATTCGACGACATTGACATAGTCAAGCGCATCAAGATCCAGCGGCTTCGCTGGCTAGGTCATGTCGAACGAATGGATAAAAATACTCCAGCCAAGAAGGTGCTTGAATCGAAAATCGAAGGTGGACAGCGTAGAAGAGGGCGTCCAATCTGCGTTGGAAAGACCAAGTTGAGGACAACCTGGCAACGCTTGGTATTTCTAACTGGCGTCAGCGCGCGCAAAGCAGATCCGACTGGCGCGGCTTCATCTCAGCGGCCAAAATCGACCCACGGTTGTAAGGGCCATTTAAGTAAGTAAGCAAGGGATTTTTATTTATTTACTGTAATGCATTTTATTCCATTTATTTACATATTTTTCATTTATTAAAGGTTCCTCCTCCGACAGCCAGGACAGTGTTTGATTATTCCACAGCAACAAAATTGAATGCCAATATAAAAAATTGTCATCGCCGCCAGTCGCATAATCATGGTCAGCAGGAACATACCATCATTATTATTTATTATATGCAATTCAATATATTTAAATTATAATTTGTATTTTTTGAGTTGTTTTTTGTATGAGTTGTTTTAGTATAAAAATAATTAAAATTACACTGTAATAAACATAAAAACACAAAAATGACTTATTATTTATTATGTGCAATTCAATATATTTAAATTTTAATTTGCATTTTTTGAGTTGTTTTTTGTATGAGTTGTTTTAGTATAAAAATAAATAAAATTACACTGTAATAAACATAAAAACACAAAAAATGACTTAGTTTTTGTTGTCAGTAATTTTCTTATGAATCAGCTTTACTTCAGAGTTTCCTTTAATATTCTGTCCCTTTCTAAAACAAATGTGTCATCAGTTTTGCTTCACATCGTTTTTGATTGGCTATTTTTTCAGTTTTGATTGGCTGATTTAAAAATATTTTTCGGTTTTGCTCTCTTCAGAAGAATAGGTAAGAACTCTGTGTTTCCTTTAGTCTGATTTCACTCGCATTTTATTTCGAAATCGGAACCAACCCCGCACACATTTATCACAGTTGTCTAACGCATAGTTCCGAAATAGTTCGTAATTACGACAGAACGAATCACAGAGATTCTCAAGCTAATCAAGAGCGAGCCGCATCTGAAGGAAATGGGACAGACGGTTAAGGGAATCAGAAAGACTACGAATGGAGAACTCCTTTTCAAGCTGGAAAAGACAGCTGACTCACAAACTGTTAAATTCCAGGCAGCGGTGGAGAATGTCTTAGGCTCGATAGCGGATGTGAGGTCATTGGCTCAGATGGAGCAGGTCGAGATTAAAGACAGCTGTAACATTAGCTATAACATTAGACTTCAATGCGTGGGCGACAGAATGGTTTTGCCCAAAAAAAATCATAAGGGAAAGTACTCCTAGAAACATTTGCGCTGCTAGAAGTGGTGCTGTTTAACAGAGGAGGCGCTGAATTCGTGATAGACCTTACATTCGGAAGTAGAGGCATCTATCGAAGAACGACGTGGTGCATAAGTGATCACTACAAGCACAGCGATGACCAAGCCATCATCTGTGAGATTAGACCAGCCGATGAAACACGAATAAAAAGGGCCCCACACAAACAAACCGGATGGAGGTCTAGCACTTTCGAAAAGGGCGTCTTCGAAATCATGATGAAACCCATGTAAATATCAGGTGCAGCACCAGATATGGCACTGCAGTGCATGGACCACATCAAGAAAGCATGTGACGCATCTATGATGAGAAAATCCTCCAAACATACACAAAATCTGGTGTACTGGTGGAACAAAGACATCGCAAAACAACGGGTGGAGTGCAACGAGATCCTACCAGTAGAGGTAGTGAAATGGTAGTAAAATTTCAAGACACAAGTCAAAGCGAAAAGAGCTGAAACGATCAGGGAGAGCAAGCGCAAATGTTTTTTGGAACTATGCGATGATGCGGAAGTAAACCCATGGAGAACGTACAAGGTCGTCATGAAAAAAGAGAGAAGATAGTAAACACACTCTTCCAAGCACAGTCTGGTTTTGACCGCGAAGAAACAACCACAGAAGACCAAGAACCGCATCCGCCAATAACAGCGAAGGAAGTCCTGCAGGCTGCGAAGAATATTGGTGAAAAGAAGGAACCTGGACCAGATGGATCCCAAACTGGGGACACATTTGTTAAAATGTATAACGCATGCCTCAGAGATAGAATCTTTCCACTGTAATGGAAACTCCAAAGACTGGTGCTGCTCCCAAAGGGAGGCAAACCACCGGGTGAGCCATCTGCCAACCGACCGCTATACATGCAGGAAAGTTATTGGAGCGCATTATATGCAATCGACTCGAGTCCACAATTGAGGAAGCGGGTGGCCTTACAGACAGCCAATACGGCTTCAGAAAAGCGCGTTCCACGACAGACGCAAGCAGAGCAGTAACCCAGATCGCGGGAGATGCAATTGAAGGGAAGCCCTGGAAGGGCGGTAACAAAAAATACTGTTTAGTAACAACGCTTGATGTTAAGAACGCTTTCAACTCTGCCAGCTGGGCCAGAATTATCGAAAGCTTGAGAAGTTTTAATGTACCCAAATATGTTATGAAAATAATTGAAGATTATTTTAGCAACAGAACCCTGATATACGATATTCAGGAGGGACCCAAAAAGGATGTAGTGACCGCAGGGTTCGGTACTCGGCTCTCTACTTTGGAACGCGATGTATGATGGGGTACTTAAGCTACACATACCAAGCGAGGCGAACATAGTCGGGTTCGCAGATGACATAGCAGTGGTCGTCGTAGCAAAACACCGGGAAGAAATCGTGGAGATTGGAAACAAGGTAGTCCAAACAGTCAGATGCTGGCTAACGTCTGTCGGACTTAGTCTAGCAGAGCATAAAACAGAAGCGGTACTCATAACCAGCCGGAAATCCAGAGCAACGGTGACCTTGAACGTAATCCAGCCATAAAATACCTTGGCATTATGCTAGATGGAAGGTTAAGCTTCAAAGAACATCTCGATAACACACGTGCAAGGGCAGCCAAAGCATGCCATGCACTCTCTAGGATCATACTCTTAGCTGGGGTAGTTAAATCTATCATCCTCTATGGAGCACCGATATTGGCACATGCCATTGAAATAAAAACTTATGCGAGTGGAGTGAGGACAGTGTACCGTCTGTGCGCACTTAGAGCGTGTACGGTCGCAGAAGACGCATCTCTGGTCATTGCTGGCATGTACCCCATTGACCTTTTAGCGAAGGAAACCGGGCACATTCGGACAGAGTAAAGAAGTAAATAATTAATCAGTCTTATCATGAATAAAATTGCTCAGGGAATGTTTACCCTTGGTGGAAAAATGGTATCGTGAACAATGTTCGAAAAGGGAAAAAATGAACAACATTTTGAAGGAATAATGACCCTTATTTCGCCGAAAAAATTCCGACACTTTTTCAATGCGGAAAAGAATTAATTAAAAACAAACACACTTTAATTAATTATACTTTTATTTATAATATGTTAACAAATATCTACGGATAGCACCAACATTATTTAAATAAAAGCTAGTTACATATTTATGCACAAAATAATTAGAGATATATTACACCACCGCAAAAACTTCACGGGCTGAGGAATATCTTAATTTTTTTAACTCTTGAAAAATTAACGCAGTACAATCACAACCTTTTCTTAAATGAAAAACTACAATTAATAGTAATTTTATATTCTTTTAATTGCAGTTTAACATAATTTTAACTTCAAGATTTATTTGCACAACACAACGCAATTTTATACAACAACACTATTTGACATTTGGCAAAATAGCTGATTTAGCGTTGCCTGATGTTCAGTTCTAATTGCAAATTAAACCTTTATTGAGTTAAAAAGTGTGAAATTTGTGCATAAAAGTATAGTTAACTGCAAATAATAAAGATCTGCATATATATTTTATATCGAAACTATTATTTTACAACTTTATTATCTGAAATGATAAAGATAACCAAAAAATATGGCAATGTTGTAAAATTGCATTCAATTTTGAACAAAATTCCGGAGGAATTGCTGTTCCTGGCAGATTGCCGATCCCAAAAAACTTTACCTGGGAACTAAAAATTCCGAGAGAATAGAATATTCCCCAAGTTTTCACGATAACGATGAATATATTTTGTTATGCGGTGACAAAATATCAATTATGTACATTTTTTTATTTTCTATGTGTGGCCAAATTCTGCTTCTTTTAGTTAAAAACAATATTTTTAATTGTAATTAACTATATTATATATAATTGAGGCAATATTAATTATATAAATGAATACAACAGCAACGCCTTTGTCGCATATCGAGCACAATTTTCGCATCTCAACCATTCGACTGTCCGAAACTGGGATTTATTGTAGATGTTGTGCAATGCCATTAATGCTTATCAGATCCCGTAGAATCTCAACGAGACGCCCAGTTCATGATAATCTAACCACGATGCATACTCTACAACGAAATATATACATCATATATTTGCGCAGATGTACAAAGGTCCCTTTAGAACATTTCAACTGGCATCTGAAACAAACAAAATCTTAAAATATTTAATTTTAATAAAATGAACATGTTTGCATACGTCCCGGTACTTCGAGAACATTGAAAAATGTCTAGCCTAAGTTTTACGCAAATCAAAGATCCGCGAAGAGTATCCGTCCAGCAGATGAGCATCAATTGTTAGGTTCTGCAAATTTTATCAATTTAATTTAACTGAAAGAAGTACACGAAATATGTTGTGACTCCTTACCCAGAGAAAATGGAAAAAATGTCACATTTGATTTTCAAAAAATAAAGTGACACCTTTTAGGGTTTACAACGTGCATAATAGTACTTTTTAGTACTTTTTATAATTAATATTTTCAACAATGCACATTGTATAAATTTACAACTTATATAATTGAAATATCCAATGTTCACTTTCTCTGTGTACTAAAAGGGATAATAACAGGACACAACACGCTGGGAACACACTTGACAAGGATGGGTTTTCAGGTAGACGACATTTGCAGGTGGTGTGGGGTAGTGAAAAAACTGAAGACAGCTACCATTTTATATGCCAATGCGCAGCAATGGCTCGAATAAGAAATACATTTCTAAAATATTTTTCACAGGAACTAGAGAAGATTCACGAAGCGCAACCAATTCAGTTAATGAATACGTCATCAGGATGTACCCAAAAGGCGGAAAGACACGAGCGCCCTTTTAACCCATATTCTTAAGAAAAAAAATATGTATAGGAGAAAAATTAAATAAAATGTAATGAGATCTAAAATAAAATATCTAGAATTAAATATTATTTACTTATACATACTTATACAATAAAACAGAGGAAACACAATGGATATTTGCATTGCCAACATCCTCAGTACCTAACCTAACGTAAAAGGCACAGGTTCAATTCCGCTAAAAAGGTAAAATTAAGAAATGTTTTTTAAATGAATAAAATACATATAATAGTAATACACTCCCAGGCAGAAATTGTCAGACTGGAACAAATGACCCAGTATTGTCACACTACAGGTTGCCGATGCTAGGCATACAGTTCTGCGCAGTACTGGTACAACGCCGGTTTACAACTGGCATACTACCGGGCCCGTCTTCAAACCAATGTCGGGCCGTATTTACTGCCTTCGATTTGCCAGTACTCACCCAGAATACGTTGCCACTTCTGGCCACGTAATGCTGGCGCAGTACTGGCACAACGCTGGTTTACAACTGGCATACTACTGGTCCCGTCTTCAAACCAATGTCGGGCCGTATTTACTGTCACCGCTTTGCCAGTACTCGCCCAGTATAGGCAGCCAATTCTGGAAAAATAATGTACTTACTACCAGGGCTTCGCCAATACTCGCCCAGTATAATTGGCCAAGTATAGCAGAATGTTTATGGAAGTGGATAATTAAAAATGAAAATATTTGACCTGAGTAATTTGCAAGGTTTTAAGCACTGTAATACTTTTAAAGCATTTCTTAATTTTTACTATGGGTGCTTTAGGTCGGTATAGGCACAGTATCGGATGACATCGGTGTATATTAAGTAATACCATAACACTGGTACCATAACTCTGTAGCGTCGGTGGCTCAAGGTTAGTGCGTTGAACTGCGAGTCGAAAGGAAACAATTTTCTATACCGCGCTATCCCTCGGCAGTAAATTGCAAACCTACGAGAGTAAAACATGCCTATGAAAAGCTCTCACCCGCCGTTCGGTTCGGCAATAAACTGTAGGTCCCACCACTTTGAGTAGAAATATAACACGCACAGCTCAAAATGGTGAGAGAGCTCGGCCTAAGTTCTTATAGGACTGGTACGATATTTCACAATTCAGTTCACAAAGCACTTAAAATAGTGTTTATTTTTGTGTCAAACAATTTAATAAATTTCAAAAATAAATAAACAAACTTAAGTCGTCGCGTTTTTAAAATTTAAAATGGAAAAAAATGATATTTCAATGATCCGAGAGAGGAGGAACCACATTTTCCAACTGTAATTTGCCACCCAAAGGCAACCGACCCGACAAATCTCTAAATGCGTACAAAGAAACATTATGTTGGCGCCGGAGATTTTGACACGATGACATTGGCGTGAGCAGCAACAGTTCGTACGGCAAGAGCGACAACTCTTCGCCCAGCAACGCACAGTGTGCCCAAACGCTCTTAAATCGGGTGAAATTCAGTATTTTCGGAACCACTTAACCGATTTTAAATTGTTGTACAGAAAGAACTTGAGAGAACTTAAGTTTTGAAATTGCAGTTTGTATCTTTAATAGTTATGGAGATAAAAATCAGTAAATTTGAAATTTTTTTCATGAAAAACCTTTCTTAAATTGTGAAAAATCCAAAATTTATCCGATTTTTTCTTTTGTTTATGGAAAGCTTACATTGATATCTAAAAAAATGTGCTTACATGAGAAAATATATTTTTAGTTTTAAAGATATCGAATTGAACATGATTTTTTTTTTTAATTTTTTGAAGACTTCACTTTACATATTTTTACATAGATTATACATTTTATCATGAAATCAAAATATGTGTAAGGGACTTTTATAAACAATTAACACATAAATCATAAACTGTCTACACCAGAATCCAATTTTGTATTTCGTATGGGAAATTATACAAAACTAACATTGAATTTGATTGAACATATCTTAATAATAGTTTACCCTATCATAATGAAACTTTTGCTGATTCAATACTAACTTTATATACTTCGAATTTATAAAAAAAAAATTTGGTTATATAAACATTTTACTGGTAGATATAACGGTTTCATGACAAGTCCTTTTAAAAAATTTATATTTCCAGAAATAATGTTGCCCTGCACATATACTTCGACGGGCAAAAAATAAGTAAGGATCAAAAATAAGTAGAAATAACTTATCCTTAAAACTGCTTTGACCTTTAACTTTGACAACTTTTCTGCAGGGGGGTCAAAGTTAAAAAAAATTAAAAAACTTGAGCTTCAGTGTTGCCAGATTGGTTAAATATATTTTGGAGAAGTTTTATCATTTTAAAGAATCTCAGTAATGATATCTATCAAAAAAATATAACAAAAATACATGTTACTGAAGAAAAAAATACTTACGGAGATTTCCGTAAAAGTCAAAAATGAAAAAATCGAAAATAAAAGAAAATTTCGATATTACAATTTTATATTTACTAAACCACTTGAGATATTTTAAAACGATTTTCAGTTTATGATTTATGTGTTAATTGTTTATAAAAGTCTCTTACACATATTTTGATTTCATGATCAAATGTACAATCTATGTAAAAATATATAAAGTAAAGTCTTCAAAAATTTAAAAAAAATCATGTTCAAGTCTATATCTTTAAAACTAAAAAAGATATTTTCTCATGTAAGAACTTTTTTTTTAATTTCAATGTATGCTTTCCATAAACAATTTTATAAATCGAATAACTTTTGGATTTTTTACAATTTTTGAAATATTTTTCATTAAAAAAAATTCAACTTTACTGATTTTTATCTCCATAACTATTAAAGATACAAACTCTAATTTCAAAACATAAGTTCTCTCAAGTTCTTTCTGTACAACAATTTTTAAATTTTTAAATCGGTTGAGTGGTTCCGACAATACTGAATTTCACGAGATTTAAGAGCGTTTGGGCACACTGTGCAAAGCAGCATCGGCAGAGCATGCGAAAATAATGAAAAATCGTAGTAGTGATGGTTTACTACGCAACAGTAAAAAACTACTATGTAATGAGAATTGACCGCTTCTGCCGCCTCCGCAGCGAGGGTAAGCATGTTGTTCTTTTGTTGGAAAATATTTTTTTTTTATTTCTCATTTTTATTTAAGCGTTAGTTACAAGGATCTGTAGAGCGTTGGAGGCCTTAACAGATACCGAAAATATAAAATATAAAATATAAAATATAAAATATAAAATATAAAATATAAAATATAAAATATAAAATATAAAATATAAAATATAAAATATAAAATATAAAATATAAAATATAAAATATAAAATATAAAATATAAAATATAAAATATAAAATATAAAATATAAAATATAAAATATAAAATATAAAATATAAAATATAAAATATAAAATATAAAATATAAAATATAAAATATAAAATATAAAATATAAAATATAAAATATAAAATATAAAATATAAAATATAAAATATAAAATATAAAATATAAAATATAAAATATAAAATATAAAATATAAAATATAAAATATAAAATATAAAATATAAAATATAAAATATAAAATATAAAATATAAAATATAAAATATAAAATATAAAATATAAAATATAAAATATAAAATATAAAATATAAAATATAAAATATAAAATATAAAATATAAAATATAAAATATAAAATATAAAATATAAAATATAAAATATAAAATATAAAATATAAAATATAAAATATAAAATATAAAATATAAAATATAAAATATAAAATATAAAATATAAAATATAAAATATAAAATATAAAATATAAAATATAAAATATAAAATATAAAATATAAAATATAAAATATAAAATATAAAATATAAAATATAAAATATAAAATATAAAATATAAAATATAAAATATAAAATATAAAATATAAAATATAAAATATAAAATATAAAATATAAAATATAAAATATAAAATATAAAATATAAAATATAAAATATAAAATATAAAATATAAAATATAAAATATAAAATATAAAATATAAAATATAAAATATAAAATATAAAATATAAAATATAAAATATAAAATATAAAATATAAAATATAAAATATAAAATATAAAATATAAAATATAAAATATAAAATATAAAATATAAAATATAAAATATAAAATATAAAATATAAAATATAAAATATAAAATATAAAATATAAAATATAAAATATAAAATATAAAATATAAAATATAAAATATAAAATATAAAATATAAAATATAAAATATAAAATATAAAATATAAAATATAAAATATAAAATATAAAATATAAAATATAAAATATAAAATATAAAATATAAAATATAAAATATAAAATATAAAATATAAAATATAAAATATAAAATATAAAATATAAAATATAAAATATAAAATATAAAATATAAAATATAAAATATAAAATATAAAATATAAAATATAAAATATAAAATATAAAATATAAAATATAAAATATAAAATATAAAATATAAAATATAAAATATAAAATATAAAATATAAAATATAAAATATAAAATATAAAATATAAAATATAAAATATAAAATATAAAATATAAAATATAAAATATAAAATATAAAATATAAAATATAAAATATAAAATATAAAATATAAAATATAAAATATAAAATATAAAATATAAAATATAAAATATAAAATATAAAATATAAAATATAAAATATAAAATATAAAATATAAAATATAAAATATAAAATATAAAATATAAAATATAAAATATAAAATATAAAATATAAAATATAAAATATAAAATATAAAATATAAAATATAAAATATAAAATATAAAATATAAAATATAAAATATAAAATATAAAATATAAAATATAAAATATAAAATATAAAATATAAAATATAAAATATAAAATATAAAATATAAAATATAAAATATAAAATATAAAATATAAAATATAAAATATAAAATATAAAATATAAAATATAAAATATAAAATATAAAATATAAAATATAAAATATAAAATATAAAATATAAAATATAAAATATAAAATATAAAATATAAAATATAAAATATAAAATATAAAATATAAAATATAAAATATAAAATATAAAATATAAAATATAAAATATAAAATATAAAATATAAAATATAAAATATAAAATATAAAATATAAAATATAAAATATAAAATATAAAATATAAAATATAAAATATAAAATATAAAATATAAAATATAAAATATAAAATATAAAATATAAAATATAAAATATAAAATATAAAATATAAAATATAAAATATAAAATATAAAATATAAAATATAAAATATAAAATATAAAATATAAAATATAAAATATAAAATATAAAATATAAAATATAAAATATAAAATATAAAATATAAAATATAAAATATAAAATATAAAATATAAAATATAAAATATAAAATATAAAATATAAAATATAAAATATAAAATATAAAATATAAAATATAAAATATAAAATATAAAATATAAAATATAAAATATAAAATATAAAATATAAAATATAAAATATAAAATATAAAATATAAAATATAAAATATAAAATATAAAATATAAAATATAAAATATAAAATATAAAATATAAAATATAAAATATAAAATATAAAATATAAAATATAAAATATAAAATATAAAATATAAAATATAAAATATAAAATATAAAATATAAAATATAAAATATAAAATATAAAATATAAAATATAAAATATAAAATATAAAATATAAAATATAAAATATAAAATATAAAATATAAAATATAAAATATAAAATATAAAATATAAAATATAAAATATAAAATATAAAATATAAAATATAAAATATAAAATATAAAATATAAAATATAAAATATAAAATATAAAATATAAAATATAAAATATAAAATATAAAATATAAAATATAAAATATAAAATATAAAATATAAAATATAAAATATAAAATATAAAATATAAAATATAAAATATAAAATATAAAATATAAAATATAAAATATAAAATATAAAATATAAAATATAAAATATAAAATATAAAATATAAAATATAAAATATAAAATATAAAATATAAAATATAAAATATAAAATATAAAATATAAAATATAAAATATAAAATATAAAATATAAAATATAAAATATAAAATATAAAATATAAAATATAAAATATAAAATATAAAATATAAAATATAAAATATAAAATATAAAATATAAAATATAAAATATAAAATATAAAATATAAAATATAAAATATAAAATATAAAATATAAAATATAAAATATAAAATATAAAATATAAAATATAAAATATAAAATATAAAATATAAAATATAAAATATAAAATATAAAATATAAAATATAAAATATAAAATATAAAATATAAAATATAAAATATAAAATATAAAATATAAAATATAAAATATAAAATATAAAATATAAAATATAAAATATAAAATATAAAATATAAAATATAAAATATAAAATATAAAATATAAAATATAAAATATAAAATATAAAATATAAAATATAAAATATAAAATATAAAATATAAAATATAAAATATAAAATATAAAATATAAAATATAAAATATAAAATATAAAATATAAAATATAAAATATAAAATATAAAATATAAAATATAAAATATAAAATATAAAATATAAAATATAAAATATAAAATATAAAATATAAAATATAAAATATAAAATATAAAATATAAAATATAAAATATAAAATATAAAATATAAAATATAAAATATAAAATATAAAATATAAAATATAAAATATAAAATATAAAATATAAAATATAAAATATAAAATATAAAATATAAAATATAAAATATAAAATATAAAATATAAAATATAAAATATAAAATATAAAATATAAAATATAAAATATAAAATATAAAATATAAAATATAAAATATAAAATATAAAATATAAAATATAAAATATAAAATATAAAATATAAAATATAAAATATAAAATATAAAATATAAAATATAAAATATAAAATATAAAATATAAAATATAAAATATAAAATATAAAATATAAAATATAAAATATAAAATATAAAATATAAAATATAAAATATAAAATATAAAATATAAAATATAAAATATAAAATATAAAATATAAAATATAAAATATAAAATATAAAATATAAAATATAAAATATAAAATATAAAATATAAAATATAAAATATAAAATATAAAATATAAAATATAAAATATAAAATATAAAATATAAAATATAAAATATAAAATATAAAATATAAAATATAAAATATAAAATATAAAATATAAAATATAAAATATAAAATATAAAATATAAAATATAAAATATAAAATATAAAATATAAAATATAAAATATAAAATATAAAATATAAAATATAAAATATAAAATATAAAATATAAAATATAAAATATAAAATATAAAATATAAAATATAAAATATAAAATATAAAATATAAAATATAAAATATAAAATATAAAATATAAAATATAAAATATAAAATATAAAATATAAAATATAAAATATAAAATATAAAATATAAAATATAAAATATAAAATATAAAATATAAAATATAAAATATAAAATATAAAATATAAAATATAAAATATAAAATATAAAATATAAAATATAAAATATAAAATATAAAATATAAAATATAAAATATAAAATATAAAATATAAAATATAAAATATAAAATATAAAATATAAAATATAAAATATAAAATATAAAATATAAAATATAAAATATAAAATATAAAATATAAAATATAAAATATAAAATATAAAATATAAAATATAAAATATAAAATATAAAATATAAAATATAAAATATAAAATATAAAATATAAAATATAAAATATAAAATATAAAATATAAAATATAAAATATAAAATATAAAATATAAAATATAAAATATAAAATATAAAATATAAAATATAAAATATAAAATATAAAATATAAAATATAAAATATAAAATATAAAATATAAAATATAAAATATAAAATATAAAATATAAAATATAAAATATAAAATATAAAATATAAAATATAAAATATAAAATATAAAATATAAAATATAAAATATAAAATATAAAATATAAAATATAAAATATAAAATATAAAATATAAAATATAAAATATAAAATATAAAATATAAAATATAAAATATAAAATATAAAATATAAAATATAAAATATAAAATATAAAATATAAAATATAAAATATAAAATATAAAATATAAAATATAAAATATAAAATATAAAATATAAAATATAAAATATAAAATATAAAATATAAAATATAAAATATAAAATATAAAATATAAAATATAAAATATAAAATATAAAATATAAAATATAAAATATAAAATATAAAATATAAAATATAAAATATAAAATATAAAATATAAAATATAAAATATAAAATATAAAATATAAAATATAAAATATAAAATATAAAATATAAAATATAAAATATAAAATATAAAATATAAAATATAAAATATAAAATATAAAATATAAAATATAAAATATAAAATATAAAATATAAAATATAAAATATAAAATATAAAATATAAAATATAAAAATATAAAATATAAAATATATAATATAAAAATATATAATTGTTATATAAAATTATTTATTACATTGTTATTAACTATTGTTTTTTATACCCCACACCTATGCTTCTTTATACAAAATAGTTTAAAGAGATATATATTAAAAAATTTCAAGATATATTAAATGTTTTAAATAATGTTTAGATTGGGATTAGGTATAACTATGGGCCAACACTGGCATTAGAGTTTGGCAGCGTTGTGCCAGTACTGGTAAAAAAATTGGTCCCAGTTCCAGCCAACGCTATTATTCCGACTCTGGCAGAATACTGGCGAATAACTGGCCAGCACTGCACTAAGAAAACAAGATATTTATGAAAGTCTTGCTGCAACTATTCTTTTAAATTTACGCCTTGTAGCATATATTTAAACATCTCGTAAGTTTCAATAAAGTTGCAGCAAAACTATTAATATTGTTTGAATATGACATATATGCAGATAGTTACGAGATGTTTGCCACAACAGCAATGAAAATTGAGATATTTACAGTTGACTGATAGCAAACATCCTGAGTTCTTGGACATTTGCAGCAAAATTTTGAGATATTTTGACATTTAACTACCATAAAAAAGGTAAATGGCATTGTTTTTCCTTACGCTCGATAGCTCGATTTATCCACAACAATTAAATAAGTCCAATGGTGTAAAAAAGTGCCAACTCAAATATTACATTTTAATGGTAAAAGTGAAAATAAATATCCTGTGATTTATATTATCAACACGTGATGGAAGATATTTCTTTTCACAGTTTACTTTGATGACAGCATCGCCGGTCGGACTTTCGAAGAAGTTTCAATTTTACCTTCGAAGGATTTATAATGTCGATGGCGATGTACGAACAAGATACTGTTTTAATTCTAGAATAAATAAAAATACATTTGATTAATTTTCTTTCAATTCAATAAAAATTACTCCGCGAATTCTAATGGAGTACCTTTTTCAAATATGCATAAACTATCTTACTATTTGTCAGATGTTTAATTGATTGTTGCTATACATAATCGTAAATTTGAAAGATGTTTGCTAGCAATATTTATCGTATTTGACGAATGTTTGAGAGATGGTTGTCTCAAATACGATTTCAATAATTTGTAAATAACTTGATATTTAGGGCTGTGATATTTATTATTTGCCAGATACGATCTAAATAATTTGACAATATCTTGATGTTTAGAGCAGTGTTATTTCTGGTAATCATCATTGTTTTCTTAGTGTACGGTTGCTTATTTATTGTTGCAGTTGCATATTTGTCCTCAAAAGAAAAAAAATATATATTTAAAAAAAAAAAATTGTAATGCTGAGATTTGAACCGGCACCCAAAAGTTAGTAGTCAGACACTCTACAACCTGAGCTATTGATAAATTTTTTTCTGGGAAATTTACTTATTTAAATAACATTGGCTGTATTAGTAAGGTTATTCACTAAACGGAGCAGTTGCGATGTAGAGTAGCAGTTGTACAACAACAAAACACATTGGTGAAAAAAAAAAATTATCTGCTAATCTACTTCGCTAAAAGCTTGAATTTACTTCGTGGTACTTTTGTAGGTTTTTAGTGTTGCTGAATTTATGACTTTTGGGTACTTGATATTACAGACAGTGTTCGATTATTGAATTAAAATTCACCAAAATGCATTATATTTAAATGAAAATATATATTTTTAATGAATATGTAAATATATGCATGTGAATAAAAAAGAAATGATAGCATAATGTCCACTGTTTTAACATTAAATTTTAACGAGTTCAAATATAAGGTATGAGTTTTTTTCTTAAATCGACATCACTAATCTAATTTGTTTACTTTGTTTTAATTATAATAAATGAGCGAGATATTGATATTGAATTAAAAATAAGTAAAAAAATGCATACTTATATTGTATATGGCCAATAAGCAATAAACCTAAAATTTCAATGAAACAAAAACATCTGTTTTTGGTACATCAAACTGAAAACTACCATACGACACAATATGAAATAAGTGTGTTCACGAAATATGATACAATTCTACAATACTGCTAATGTACATCGGCAACTGCTCCGTTTCGTGAATACCTTAAATATATTTTTTTCTTTTTTTTACAAAAATAAATGCCAAACACTTGGACAAAAAAATTAAAAATTTTAAATTGTAAATATACAAAAACCGTGTGTTGCGGCGCATAATTATTATGGTAAGTCAGTAATAAAATTAAACTTTATTCCATTTATTCCAGCAGACATTGAATTCAAGTACAGATGACGTCGTGCGATCAATGTTAGCTGCAAAATAGTCGCAGATATTTGACATCGAGAAATATTTTTGAATATACTGGATATATGAATATACTGGCTATATGCAGCCAAAGACTTCTGCAGCCATATCAATATCAGTGCAACATTTTTTAATACAGAGCCAGTCGCTGTTGCAGCGTTACGTGTGCAGCGAGGTGCGATGATGCAAATGATGTTTTTTACTATTATATTCGCCGTTATTTGTAATTAAAATATAAAAAAAAATTGTTATTGTAAATTTACGCCTATTTTATATTGTTTTATGTATTGCAACCATCAATTAACATGTGACAAATAGGAAGATAATTGATGAATATTTGGAAAAGGTATTCCATTAGAATTCGCGGAGTAATTTTTATTAAATTGAAAGAAAACGAATTAAATATATTTTTATTTATTCTAGAATTAAAACACTATCCTGGTACATGGTACATCCTGGTATACATCGCCATCGTCTTTTTAAATCCTTCGAAGGCAAAATTGTACAACGACTTGAAATTTCTTCGCAGAAGAACCAAGACCGACGGCGACGCTATCATCAAAGTAAACTTTAAAAAGAAATATTTTCCATAATGTGTTGATAATTTAAATCACAGGATATTTTATTTTCACTTTTACCATTAAAATGTAATATTTGAGTGGGCACTTTTTACACCATTGAATTTATTTAATTGTTGTGGATAAATCGAACGTAAGGAAAAAGTACGCCATTTTCTTTTTATGGTAGTTAAATGTCAAAATACCTCAAAATTTTGCTGCAAATGTCCAAGAACTCAGGATGTTTGCTATCAGTCAACTGTAAATATCTCAATTTTCATTGCTGTTGTGGCAAACATCTCGTAACTATCTGCATATATGTCATATTCAAAAAAAAATAATAGTTTTGCTGAAACATAATTGAAACTTATGGGATGCTTGAATATTTGCTACAAGGCGTAAATTTAAAAGGATAGTTGCAGCAAGACTTTCATAAACATCTTGTTTTCTTAGTGTAACTATGCTCAGGTCTGAATGACGCATTTTATCAGAAAATGTATATTTCAAGACTCTTATCTAAATGAAACATGAGCGTTTATTTGTGAAAATTGTGAAAATAATCTTTTCGGAGTCCTTGCGTTGGGTGGGCAGCTTTTAAATCTGTATAATAAACTACAAAAACCTTTATGCAGCCCTAATACTGCTAATATTATTCAAATTTGCAAATTTCCAATAAACAAAATTTGTATCAATAGCTCAGGTACCCAATAAGCAATGAGGTTCGATAAATTTGGAGAATTTTCTTTTACAACCAGTTAAGTTAAAAAAAGTTAAAAAACTTGACACGAAATTCACTACACTAAAATACTCAGTGGCAATCCAATGACGTGTTAATTGAATGTCATCTCGCACAATCAGTGAGATCATTGTTTTTCGCTTGAATTAGCAATCAGACAAATCAATTAATATATAAGTGCAGGTCCAAACACGAAAGTCATCCCGAGAATTCTACTGCACGGAAAATGCACGATGAGCTGATATACAATGTTAGTGGCCAAGGTTTACGAATACGTTTATGAAATATTAATATATTGTTACGAAAATTCAGTCTACGAAAAACTATTCTACGAGTTCGTATCGCTGGATTGTGTACAAAATAAAAACGCACTTATTTTGGTTTTAACTAGTATTATTTCAACTACATCAACAGCTGCGAGACTGCTCACTAACTAATCGGTCACTTTTATTGAATGAATCGCTACCTCATCTATCAATTTACAAAAGAATTTAATATTAATATTTTATTAAAGTAGCACACAACTCTTTTCATGATTGAAAAAATATTTTTCCAATCTAAATTTCATTTTTGTTTATAAATATTTGAGTTAAAATGTCATCGAATGTCGAAAAGGCAGCGCAAATGTAACGTAAAAATTTCATGCTTGAAAAACCGGCGACCGCTTACTAAACATGTTGAGGGTAGCATGCCATTCAAGCGAAAATTACTCAACAGTTCCAGAACTGCTGAGTTCGCTGAATGCAGCCAATGGGTCATACCCAAGAATAATAGAAACAAAGATTGCGCAGAACGTTGTTCAAAACTTGAATCTTCTGCGCATGTACGTAGAAGTTTTTTGACAACTGTTATTTTTCCATTGTGTCAGAATGTTGTTGCAATGTCCATGTGCAGAAATGTCTTGATCAGCACGATAGTTGCTGCATCCACTGACGAAACTGCCGGAAGCCAATGTTTTTTGTTTTCAAAAACAAAATTTCAGTGAAATAAATATTTGTAATTTATGAAATGTCTTAATTTAAATTTCCTTCACTTGACATTCCATAGTTTTTGACGTCAGTAATACAGGGTGTACATGCGCAATGCGTAATCTTATTATTCTATTATTCTTGGGTCATACCCACACTAAGAAAACAAAGATGATTACCAGAAATATCATAGCCCTAAATATCAAGTTATTTACAAATTATTTATATCTTTTTTGAGACAACTATCTCTCAAACATCCGTCAAATACGATAAATATTGTGAGCAACCATCTTTCAAATTTACGATTATGTATACACCCAGTGAAATAGTATATCGAAATTTATACTACGTTTCATATGCTTTTACTATGAACAATAACAGTTTGTGATTTGTTAACATTTCTAGTAAATTTACTATGAATTGTATTGATCATTAATATTTATAGTAAATTGTGTGTCAATTCTTTTTCAACTGTCACAGAGAACATTTTTCCAATCATTTTTTTACATAATTTTTCAACAGCGGCGGGTATTCTATCACAAATTAAATTAAATATTTTTAATTTATTATAACTTTTTGTAGCTGTTGTTATTTGTACAACATGCAGCAGCACTGCGCCAGTGTTTTACAGGTCTTGGGAGGCGATATCTGCATTTTTGTTCTTTGAAATGCAGCGGAATTTCCTGTCTAGTTCGCTCAGCGTCTGCGCCTGGTGTAGCTCCTTCAAACATAGAGTTGGATAATTGTAGCAACCATGTTGCTGGCGGCCCTTGCGGTCGTTTGAAATTCCAAGTCCGTGAACAGTGCACAGGAGCGGAAGGAATAAGACAGAATCGACCTGCTGCGTTTGCGGCTGACAGCGCAGACTGCGCCACAATGTAGGAGGTGCTATTTAATTTGTTTTTTTATTTTATTTAAATATAATAAATACATAAATACGATATAATTTGAAATGTCAATCTTTCCATTCATTTGCTACAGAAGTAAATATGTTATCAATCATAGTAAATTTATATGCAGCAGATTGTAAACAAAAAACATTATTACACATAGTAAATTTGTGACATTTGACAATTTTAAAAAATTCTATGAAAAATTATGTTTTTACTATAAATAACTATAAAAAAGTACGCCATTTTTATTTTTTTATAGTAGAAAAATGTCAAAATACCTCAAAAGTTTTGCTGCAAATGTGCAAGAACTCAGGATGTTTGCTATCAGTCAACTGTAAATATCTCAATTTTCATTGCTGTTGAGGCAAACATCTCCTAACTATCTGCTAATATGTCATATTTAAAACATATTAAGAGTTTGGCTGCAACTTTATTGAAACTTATGGGATTTTTTAATATTTGCTACAAGGCGTAAATTTAAACAGATAGTTGCAGCAGACTTTCATAAACATCTTGTTTTCTTAGTGCAATAAGCAATGAGTTTAAGGTTCCAAAAATATGGAGAATTTTCTTTTACAATCAGTGTGGATGTAATGTCATGATCAAGCCGAAATATGAATTTTATTTCAACGTTGGTTTTCGAAGTATTAAATTAAATGTCAACAAGAAAATTTTTATACCCTACACTAAGAGTGAAAGCGTATATTCAGTTTGGTACGCCGTTTGTAACACCCAGAAGGAAGCATCTTTGGTATGGTAAAGTATATATATTCTTGATCAGCATGACCTCCTGAGTCGATTTAGCGATGTCCGTCTGTCTGTCCGTCTGTCTGTTAAAATTCCTACTACTTTTAAAATTGAAGAGCTAGATAAATGAAACTTATAACTTAAATTACTAATATACCAACGCTGTATGTGCGAAATTGTAGAGATCGGTCCATTGTGATCTATGATCCGACCACTTATGTTCAAATACCTCATATAAAATGTACATATAAAGATCAATTTTTATGTATACGTGCTTAGGTAAACTTTTTTCAGTGGGATCATTGTTTTTCGCTTGAATTAGCAAACAGACAAATCAATTAATATATAAGTGCAGGTCCAAACACGAAAGTCATCCCGAGTACACTGAACCAAACAAGTACATATCTACAATAAAAAAGTACATTATCACAAAGAATATTTCGTTAAAATTGGTCCAATGTAACTGTTCATTGTCACAACGAATCTCCAGTAATACTTCAATGTACAAATTTATTGAATTACAATGTTCGGATCATAAAACAAATTGACAAATATTCATAATCACAATGAATATTTTATTAGCTATATTGAATGCGAGAGTTCATCGTCGCAATGAATCGAATACATACTCTAATGAACGAGATCATAAACAAAAAGTGAATTGTGAATTCAGAAAGTTTTTTCATTTTATTATTTTAATATAAATTCAATTAATATATACATTAAATTAAATGTAATTTCGCACTTCATTTCACTTCACGCAACTAGTTCTTACATTTGTCGCGTCTTTGTGCGAATTAATAAAATGTTTTTTTGTAACAGCAGAGCGCAGCTAACGCTACTAGAAACGAACACGAAAATCGAACATGTCTACTGCAGAATTTCAATGAATATAATTCATTGAAGTATGAAAAAATTCATTAAATTTATTTGTGCGTATTATGAACACTGATTCTTACTGAAAATGAACTGATCATTAAATTCACAAACAAGTTACAAGACAATGTACATTGTCACAATGTATCTTGCATTAAAACGTATGAATTTGCCTCTATGAACAGGATTCGTTAATATTATGAACCAGTTTATTTTCTGTGTATTCTACTGCACGGAAAATGCACGACGAGCTGATATACAATGTTAGTTGCCAAGATTTACGAATGCGTTTATGAAATATTAATATATTTTCATTCATACGCAGATAACATTGATTATTTACGTGTACCTGGCAATGTTATACATAGCAGTGTCGCAATTGGATTCACTGGTTTGATCTTCGAGGCACGCCGTGGATTTAATAATAATACAGCTAATACAGCTAGCTTGCACTTTCAAAGCATAAATACTTGAAAAAATGTACCCACTAATAGTATTTGGGCTCGTAACAAACGCATGCAGTTGTTAAAATATATACAATATTATTTTTGTTATTAAAGCTTCTATCTACATTTGAGTTGACTTTTTGACAGATTAACATTAAAATGTGTACAATTATTAACTATATTACACATACGGTTAAAAGGTGATGATACAACATAATTTGTTCTACTAAATGGAAGATAGAATAATGTATCACCATTTCTACTACTTCTACGATTTTGGTTAAAGGTTATTTATCGTAGAAGCTCTGGTGAATCCAATTTACCAGTAATGAGTTGATGTATATAGATTACATCAGCATTTTTTCTGTGATCTTCAAGTGAATTCTATTTTAATAGCTTCGGCCGATCCTCGTATGGTGGAAGATTGTAATTATCAACCCAATTTAAACCATTGAGAGCGAATCGTACAAAGTTTTTTTGTATATGTTCGATACGATCAGTGTGCACTTTATAAAAGGAGACCATACTGGGGATGCCCCCTATTCATGCAATGCATAGTGTTGATCGTATGAAAGGATTATAGGTAAGAGGAGGGAGGAAAGATATAGTAGTGTCGGTGAATGTTTGTTTTGAACTTGCCAATATCAAAAATGTCGGGAAAAACAGACGCAGGGAGATTGTTCCAAAAACGTATCGTGCGACTGAAGAACGAATTCTCACGGTAATGCGTGGTTCTATTGAGAGCCGAGTGAACTACGAAGGGGTGGGCTTGGTTCGATGCCCGAGTAGAACGAGAGGACACACGACCTGGTGGAATCAGGCCATGTATTTCCCTCGAACACTTACCATTGAAATACCTATAAAACAGGCTTACACACCCTACGGTGCTCAAGAGAACCAATAGAGGATGAAATATTTTCATCCCCTATTAAATATATTGCACGTTGTTGGATTCGATCCAGGAACTCCAAAGAAGATTTTGAAGCCCCTGCCCATATGAGCGAATTGAATTCCATCTTAGGCCGAATATAGGTGGTGTAGACAGTGCGCAAGTCAGCAGGAGTGAAGTATGTCTTACACCGTTTTAAAAAACCGAGGCACTTGGCCGCCTCTTTCGACACGTCAAATATGTGATCATTCCAACGGAGATCACATTGAATTGATATGCCCAGAACGTCAAGAGCAGCTGACTCTGCAATATCCACAGCACCCATATTCAGGAGAGGTAGGGTTGAATCCATTCTTTTGTGAGTTAACAGACAACATTGGGTCTTGCGTGCATTAAAATCAACTCTATTTGCAAGACCCCACTCGGAGATTGTTTTAAGGTCATTATTGAGTGTGTCATTCATAGTGCGTCTTTTACTCTCAATCTCCAAAGAGGTTGGGCGCTTTTTGAACGAGTATGAATGACAAATGTTGCTATCATCTGCAAAGGAATGGATTGGGTTCTGGGTCAATGACAGAAGGTCATTGATAAATACCAGAAATAGGGACGGGGATAGGACGGAACCCTGCGTAACTCCAGAATTGATGAAATGTTGTTCCGAAAGAACACCATCCATCGCAACTCGTATTAAACGACCCTGGAGAAAACTCGATATCCATCGAGTAAAAGATTCAACGACACCATATGCAATTAGTTTTGAAGCGAGGGCTTTATGCCACACTCGATCAAAAGCCTTGGAAATATCAAGAGCAACAGCCTTGCTCTCCCCGAAAAGGTGAACACAATTATTCCACTTTTCGGAGAGGACCGCCATCAAGTCACCTGTGGATCTGGTCCTACGGAAACCGTATTATCGGTCACTGAGCAATGCATTGTGCTCAAGATAGTTCACAAAGTGGAAGTTAATTACGCTCTCCATTACCTTGGAGAGTGCAGAGCATATTGCAATGGGTCGGCAATTGGCAGGGTTCGTGGCCTCGCCCTTTTTCGGAACTGGCTGGACATTGGCAACCTTCCAACAAGATGGAAAAACTCCTGTCGTGTAGGAGATGTTGAAAAGGTTACGCAACGGACAAGCCAGCGTTGACGCGCACTTCTTCAACACATGGGCAGATATGCCATCTGGCCCAGAGGCTTTGTTAATGTTGAGGTTTGCTAAAACCTTTTTAACTGCCGAGTTCGAAAATGTATCTTTGGCATTGTAGAAGAAACAAAATCGACTACAGGCAGTGGTTGATTACTATCTGGGAGCGTTGAATTATTTGCAAATAATTCTGCCAAGAGATTAGCTTTATCAACCGGGTCAGTGAAGGTCTGGCCATTCATACTAAGAGTTGGAGTAGACGATGTCGTCTGATTCTTCACCCTTTTTACAAATGACCAGAAATTTTTACTACCCCTGTGATAGAGTAGGACCTTTTTGCGCGCGTTTTGTTCGTGAAGAAACTTTTCGCGCGAGATCACGGCATTACAGCTTACGAGCTTATTTTCGAAGAAATGTGCCAATTAGAAGAAGATACTAACGCTGGTCCTGATGGTATTCCAAACCATTGGCCTTCTTATTTCATAAATCTCTTTCTGAAAGTTGTTTTCCTCACTTATGGAAATCATCTTTTATATCTCCAGTATTTAAAAAGGGCTGCAAAACAGACGTCAATAACTATCGACCAATCGCAAAATTATCTTGTATTCCTAAACTTTTCGAACGTATGGTTTATCATTCCATTAAAAAACATTGCCATGATATTATTGACACCCGTCAACATGGCTTTGTAAATAGTAGATCAACTGTCTCTAATCTCCTGGACTTTACTAGCTTTAGTCTACGTTCAATTGAATCACGAAACCAAGTTGATTGCATTTACACTGATTTCAGTAAGGCTTTTGATAAACTTTCACATAAACTAATTATATTTAAATTGAAACTGCTAGGGTTTCCTCAGTATTTTATAGACTGGGTGGAATCATATCTGAATACACGCTCTTATCAAATTCGTTTTCGTGGCTGCTTATCATCTGCCTTTATCGCAACATCTGGTGTGCCCCAAGGTAGTCACTTAGGACCTCTATTATTCATATTGGCCATAAATGATGTATCACATAGCATCACCAGTTCTCGTTTGCTCATATATGCTGACGATATAAAACTGTATAAAGAAATAAAAAAAGGGACGATTGTGAATTACTTCAGGATGATCTGAAGTCCTTTGAAGTTTGGTGTCAAAAAAACAGCTTAATATTAAATGCAAGCAAATGCCAAACAGTGTCATTTACTCGAAAAAGATCAAAACTATGTTTCAATTACAGAATTTCTAATCAAACTCTACACCGAGCTGACTTTATTAAGGATCTTGGCATAGTCTTTGATGATAAGCTGACTTTTAATGTTCATATTGATACAATTTGCAGTAAAGCATCTGCAATGCTGGGATTTGTAAAACGTTGGGCCAAAGAATTCAACAACACATTAGTGACACAAACATTATATACAACATTGGTGCGACCACACCTTGAATATGCTTCTCATGTCTGGTCTCCAAAGTATAAATCTCATATTAGCCGAATTGAAAGAATTCAAAAAAGGTTCGTTAGATTTGGATTATACCATTTTAATTGGGTAGATCATAATAATCTACCACCTTATTCAGATCGTTTGATCTTAATAGGATTGCAACCCTTAGAAGTAAGGAGAAAAACTGCAGATATTGTATATATACATCAGCTATCTACAGGAATAATAGATTCTCCTGAGCTCTTAAACTATTTTAAAATCAATGACAATCGTAGAAGTATTCGTACTAATACTAATATTTTGTATGTACCTTTTAATAGAACAAACTATGGTACAGGTGCTCCTTTTAATCGCATGTGTACCTTTGCAAACAACTGTTCTTTTTTCAATCTCTCTACGTCCAAATTAACTCTTAAAAGTAATCTGCGACGCATTTACTAATATTATATATTGTGTAATAAAAATTTTATTAATTTGTGATGTATATAAAATACATGTTGTGAATTGTCCGAGCCAAATAATTGGTAAATATTTCCAGATAATGTTTTCACTAGCATAAAAACTCTCTTGGTATTAGCTGTGAGAAAATAAAATATTTTATATTATAACAATACATTTAAAAAAAAAACATCTGTACCGAGTACGTTCCTGGCTTAGTGTTAAACCTTATGTTTGAGAAAGTGAGAAATAGCTAGCTGTAGTAGCTAAACTATATTATTATTATTCCTAGCCTGTATACGAAGTCTTTCAGTCTCAGCATTCTTGTTAGAACGCCAAGTCTGAAAGGCTTCCTCTTTCGACCTGACTGCAATCCTGCAAGTCTCATTGAACCAAGAGTGGTCTTTAGGTTTAATGCTAATTTTTTTAGAAGGTATGAAGGACCACATACCGAATAAAATAATATTTTGTACCATTAAAGCCGCAGCATTTATGTCTCTGTCAGCGAAACACAATTTCCAATTAAAGTTGCGAAAAAAATCATTTAACGCAACCCAATTTGCTTTTTCGTAAAGCCATACAGTCCTCTTCGGGGCTTTAATCGAAGAGGTGCGTAAACTAGAATACGAAAACTCAGCGGAAACAGTACAGTGGTCGGAATTACCAAGAGGTGCAAGGACTTTTACATCATATTTTTCATGATGTGAAGTCAGAAAAAGGTCTAGGACTTTTGGGCTTTGCCCGCCGACGCGTGGAATATACGTCGGCTCCTTCACCATTTGAGTGAGTTGGTTGCACTCGGCAAAAAGCTCAACATAACATCCCTCCTGTGTTGATAGACCCGAGTGGCTCAACCAAGTGGCGTTGTGCACATTAAAATCGCCCGCAACAACAATTTCACTGCCTGGAAATTGCTCCAATATATTTGAAATCGAATCAGATAAGGCATCCAGCTTATTACAGGTGGAAACCCTATCTAAATTCGGACTCCTATAAAGAAAGCACAAGTGCATGATGTGTGTTTGGATTTTGAATTTAACCCAAATAGTATTAAATTCGCTATCCGACACACTATGTTGTTGCTGCAGTTGATACGCAACGTCACTCCGAATAAAAAGAGCAAGACCCCTAAGGGCAGAGAATAATGGCAATAGGTGATAACCAGGTATATAAAAATCCAGTGGATCTGCACCCTCATTAACCTGGGTCTCACCTAGTGCCCTTATTTGTGGCCTATAGATGGACACATACGCATATACCGAGAAAAAGTTCGCCCTCAGCCCACGAATGTTGCAAAAATCTATACGAAAGTTTTGCGACATTTGTGCCACTGTGCAAATTCAAAACATACAAACATACTAGCAGCGTGCGGCAGATGAAACAAACAGTTGAGAGCGCAAGCTAAGCCGTGGTGAGTGTTATGCCTTCACTACTGCACAGATTACGCACTCAGTGCAGCCTCAGTTGCGCACGCTAGTAGCTTGGAGTAGGAAAGGGGAGGGACAGAATACGAAAAGACAAGTATATGCAGTTGCGGCAAAGAGCATAAAGAAGTCCCTTGCGTTGACAATTGCAAAATGAAGCGGCAGTGTGTGGGTGAAACTGGTTTTTTTTTGATTTATTTTTGTTCTATTTTTTTTTCTGTTGCGAGAGTGAGTTATTATTTTTCTGTTTTTATTGTTTTGTAATATTGGGCGATGCGCTTAATTTATTTTAATTTAAAATGTGTTTTTTATTATTATTTTAGTATTATTATTGTTGTTATTGACGGCACTAGACGACACTAAGCATGATTTATGTCTAACAAAACTAAGACGACGGACGAAACGACGGAAAATTATAAATATATGAGATCGGCGCGACACGTCCTTCCCCCATTATTACTCGACTAACATTTTCCTCTTTTAACATATAGTTATACTCTATATTATTTCTCTTTCGAGATAATACCATAGACTGACACTTATCTGGATTAAGTACCAAATGATTCTTAAAACACCAAATCTCAAAAAAATTTAAATCTGTCTGCAGTAATTTAGCGTCCTTCTCATCCTTGATAGTCTTATAAATTTTCATGTCATCGGCATGAATTAATAGATTGGAGTACTTTATATTGTATATGACATCATTAATCGTCAAAATAAATAAAAGAGTTCCAATATGGCTACCCTGAGGTACCCCGGATATTGCAATAAAAGGTGAAGATGAAACTTTTCTGAAACGTATTTGATATGACCGATCAGATAAATAAGATTGTATCCATTTCACAAAGAATTCTGGAAAACCAAGTATATTTAATTTGAACAAAATTAAATTGTGAGGAAGTTTGTCGAAAGCTTTACTGAAGTAATTATATATGCAATCAACTTGATTTCCTGACTCGATTTCGCCAGTTGTGAATGAGGTGAAATCCAGTAGGTTTGATACCGTGGATCTACGGTAACAAATCCATGCTGACGTGTTGTAATTACATGTTTACAATGAATTTTTACATGATCATACACAATGCGTTCAAACAATTTCGGGATAGATGAGAGTTTAGCAATTGGTCTATAATTGGTAACATCGTTTTTGCACCTTTTTTTAAAAATTGGACTTATACATTTTTCCAAAAATTTTGGAAAATTACCTTCATTTATTGATTTATCAGGTAGATTAAAATCCCCCATCATTAAAATATCGTCAGAACTATTAAGTAAATCTAGTACAAAATCAACTGACTTCGATAAAGTCTCAAAGGCTTCAACATTACTTTTAGGAGGAATATATGCATTTAAGATATATACACAGGAATTGTGTAATACAATCTTAACACAAATAAGCTCTAATGTAGAAGCAACAGGTATTTCTACTAAGGAACTTATAAAAGTATTATTGACTGCAATTAAAACACCACCACCGACTGGAGAATTTTCACACTCAAACCGATCTTTTCTAAAGATATTGAAACTATTATCAAATATTTCAATACTTAAATAGCTATTATTTAACCAAGTCTCAGTTAATGCAATAAGATCATATTCAAAAGTTTGAGCAGCTAAAAAAATATCTCGAGTCTTTCCTGTACACTGCCACCGGAGCAGGTGCTGTTGCAGCTGTAGAACTTACTTTAATTCCTTTTAATATATAGTATTATAACTTATATGCGTTTTCTTTTTTTTTATAGTTAAACCAGATATGTAAGAAAAATATGCCTTTGGTAATTTTTCATCGTTTTTGGGAATTGGTAATTAGCACACGCAAAAATTACCACATGTCATATTTTTCTCTCATGTGGGAAAAAAATTACCACATGTACGATTTTTCTGTCATGTAGGATAAAAATTACCACATATAGTATTTTTCTGCCATGTGCGCAAAAAATTACCCAGCAACAGATTTTACAACACATAAAAAAATGAGCACACTGACGGTTTTCAAATTCTACCTGAAAATTCACAACATAAACAACAAGTGCCAAATATTCTATGCAAATTTTCAACAAGAAAAAAAAAAATAAAACTATGGCTCAAAATAAAAGAATATTAGAAACGACTACAAAAGAGAATTTTATAAGAATATCTCCAACCTCTACGTAAGTTATAATATTTTGATAAAATACATATAAGTCTAGTATAAAAAATATTTATATAGAACGAGCAATGGAAATTGCTTAATTTGTGAATCGGCGGAAAATACGTGTGTTTGTCCCTCAACATCTCAGAGGACAGAAGTTGCTGAGACATTAATTGACATGAATGATTGAATAAGAACCCAAAACACAAATGAATGTACAGTTGTTTTGGAAATAAACGACTTCCACGAGTTAAGTGGTGAACTGACGGAATCATTTTGTAGTGTGGATGACGAAGGCCCGTTAAAAAAAAGGTAAACAATTGTAATGTACCTCAAAAATAATAAACTAATTATATTTAAATTGAAACTGCTAGGGTTTCCTCAGTATTTTATAGACTGGGTGGAATCATATCTGAATACACGCTCTTATCAAATTCGTTTTCGTGGCTGCTTATCATCTGCCTTTATCGCAACATCTGGTGTGCCCCAAGGTAGTCACTTAGGACCTCTATTATTCATATTGGCCATAAATGATGTATCACATAGCATCACCAGTTCTCGTTTGCTCATATATGCTGACGATATAAAACTGTATAAAGAAATAAAAAAAGGGACGATTGTGAATTACTTCAGGATGATCTGAAGTCCTTTGAAGTTTGGTGTCAAAAAAACAGCTTAATATTAAATGCAAGCAAATGCCAAACAGTGTCATTTACTCGAAAAAGATCAAAACTATGTTTCAATTACAGAATTTCTAATCAAACTCTACACCGAGCTGACTTTATTAAGGATCTTGGCATAGTCTTTGATGATAAGCTGACTTTTAATGTTCATATTGATACAATTTGCAGTAAAGCATCTGCAATGCTGGGATTTGTAAAACGTTGGGCCAAAGAATTCAACAACACATTAGTGACACAAAAATTATATACAACATTGGTGCGACCACACCTTGAATATGCTTCTCATGTCTGGTCTCCAAAGTATAAATCTCATATTAGCCGAATTGAAAGAAATCAAAAAAGGTTCGTTAGATTTGGATTATACCATTTTAATTGGGTAGATCATAATAATCTACCACCTTATTCAGATCGTTTGATCTTAATAGGATTGCAACCCATATACATCAGCTATCTACAGGAATAATAGATTCTCCTGAGCTCTTAAACTATTTTAAAATCAATGACAATCGTAGAAGTATTCGTACTAATACTAATATTTTGTATGTACCTTTTAATAGAACAAACTATGGTACAGGTGCTCCTTTTAATCGCATGTGTACCTTTGCAAACAACTGTTCTTTTTTCAATCTCTCTACGTCCAAATTAACTCTTAAAAGTAATCTGCGACGCATTTACTAATATTATATATTGTATAATAAAAATTTTATTAATTTGTGATGTATATAAAATACATGTTGTGAATTGTCCGAGCCAAATAATTGGTAAATATTTCCAGATAATGTTTTCACTAGCATAAAAACTCTCTTGGTATTAGCTGTGAGAAAATAAAATATTTTATATTATAACAATACATTTAAAAAAAAAAACATCTGTACCGAGTACGTTCCTGGCTTAGTGTTAAACCTTATGTTTGAGAAAGTGCGAAATAGCTAGCTGTAGTAGCTAAACTATATTATTATTATTCCTAGCCTGTATACGAAGTCTTTCAGTCTCAGCATTCTTGTTAGAACGCCAAGTCTGAAAGGCTTCCTCTTTCGACCTGACTGCAATCCTGCAAGTCTCATTGAACCAAGAGTGGTCTTTAGGTTTAATGCTAATTTTTTTAGAAGGTATGAAGGACCACATACCTAATAAAATAATATTTTGTACCATTAAAGCCGCAGCATTTATGTCTCTGTCAGCGAAACACAATTTCCAATTAAAGTTGCGAAAAAAATCATTTAACGCAACCCAATTTGCTTTTTCGTAAAGCCATACAGTCCTCTTCGGGGCTTTAATCGAAGAGGTGCGTAAACTAGAATACGAAAACTCAGCAGAAACAGTACAGTGGTCGGAATTACCAAGAGGTGCAAGGACTTTTACATCATATTTTTCATGATGTGAAGTCAGAAAAAGGTCTAGGACTTTTGGGCTTTGCCCGCCGACGCGTGGAATATACGTCGGATCCTTCACCATTTGAGTGAGTTGGTTGCACTCGGCAAAAAGCTCAACATAACATCCCTCCTGTGTTGATAGACCCGAGTGGCTCAACCAAGTGGCGTTGTGCACATTAAAATCGCCCGCAACAACAATTTCACTGCCTGGAAATTGCTCCAATATATTTGAAATCGAATCAGATAAGGCATCCAGCTTATTACAGGTGGAAACCCTATCTAAATTCGGACTCCTATAAAGAAAGCACAAGTGCATGATGTGTGTTTGGATTTTGAATTTAACCCAAATAGTATTAAATTCGCTATCCGACACACTATGTTGTTGCTGCAGTTGATACGCAACGTCACTCCGAATAAAAAGAGCAAGACCCCTAAGGGCAGAGAATAATGGCAATAGGTGATAACCAGGTATATAAAAATCCAGTGGATCTGCACCCTCATTAACCTGGGTCTCACCTAGTGCCCTTATTTGTGGCCTATAGATGGACACATACGCATATACCGAAAAAAAGTTCGCCCTCAGCCCACGAATGTTGCAAAAATCTATACGAAAGTTTTGCGACATTTGTGCCACTGTGCAAATTCAAAACATACAAACATACTAGCAGCGTGCGGCAGATGAAACAAACAGTTGAGAGCGCAAGCTAAGCCGTGGTGAGTGTTATGCCTTCACTACTGCACAGATTACGCACTCAGTGCAGCCTCAGTTGCGCACGCTAGTAGCTTGGAGTAGGAAAGGGGAGGGACAGAATACGAAAAGACAAGTATATGCAGTTGCGGCAAAGAGCATAAAGAAGTCCCTTGCGTTGACAATTGCAAAATGAAGCGGCAGTGTGTGGGTGAAACTGGTTTTTTTTTGATTTATTTTTGTTCTATTTTTTTTTCTGTTGCGAGAGTGAGTTATTATTTTTCTGTTTTTATTGTTTTTTAATATTGGGCGATGCGCTTAATTTATTTTAATTTAAAATGTGTTTTTATTATTATTTTAGTATTATTATTGTTGTTATTGACGGCACTAGACGACACTAAGCATGATTTATGTCTAACAAAACTAAGACGACGGACGAAACGACGGAAAATTATAAATATATGAGATCGGCGCGACACGTCCTTCCCCCATTATTACTCGACTAACATTTTCCTCTTTTAACATATAGTTATACTCTATATTATTTCTCTTTCGAGAAAATACCATAGACTGACACTTATCTGGATTAAGTACCAAATGATTCTTAAAACACCAAATCTCAAAAAAATTTAAATCTGTCTGCAGTAATTTAGCGTCCTTCTCATCCTTGATAGTCTTATAAATTTTCATGTCATTGGCATGAATTAATAGATTGGAGTACTTTATATTGTATATGACATCATTAATCGTCAAAATAAATAAAAGAGTTCCAATATGGCTACCCTGAGGTACCCCGGATATTGCAATAAAAGGTGAAGATGAAACTTTTCTGAAACGTATTTGATATGACCGATCAGATAAATAAGATTGTATCCATTTCACAAAGAATTCTGGAAAACCAAGTATATTTAATTTGAACAAAATTAAATTGTGAGGAAGTTTGTCGAAAGCTTTACTGAAGTAATTATATATGCAATCAACTTGATTTCCTGACTCGATTTCGCCAGTTGTGAATGAGGTGAAATCCAGTAGGTTTGATACCGTGGATCTACGGTAACAAATCCATGCTGACGTGTTGTAATTACATGTTTACAATGAATTTTTACATGATCATACACAATGCGTTCAAACAATTTCGGGATAGATGAGAGTTTAGCAATTGGTCTATAATTGGTAACATCGTTTTTGCACCTTTTTTTAAAAATTGGACTTATACATTTTTCCAAAAATTTTGGAAAATTACCTTCATTTATTGATTTATCAGGTAGATTAAAATCCCCCATCATTAAAATATCGTCAGAACTATTAAGTAAATCTAGTACAAAATCAACTGACTTCGATAAAGTCTCAAAGGCTTCAACATTACTTTTAGGAGGAATATATGCATTTAAGATATATACACAGGAATTGTGTAATACAATCTTAACACAAATAAGCTCTAATGTAGAAGCAACAGGTATTTCTACTAAGGAACTTATAAAAGTATTATTGACTGCAATTAAAACACCACCACCGACTGGAGAATTTTCACACTCAAACCGATCTTTTCTAAAGATATTGAAACTATTATCAAATATTTCAATACTTAAATAGCTATTATTTAACCAAGTCTCAGTTAATGCAATAAGATCATATTCAAAAGTTTGAGCAGCTAAAAAAATATCTCGAGTCTTTCCTGTACACTGCCACCGGAGCAGGTGCTGTTGCAGCTGTAGAACATACTTTAATTCCTTTTAATATATAGTATTATAACTTATATGCGTTTTCTTTTTTTTTATAGTTAAACCAGATATGTAGGAAAAATATGCCTTTGGTAATTTTTCATCGTTTTTGGGAATTGGTAATTAGCACACGCAAAAATTACCACATATCATATTTTTCTCTCATGTGGGAAAAAAATTACCACATGTACGATTTTTCTGTCATGTAGGATAAAAATTACCACATATAGTAATTTTCTGCCATGTGCGCAAAAAATTACCCAGCAACAGATTTTACAACACATAAAAAAATGAGCACACTGACGGTTTTCAAATTCTACCTGAAAATTCACAACATAAACAACAAGTGCCAAATATTCTATGCAAATTTTCAACAAGAAAAAAAAAATAAAACTATGGCTCAAAATATAAGAATATTAGAAACGACTACAAAAGAGAATTTTATAAGAATATCTCCAACCTCTACGTAAGTTATAATATTTTGATAAAATACATATAAGTCTAGTATAAAAAATATTTATATAGACGAGCAATGGAAATTGCTTAATTTGTGAATCGGCGGAAAATACGTGTGTTTGTCCCTCAACATCTCAGAGGACAGAAGTTGCTGAGACATTAATTGACATGAA
Organism: Dryomyza anilis; assembly: GCA_951804985.1. Lineage (NCBI taxonomy): Eukaryota > Metazoa > Arthropoda > Insecta > Diptera > Dryomyzidae > Dryomyza > Dryomyza anilis. The sequence continues at coordinate 50,933,335 of OX638133.1, read as the reverse complement.
TGATTGAATAAGAACCCAAAACACAAATGAATGTACAGTTGTTTTGGAAATAAACGACTTCCACGAGTTAAGTGGTGAACTGACGGAATCATTTTGTAGTGTGGATGACGAAGGCCCGTTAAAAAAAAGGTAAACAATTGTAATGTACCTCAAAAATAATTTAAACATTTATTATTAATAAATTTAGAGTTTTGGGCTAGTTTACTAAATGAAAAAGTTGCATTCAATGAATTTTTATATCCATCCATGAGAAGATTGATATCATATATATCGTGCCTTCCACACTCCTCAGCGAATGTAGAGAGAATTTTTTCTAAAATAAACTTGAACAAAAACCGAATTCGAAATAAGTTATCAACAGAAATGATGAGAAGTATTTTATATGCCAAAAGTCTATCCCATACTGGGAAGTCTAGTGATATTAAATTAAATGATTTTCACTATGATCTTTACTCTAGTGAGATTTATAAAAAAAAAATAATTTTAATTTACCTTTAAATATTTTCATTTATTTTATTGATGCACATATTTTTTTTTATTAATTTATCCAAGAATTTAATTCAAATTATTATTTTTTTAAGTAAGTAAATAAGTGTATTTTTAATGTGATACTTAACCCTTATTAATTAAGGAAAGAACTGAATTTAATGAACTCAATAATTTAATTATAACGAATTTTATTTATCTTGTAAAAAAAAAAACAAAAAAAAGGGGTAATTTTGTAATATAATTTGTTGCATAAATTAATTTGTTTTACACTTATTTCCACACAATTGAAAAATTGTCTTAGTCGAATTAAATTCTGAATTGGTGTGAGGTATTTAAATATTAGTTTTTTACTAAGCATTTTTAATTACTATATTATTCTTTATATGGGTTTTAAACTCTATTGACATGGGGTTAAAATCCATTCTTGAGATTTAATTATTTTTGTTAAAATTAATAATTTTTTTTTATTTATGTACAGATATTGATATCAAGGAATAGATATATGTTAGAACGACGATTCAACAAATAAGTGTTTAATTACAGTATATTAATTAATTCTGAAATATTGTAATATTTTAATGCTTAATTTTATCATTATTGTTTTAATTGATTTTATAATTATTTTTATATTGATGTAAAATAATAATAAAAATATGCAAAAGGTATTTTTGTATGGTATGAAAAAGGTGTTGTTAATCTATACATTCCGTTTTTCATACACACCTACAGTACGTTAACGGACCGTCGAAACGCAATCTCAACGGACTCACTCCGTAGTTTGTCCAGAATGACGGTCCGTTAACGGACCATCGAAACGTAGTATCAACGGATTTACTCCGTATTTCATCCAGTATGACGGTCCGTAAACGTACCGTCGAAAAGTAGTCTCAACGGACTCACTCCGTTTGTCATCCAGTATGACGGTCCGTTAACGTACCGTCGAAACGTACTCTCAACGGATTCGAAATCCGTTTCGATGTTCCTCTTTATCCGTTCACTGGACCGTTTTCGTATCCAGAAAACGGAACGTTTACGGAATCGTATTCCGTATTGCTGTTTCGTATACGGCACTGTTTTGTTTCTTGGGGATATATATATAGATTTAAAACCGTTAGAATTTATTTATTTTGATTAGAATTCAATAATATTTCGATTTTCTTTACTTCACCTTTTATTTGCTATTGCAATATTCCTAAGTTTACCGTATTTCATGAAAATATATAAAAAATTATTTAACTAAGTTATTCTATTGATATTATTTATAGATATTTAGTCATTTTTCATTAATATATTGATTTTATTCATATAATTCTTAATTATGTGATAATGTGGAATATTTTGTGGTAATATATAGTATTTTTTAATAATAAGTACTATTTTTTGGTACTGAGGTATTTTTTGGTAATTTGAGGGAATTTGTGGTAAATGTAGTATTTTGTGGTAAATAAAGGATTTTTTAGTAATTTGTGGTAATTTGAGATAAATTGTTGTAAATATCCTCTGTGGTAATTTGTGAGAATTTGCTGTGGTATAATGAGAATTCTTGTGGTAATTTCATCTGGCGACACTGAATTAAACCTTTAATTATGGAAATATATGCGCTTGAATTCAAGTGTAATATTAAGGTCGAATCACATATTATTTACAGCTTACAATTAAGTTAAACCTCGAATGTATATTGAATGTCGGAATTCAAGTTTAGTTGAAGGTTAGATTCAATTGGATAAAAAGCTACCAGTTTTGCTGGAGAACGCTATGGTTTTTAAGATTACAATTACGAACGCTTTTCTCCAGCGGATGCTTCGATATCCGTGTTCAATATACATTCGAAAATCACTTAATATCCAGGTTTTTGGTTTATTGAGTATTAATAAAAATCGACTTTACTCAAAACTTGAAGCAAATGCTCCGAATTGTCAAAATGTTTCGCATTTCATTTAATTAAAATACTAAAAACTATTTGCTAATGTTCAAAATCATAAAATTTTTAATTGGTAGGTATTAATAAAAAAACTGACCATTTACTATAAAAATTTTGAAATAAATTCAAAAATTTGCTCAAAAATATATATAAGCAAAGTAAATTTTTTTTTTTATTAATATGGCCCAATGTTATCTTAGGTGAAGTTGTCCTCTTTCGACATGTACCTGAAGTAAATTAATAAATAAAAATTAACATAAGAATACATTTAATATGTACATTAATTAGTATATGCGTAAATGAATATAAAATACAAAAATATATAAACTAATAAAGAAATAAATTTTAAAATAACGGCCGGAAGTGAAATAAGTGAGAAAAAGGTGAGTAAATGCCTAAATGAATAAATGCATAATTATACAAATGAAAGTAAATAAATTTATTAATTATACAAAAGATATTATAAATGAAATTGAATAAAAGAATTAATTATACATAAATAAACACATAAATACCTTAAGAGACTATTCTCTTGCTCTGCAATGTGCATTATCTTTAAGTAGACATCTTGTGACGGCAGCTTATGTTTAAATATCAAACGATCCTTCTTAAAAAGACAACGTTTAAAATATATTCTAACAACTAAACTATTCATAATAAAAACCCATATAGCAAAATGTCCACACTGTGAGCGCACGCATTCGAGTTTTCTCTCACAAATGAGCTAATATTGCAGACATGTGCGTCATCATATGTGCATCAATAGCATCGCACACGTGCGAGAAAATAGTATGCGGCGCATATGAGACCTATATGCCCTTCATTTGAGCCACAATAAGCACGCAGACGTGCGGAAATCTACGCATTTTAGACTCATATAGCTCTCAAGAATGCGTCTAATAAAAAATTGAAAATTTAAAAAAAGCGAATTTTTGTTGACGAAAAACAAAGTGTTTATGTCTGTTGGTGTGACGATGACTTCTACAGCGATCAACACCCGCTGCTTTCGTTCGATTCTCGACTTATCTCCGACGTTATGATGCGACGACTACAGTTAACCGCTCCTCTTGTCGGTCTCGCTTTGCCCCTATTCATCTGCGTACTTGGCTCGGCGTACAAATGGAAATTTTAGCGATTGTTCTTTTTCGATGAATGTCACTTGCGCTCTTCGACTTTATTGTTGCGATGGAGTTTTCCATTGGTGACGGCATCTTTAATGTCATAATTAAAATATGTGTATGAATTAATAACAAAATTATGTGCGGTTAAGTGCGGTGGCACATCAACCTTTGCCTCTTCCGTATCTATGACTGCATCTATGAATGCATTTTCCCATACATACCTGCATATTCGGCGTCCCCTCTTGCTCCATCAAAAACCTTCAACGTGTTGGTCTTCTGACATTATGTCCACCACTTCTAGTACTACTGTTGTTGTGACGATGCCAAAATACCGTCACCGAAAGAGGTACCAGGTGCAGAGCGTTTATTAATGACACAGAATTTGTAACTATAAGGAGACCGTGCCAACATGCCCAGATGGTGTGTCAAATCACCGCATACACCTCGGTAACTGGTCGCTGGACGTGCTGCAAATGCGGCTGTTGATGCGATGGCTTCCCATCCCATTCGCCGGCTGTTTGTGCCTGCTGCAGTTGACATCATTGATGAGCAAATCGCCGCATACACCGCAGCAACTGGACATGCTGCAAATGCGGCAACTGGCTTTAACCTTAATGCAATTAAACGCCAACGAATATAATTTTGTCATTTGTTTTTATTTTTCACATAACAAAAAAAAAACCTTCAAAAAATTAAAAATTACATATTGCTTAGACAAAATTAAAAACTTTTTTTGCGAAGTGTTTTTATTATATTTCAAATTCATATATATTTTAATATCCTTACCTTCATAAGTCTCCACAAATTGTATGCCACATTTTATATATGGGCCATTCCACACCAAATCGACCAAGAAATGTAAATTTTGAGATTTTACCTTTTCGATTTCAAAGAAAATTGGGCAGCAGATAAAGCTTATTGAGATATGCATTGACCATTTTTTTTATTTTTTTCGACCACTACTTCTAGAGATACAGTTCTTCAAAATTACAAAAAATGGGCCAAAAATCACTTTTGTATGGTTGTTCATATTTCAATATCTCTTAAAGTAGATATTTGAAGTGCTAGGATAATGACGACGGGCCACATTTTCAAGTTTAGAATTTACAACTTTACCTTTAAAACGAGCCATCAACGCATTTTTTAGCATTTAGCATTTCTACTTTAAGAGATATTGAAATATGAAAAACCATACAAAAGTGATTTTTGGCAAATTTTTTGTAACTTTGAAGCACTGTATCTCTGGAAGTAGAGGTCGAAAAAAATAAAAATGCATATCTCAATAAGCTTTATCAGCTGCCCAAATTTCATTGAAATCAAAGAAGGTGAGTTCCAATCACTGGTCGATTTGGTGTGGAATGGCCCTTATCACTTATAATAAACATTTAACTAAAAATTACAACACGAAAACGCATCACACAAAAAAAGATACCACGAAATAAAAAATTCACCACACCTGACTTACCACTACAGACATTTTGGGTTCAAACGATAACTGATTTTTACAACCAGTTACAATTTTCCAGAACTAAATTTACTTCTCATAAATTCACCATCTAATCGAAATCATCATCAATTTCACCACACTCAACTTACCACTATCGAAAAACGAATTTGCACATAGGCAGTACTAGGCCTCTGACGAAAAGTTATAAATAAATTTTAGTTTTCGTCGCATAGAGTGCGTTTTGCTTATTTCGCTTGTTTTTATCATATTTATTCACCAAAACTTTTAATTAGAAGAGCGTACTGATACATACTCCCCACTACAACTCACCACTACAACTCACCACTACAAAACTCACCTCTCATAAATTCACCATTTCAGTAGTTACGTCACCACACTAAACTCACCACTATCGAAAAAAATTGGTGCACCCAAGTATTACTAGGCTTGGGACGAAAAGTTGTCGAGTTACAATTTTAATTTGTGTCCGGCAGATGACGCTATGCACAATTTATTATTCTGTGCAATATGCCCACATTCGTGCGACTTTCGTGCAAGTTGCATACTGTCATATTGCCATCATTTATAGTCGCACTTTATGCCCCGCATTTTGTATTCATTCGTGCGACTTTCATGTGAGTTTTATGCCTTCAAATTGAATTCATTTTAATAGCATTTTACAATCACGCATGCAGCTTTCGTGCGACATTTTTTTCTATAATATTACCATCAGATAAGTCTCACGTTGTGATGCCTCATTTCCGTATCACGATTTCCATTTTAGTGCAAATTTCATAGCATGCAGTGAGTTCATATTGCTCGCATATAGCCCGCACTCATGCGCACGCACGACATGAGACTCATACGACTCGCATTTACCTCGCACATATGCGCCCGCATTCTGTGATTGTTTTGTGAGATGCACGTTTTGTTATCTGGGTACCTTGTAATGAACTGTTTCTCCTGCACTGTATGCTTCAGCAGTCCCTGCACGCAACATAACACTTTAGGTCCCATCATGGGACCTGGCTGGGACATGGCTGCCAAACATAATATTAAATAAATAACAATATTAAAATTTCTAAAAGATTTTAATATCAAATCTTCCAAAAAACAATTTATCTCCTTACCTGTTGTACCTAACACATGCATGATGAGATTCTTCTACTTCATATCCTACACACAAGCGTACCGGAATCGCCTTAATCCTGCAGCCGCGCTACTGCTCCGGGAATAATGTACGTGTATTTTATATCGTTGTTCCCGGGCAGTGGCCACCTTTTCTTCTTCTTTCTCAGCTTCCATGTCACCAACTTTATAATATTAAAACTTAATCAATTACTAATGCATATTTTTATTAGACTTACGATCTGGTCATCGTCCATGATCATAAATACTATTATAATCGTTCTCGTCGCTATTCAGATCAGGGCAATTACAAATAAATTTTACACACACAAATCGCTCGTCCCGTGAAAAATTTCTTTTTTAATATGTGGTAGTCTTCTTCACAGTCAAAATCAATGTGAGCTTTCCCAGTGACGAGTTCCCATGGAGTTCCCAGTGACGAGTTCCCATGAAATAGTAGGAACTTTCTTAGTACCTTCACGGAACTCTGCTTGGAATTCCGTTTTGATTAGCCCCTACAGACGACTAAACGTGACATCGATTTCCAACGGAATTTCCGCTCTCTTTCTACACTATTTGAAGCAGCCAAATCTAACCAAAACAGAAACTGAACGAACCTCTTTTTTTGTTTTATTTTGCTCTCCCGCTCTCTTTCTCGAAATCTGACGTATATTCCACCGGAATAGAATGTCAGAAACGACGGCCAATTCCGAGTTAATTCCTGTGGAATGGAGGAATTAGAGATGACATGAAATGCAAAGGTTGATTTTTTGAAATGCAATTCTTTATTTAGTTTTGCAATATTTCTTTACATATTATATAACACTATACTTATTTATACATACATATTAAATAAATACATACTGAACTTCTCAAAAACACACAAATGCATATAGATGAATTTAAATCATGTGAAAACTAAACACTAATTATGAACACACAATTTCCGGCGCCGAGATGTTGAGTTCGGGAAAGTTATACGCAGTAGCCAACGTGCTGGATGTTAGTCATTTAGACGCTTATGAACTGCTGATTTTGCACACTGAAACAGGTAGATGCACATCTAACGTTTGCACAGATAACGACATTTCCCAGGCTATCGAGGGTTCGACACGGTACAGAGATGTGCAGGAAAATCCTTTGCATGACAAAAATGTCATCATAATCTAAAAAAAACTTTATTTTAATATTTATTCAATAACAAATATTTTTAAACATACCATTCACGTTACATGATGTAGCGGCGGTACACGAGAACGCTGCAATCCAATCGACGCATTGACGGCGTTTTACGTATAAACCTGATTAATGTCTACAATACGTCTGCACAACACATACCGGGTAATAACCAAACTTATAGCGACAACTGGCAGCTTCATAGCGTGCTTTCTGCACATACGAACGACTGTCGGCTGCCGGAGAAAAACATTTAAAACTGAACTTATTTGTATCATACGCGTGGTCACTTACCAATGCGTCCAGTCATCACAGCCAATGTTTTTTTATGATGCGGGAAATGTGCGTTACAGTCTGCGGATCGATTAACTTTCGGCGACTTTATTTTGGGTAGCCACTACAGCACAATCGGCACCTTTAATTTTCAGGCATATTCTTTAAAGGGCAGTACTTGGTATTTGCCAACTTGGTAGAGACGGCCTTCCTACGAGAAGATCGTAATGTGCCTATCGAAGCCGGCCGAACGTCCGCTTGACAAATAAAGTGCTTTATTAGTCGTTTTAATTTAATAACTTTGTAGAAAATATTTATAATTAAACAGCACACGCGTCCTACAGCGTTCGTCGTCCATTTTGAATTGAATGAAAATTTTATCGATGACGTTTAACTCATCGAACAACAAAGCAAACAAAAAAAAAATCTCTCTCAGAATGAGAGGTGAAAAAGGAATAGGTTGTTTTTTTTTTTTTTTGTTTTTAGAATTGATTTCAGAAATAAAATTTCAAATAATTTAAATTTATTAAGTAGGTATCATGATGCATCATGGTAGGTATATTTGTACAAAAAGCACTTTGGTAATTTCGTTATAAAAATTTCAAACATTTAAAAATTAAAATAAGTAATTTTAGTGTGAAAATAAAAATTACTCATTTTTCTGCTTTGCGCAACTTTTAATAATGCGCTCAAAATGCAAATGCAAAAAACATCCAATAATACGCAGGGGTCCCAGTAAAATAATGTGTAAAACATTCTGAAAGAAACCACCCCAACGAAAGAGACCGCCTCCTAGTAGAGTTAATAACCAACTTTCGGCGCCCAATATTGAAATAAAGTTTCCTTTCAAAGCATCATTAAGAATTTGTTTGGCTACCTTTTCTGGATCCGCCAAACCGGCACCACCTGAAATTAGCTTAGTCTCTTTAGGCTTAGTTTTCTCCTCATTCTCAAAGCCAGGTGTATTTGTATCAGCAGGCAAAGCCAAAGTCACCGAAACACCAAGATGACGTGATTCCATAGCAATAGTCTCAGCCATACCTCGCAAAGCAAACTTTGAGGCTGCATACGGCCCATAGTCCCAATAGTGCAGGCTGCGACGCAGTCACCACGACTGTTCCCTCACCTGCCTTCTTCATTTTGGGCAGCACATAGCGTGTGCAATTGTACGACCCAAAGTAATTGATTTCCATTAATTTGCGTGCATCCTCGACAGGCACCTCTTCAAATACGCCGCAAATAGCCAGACCGGCGCAATTGACCAGCATATAGATATCGCCAAGCGCAAGGTGCTGGCAACATTGTCGTAACTTGACGCTATGTCCAAGCATTTATACTGGAATTTTTGATCTGGCACCTAACGAATAACCTCCATTAGAGCGACTGCGGCGCGTATCATTTTGTCATCGCGCGCAATGACCGTCACATTGGCCCGCTTCATAGCGCACTCTACCGCAAAGCACAGACCGATTCCTCTGGAGCCACCAGTGACGACCACATGACGGCCCACTATCGTTTTGGGTTTTTTTCTCATCACGAAGAGAAAGACCAGGAAGTGCGCAAGTAATGCCGCTGCTATATACAGAACAATCTCCCAAGTTAAGTTCATTTTGTGGAACAATGAGTTGCTTTACAACTTGTAGACGGTTCCAAGTTTAGCGGAGTTCATGTATCATCTATTGACAACGCTGGATTGGTGATAACTTTTAACGTAATAAGCGCGCTGCAGTCCAGTCTGCAACAAAATCCTCGCTGGAATTGACGATACATGGTTGCATTCAGCAGTCCGCAGCCAGTCAGAGCGGAACTAACTTGTCACTGGGTTATTGTGTATATCTTTACATGGTTGCATTACATACTACTATTTACAATGCTTATTACTAAATGTTATTCTACTACAGCTCGGCCAATCTGACAAAGAGGCGATCTCGATCATCTTAAACTTATTTCTAGTTTATATTGTTTACATATAACATGTAGCATACATAGATTTGTGACAATTATATTCTACATTTACTTATGTATGTTTTAAATGTTTAGAGTTGCTTTGATATTTAACTATTTTTTGTTTTCCACAGTTTGATATTAAACGCTTCAACTACACCATTGTATGGTATCTGAGTTATTTGACAATTCTCGATATCTCTGATTACATATCGATCATTCGGAAGAGTTTTGTATATTACATACTGGCCTTTATATTTGGGCAAGAGTTTTTTATTGGTGCCTACCGTTGTATCTATATTTTTTATTACTACAAAGTCTCCAACGCTAAATACGCTAAACCTTCGGATTTCATTGCGTCGTAAATTATATGCTTGTACCTTTTTAATATTTTCATCAGCAACATTTCGCAATGCTACCAGATCCCTCCCCGGACTTACAGTACTTTCCTCAAGGTATTCCGTCAATCTGTCTACTACCTGTCCTCTCTGTGATACTCCAAATAGCGCAATGCTAGAGTAATACCAGTCGATCTGTTAACCGTATTTTTAATAGCAAACTCAATTTTTATTAACTGCTTCACCCAATCAGTTCACTTAATTTTGCCAACATGCCAACAAGAGTTCGGTTTACTCTTTCTACCTGTCCGTTGGCCTGCGGTGAATGAACAGTAACTTTAATATGTGCTATGTTTCTATCTTCCATAAAATTAATAAAGTCACCAGTCACCAATCTTATAAAAGTATTATTGACTGCAATTAAAACACCACCACCGACTGGAGAATTTTCACACTCAAACCGATCTTTTCTAAAGATATTGAAACTATTATCAAATATTTCAATACTTAAATAGCTATTATTTAACCAAGTCTCAGTTAATGCAATAAGATCATATTCAAAAGTTTGAGCAGCTAAAAAAATATCTCGAGTCTTTCCTGTACACTGCCACCGGAGCAGGTGCTGTTGCAGCTGTAGAACTTACTTTAATTCCTTTTAATATATAGTATTATAACTTATATGCGTTTTCTTTTTTTTTATAGTTAAACCAGATATGTAAGAAAAATATGCCTTTGGTAATTTTTCATCGTTTTTGGGAATTGGTAATTAGCACACGCAAAAATTACCACATGTCATATTTTTCTCTCATGTGGGAAAAAAATTACCACATGTACGATTTTTCTGTCATGTAGGATAAAAATTACCACATATAGTATTTTTCTGCCATGTGCGCAAAAAATTACCCAGCAACAGATTTTACAACACATAAAAAAAATGAGCACACTGACGGTTTTCAAATTCTACCTGAAAATTCACAACATAAACAACAAGTGCCAAATATTCTATGCAAATTTTCAACAAGAAAAAAAAAAATAAAACTATGGCTCAAAATAAAAGAATATTAGAAACGACTACAAAAGAGAATTTTATAAGAATATCTCCAACCTCTACGTAAGTTATAATATTTTGATAAAATACATATAAGTCTAGTATAAAAAATATTTATATAGAACGAGCAATGGAAATTGCTTAATTTGTGAATCGGCGGAAAATACGTGTGTTTGTCCCTCAACATCTCAGAGGACAGAAGTTGCTGAGACTTTAATTGACATGAATGATTGAATAAGAACCCAAAACACAAATGAATGTACAGTTGTTTTGGAAATAAACGACTTCCACGAGTTAAGTGGTGAACTGACGGAATCATTTTGTAGTGTGGATGACGAAGGCCCGTTAAAAAAAAGGTAAACAATTGTAATGTACCTCAAAAATAATAAACTAATTATATTTAAATTGAAACTGCTAGGGTTTCCTCAGTATTTTATAGACTGGGTGGAATCATATCTGAATACACGCTCTTATCAAATTCGTTTTCGTGGCTGCTTATCATCTGCCTTTATCGCAACATCTGGTGTGCCCCAAGGTAGTCACTTAGGACCTCTATTATTCATATTGGCCATAAATGATGTATCACATAGCATCACCAGTTCTCGTTTGCTCATATATGCTGACGATATAAAACTGTATAAAGAAATAAAAAAAGGGACGATTGTGAATTACTTCAGGATGATCTGAAGTCCTTTGAAGTTTGGTGTCAAAAAAACAGCTTAATATTAAATGCAAGCAAATGCCAAACAGTGTCATTTACTCGAAAAAGATCAAAACTATGTTTCAATTACAGAATTTCTAATCAAACTCTACACCGAGCTGACTTTATTAAGGATCTTGGCATAGTCTTTGATGATAAGCTGACTTTTAATGTTCATATTGATACAATTTGCAGTAAAGCATCTGCAATGCTGGGATTTGTAAAACGTTGGGCCAAAGAATTCAACAACACATTAGTGACACAAAAATTATATACAACATTGGTGCGACCACACCTTGAATATGCTTCTCATGTCTGGTCTCCAAAGTATAAATCTCATATTAGCCGAATTGAAAGAATTCAAAAAAGGTTCGTTAGATTTGGATTATACCATTTTAATTGGGTAGATCATAATAATCTACCACCTTATTCAGATCGTTTGATCTTAATAGGATTGCAACCCATATACATCAGCTATCTACAGGAATAATAGATTCTCCTGAGCTCTTAAACTATTTTAAAATCAATGACAATCGTAGAAGTATTCGTACTAATACTAATATTTTGTATGTACCTTTTAATAGAACAAACTATGGTACAGGTGCTCCTTTTAATCGCATGTGTACCTTTGCAAACAACTGTTCTTTTTTCAATCTCTCTACGTCCAAATTAACTCTTAAAAGTAATCTGCGACGCATTTACTAATATTATATATTGTATAATAAAAATTTTATTAATTTGTGATGTATATAAAATACATGTTGTGAATTGTCCGAGCCAAATAATTGGTAAATATTTCCAGATAATGTTTTCACTAGCATAAAAACTCTCTTGGTATTAGCTGTGAGAAAATAAAATATTTTATATTATAACAATACATTTAAAAAAAAAAACATCTGTACCGAGTACGTTCCTGGCTTAGTGTTAAACCTTATGTTTGAGAAAGTGCGAAATAGCTAGCTGTAGTAGCTAAACTATATTATTATTATTCCTAGCCTGTATACGAAGTCTTTCAGTCTCAGCATTCTTGTTAGAACGCCAAGTCTGAAAGGCTTCCTCTTTCGACCTGACTGCAATCCTGCAAGTCTCATTGAACCAAGAGTGGTCTTTAGGTTTAATGCTAATTTTTTTAGAAGGTATGAAGGACCACATACCTAATAAAATAATATTTTGTACCATTAAAGCCGCAGCATTTATGTCTCTGTCAGCGAAACACAATTTCCAATTAAAGTTGCGAAAAAAATCATTTAACGCAACCCAATTTGCTTTTTCGTAAAGCCATACAGTCCTCTTCGGGGCTTTAATCGAAGAGGTGCGTAAACTAGAATACGAAAACTCAGCAGAAACAGTACAGTGGTCGGAATTACCAAGAGGTGCAAGGACTTTTACATCATATTTTTCATGATGTGAAGTCAGAAAAAGGTCTAGGACTTTTGGGCTTTGCCCGCCGACGCGTGGAATATACGTCGGATCCTTCACCATTTGAGTGAGTTGGTTGCACTCGGCAAAAAGCTCAACATAACATCCCTCCTGTGTTGATAGACCCGAGTGGCTCAACCAAGTGGCGTTGTGCACATTAAAATCGCCCGCAACAACAATTTCACTGCCTGGAAATTGCTCCAATATATTTGAAATCGAATCAGATAAGGCATCCAGCTTATTACAGGTGGAAACCCTATCTAAATTCGGACTCCTATAAAGAAAGCACAAGTGCATGATGTGTGTTTGGATTTTGAATTTAACCCAAATAGTATTAAATTCGCTATCCGACACACTATGTTGTTGCTGCAGTTGATACGCAACGTCACTCCGAATAAAAAGAGCAAGACCCCTAAGGGCAGAGAATAATGGCAATAGGTGATAACCAGGTATATAAAAATCCAGTGGATCTGCACCCTCATTAACCTGGGTCTCACCTAGTGCCCTTATTTGTGGCCTATAGATGGACACATACGCATATACCGAAAAAAAGTTCGCCCTCAGCCCACGAATGTTGCAAAAATCTATACGAAAGTTTTGCGACATTTGTGCCACTGTGCAAATTCAAAACATACAAACATACTAGCAGCGTGCGGCAGATGAAACAAACAGTTGAGAGCGCAAGCTAAGCCGTGGTGAGTGTTATGCCTTCACTACTGCACAGATTACGCACTCAGTGCAGCCTCAGTTGCGCACGCTAGTAGCTTGGAGTAGGAAAGGGGAGGGACAGAATACGAAAAGACAAGTATATGCAGTTGCGGCAAAGAGCATAAAGAAGTCCCTTGCGTTGACAATTGCAAAATGAAGCGGCAGTGTGTGGGTGAAACTGGTTTTTTTTTGATTTATTTTTGTTCTATTTTTTTTTCTGTTGCGAGAGTGAGTTATTATTTTTCTGTTTTTATTGTTTTTTAATATTGGGCGATGCGCTTAATTTATTTTAATTTAAAATGTGTTTTTATTATTATTTTAGTATTATTATTGTTGTTATTGACGGCACTAGACGACACTAAGCATGATTTATGTCTAACAAAACTAAGACGACGGACGAAACGACGGAAAATTATAAATATATGAGATCGGCGCGACACGTCCTTCCCCCATTATTACTCGACTAACATTTTCCTCTTTTAACATATAGTTATACTCTATATTATTTCTCTTTCGAGAAAATACCATAGACTGACACTTATCTGGATTAAGTACCAAATGATTCTTAAAACACCAAATCTCAAAAAAATTTAAATCTGTCTGCAGTAATTTAGCGTCCTTCTCATCCTTGATAGTCTTATAAATTTTCATGTCATTGGCATGAATTAATAGATTGGAGTACTTTATATTGTATATGACATCATTAATCGTCAAAATAAATAAAAGAGTTCCAATATGGCTACCCTGAGGTACCCCGGATATTGCAATAAAAGGTGAAGATGAAACTTTTCTGAAACGTATTTGATATGACCGATCAGATAAATAAGATTGTATCCATTTCACAAAGAATTCTGGAAAACCAAGTATATTTAATTTGAACAAAATTAAATTGTGAGGAAGTTTGTCGAAAGCTTTACTGAAGTAATTATATATGCAATCAACTTGATTTCCTGACTCGATTTCGCCAGTTGTGAATGAGGTGAAATCCAGTAGGTTTGATACCGTGGATCTACGGTAACAAATCCATGCTGACGTGTTGTAATTACATGTTTACAATGAATTTTTACATGATCATACACAATGCGTTCAAACAATTTCGGGATAGATGAGAGTTTAGCAATTGGTCTATAATTGGTAACATCGTTTTTGCACCTTTTTTTAAAAATTGGACTTATACATTTTTCCAAAAATTTTGGAAAATTACCTTCATTTATTGATTTATCAGGTAGATTAAAATCCCCCATCATTAAAATATCGTCAGAACTATTAAGTAAATCTAGTACAAAATCAACTGACTTCGATAAAGTCTCAAAGGCTTCAACATTACTTTTAGGAGGAATATATGCATTTAAGATATATACACAGGAATTGTGTAATACAATCTTAACACAAATAAGCTCTAATGTAGAAGCAACAGGTATTTCTACTAAGGAACTTATAAAAGTATTATTGACTGCAATTAAAACACCACCACCGACTGGAGAATTTTCACACTCAAACCGATCTTTTCTAAAGATATTGAAACTATTATCAAATATTTCAATACTTAAATAGCTATTATTTAACCATGTCTCAGTTAATGCAATAAGATCATATTCAAAAGTTTGAGCAGCTAAAAAAATATCTCGAGTCTTTCCTGTACACTGCCACCGGAGCAGGTGCTGTTGCAGCTGTAGAACTTACTTTAATTCCTTTTAATATATAGTATTATAACTTATATGCGTTTTCTTTTTTTTTATAGTTAAACCAGATATGTAAGAAAAATATGCCTTTGGTAATTTTTCATCGTTTTTGGGAATTGGTAATTAGCACACGCAAAAATTACCACATGTCATATTTTTCTCTCATGTGGGAAAAAAATTACCACATGTACGATTTTTCTGTCATGTAGGATAAAAATTACCACATATAGTATTTTTCTGCCATGTGCGCAAAAAATTACCCAGCAACAGATTTTACAACACATAAAAAAAATGAGCACACTGACGGTTTTCAAATTCTACCTGAAAATTCACAACATAAACAACAAGTGCCAAATATTCTATGCAAATTTTCAACAAGAAAAAAAAAAATAAAACTATGGCTCAAAATAAAAGAATATTAGAAACGACTACAAAAGAGAATTTTATAAGAATATCTCCAACCTCTACGTAAGTTATAATATTTTGATAAAATACATATAAGTCTAGTATAAAAAATATTTATATAGAACGAGCAATGGAAATTGCTTAATTTGTGAATCGGCGGAAAATACGTGTGTTTGTCCCTCAACATCTCAGAGGACAGAAGTTGCTGAGACATTAATTGACATGAATGATTGAATAAGAACCCAAAACACAAATGAATGTACAGTTGTTTTGGAAATAAACGACTTCCACGAGTTAAGTGGTGAACTGACGGAATCATTTTGTAGTGTGGATGACGAAGGCCCGTTAAAAAAAAGGTAAACAATTGTAATGTACCTCAAAAATAATAAACTAATTATATTTAAATTGAAACTGCTAGGGTTTCCTCAGTATTTTATAGACTGGGTGGAATCATATCTGAATACACGCTCTTATCAAATTCGTTTTCGTGGCTGCTTATCATCTGCCTTTATCGCAACATCTGGTGTGCCCCAAGGTAGTCACTTAGGACCTCTATTATTCATATTGGCCATAAATGATGTATCACATAGCATCACCAGTTCTCGTTTGCTCATATATGCTGACGATATAAAACTGTATAAAGAAATAAAAAAAGGGACGATTGTGAATTACTTCAGGATGATCTGAAGTCCTTTGAAGTTTGGTGTCAAAAAAACAGCTTAATATTAAATGCAAGCAAATGCCAAACAGTGTCATTTACTCGAAAAAGATCAAAACTATGTTTCAATTACAGAATTTCTAATCAAACTCTACACCGAGCTGACTTTATTAAGGATCTTGGCATAGTCTTTGATGATAAGCTGACTTTTAATGTTCATATTGATACAATTTGCAGTAAAGCATCTGCAATGCTGGGATTTGTAAAACGTTGGGCCAAAGAATTCAACAACACATTAGTGACACAAAAATTATATACAACATTGGTGCGACCACACCTTGAATATGCTTCTCATGTCTGGTCTCCAAAGTATAAATCTCATATTAGCCGAATTGAAAGAATTCAAAAAAGGTTCGTTAGATTTGGATTATACCATTTTAATTGGGTAGATCATAATAATCTACCACCTTATTCAGATCGTTTGATCTTAATAGGATTGCAACCCATATACATCAGCTATCTACAGGAATAATAGATTCTCCTGAGCTCTTAAACTATTTTAAAATCAATGACAATCGTAGAAGTATTCGTACTAATACTAATATTTTGTATGTACCTTTTAATAGAACAAACTATGGTACAGGTGCTCCTTTTAATCGCATGTGTACCTTTGCAAACAACTGTTCTTTTTTCAATCTCTCTACGTCCAAATTAACTCTTAAAAGTAATCTGCGACGCATTTACTAATATTATATATTGTATAATAAAAATTTTATTAATTTGTGATGTATATAAAATACATGTTGTGAATTGTCCGAGCCAAATAATTGGTAAATATTTCCAGATAATGTTTTCACTAGCATAAAAACTCTCTTGGTATTAGCTGTGAGAAAATAAAATATTTTATATTATAACAATACATTTAAAAAAAAAAACATCTGTACCGAGTACGTTCCTGGCTTAGTGTTAAACCTTATGTTTGAGAAAGTGCGAAATAGCTAGCTGTAGTAGCTAAACTATATTATTATTATTCCTAGCCTGTATACGAAGTCTTTCAGTCTCAGCATTCTTGTTAGAACGCCAAGTCTGAAAGGCTTCCTCTTTCGACCTGACTGCAATCCTGCAAGTCTCATTGAACCAAGAGTGGTCTTTAGGTTTAATGCTAATTTTTTTAGAAGGTATGAAGGACCACATACCTAATAAAATAATATTTTGTACCATTAAAGCCGCAGCATTTATGTCTCTGTCAGCGAAACACAATTTCCAATTAAAGTTGCGAAAAAAATCATTTAACGCAACCCAATTTGCTTTTTCGTAAAGCCATACAGTCCTCTTCGGGGCTTTAATCGAAGAGGTGCGTAAACTAGAATACGAAAACTCAGCAGAAACAGTACAGTGGTCGGAATTACCAAGAGGTGCAAGGACTTTTACATCATATTTTTCATGATGTGAAGTCAGAAAAAGGTCTAGGACTTTTGGGCTTTGCCCGCCGACGCGTGGAATATACGTCGGATCCTTCACCATTTGAGTGAGTTGGTTGCACTCGGCAAAAAGCTCAACATAACATCCCTCCTGTGTTGATAGACCCGAGTGGCTCAACCAAGTGGCGTTGTGCACATTAAAATCGCCCGCAACAACAATTTCACTGCCTGGAAATTGCTCCAATATATTTGAAATCGAATCAGATAAGGCATCCAGCTTATTACAGGTGGAAACCCTATCTAAATTCGGACTCCTATAAAGAAAGCACAAGTGCATGATGTGTGTTTGGATTTTGAATTTAACCCAAATAGTATTAAATTCGCTATCCGACACACTATGTTGTTGCTGCAGTTGATACGCAACGTCACTCCGAATAAAAAGAGCAAGACCCCTAAGGGCAGAGAATAATGGCAATAGGTGATAACCAGGTATATAAAAATCCAGTGGATCTGCACCCTCATTAACCTGGGTCTCACCTAGTGCCCTTATTTGTGGCCTATAGATGGACACATACGCATATACCGAAAAAAAGTTCGCCCTCAGCCCACGAATGTTGCAAAAATCTATACGAAAGTTTTGCGACATTTGTGCCACTGTGCAAATTCAAAACATACAAACATACTAGCAGCGTGCGGCAGATGAAACAAACAGTTGAGAGCGCAAGCTAAGCCGTGGTGAGTGTTATGCCTTCACTACTGCACAGATTACGCACTCAGTGCAGCCTCAGTTGCGCACGCTAGTAGCTTGGAGTAGGAAAGGGGAGGGACAGAATACGAAAAGACAAGTATATGCAGTTGCGGCAAAGAGCATAAAGAAGTCCCTTGCGTTGACAATTGCAAAATGAAGCGGCAGTGTGTGGGTGAAACTGGTTTTTTTTTGATTTATTTTTGTTCTATTTTTTTTTCTGTTGCGAGAGTGAGTTATTATTTTTCTGTTTTTATTGTTTTTTAATATTGGGCGATGCGCTTAATTTATTTTAATTTAAAATGTGTTTTTATTATTATTTTAGTATTATTATTGTTGTTATTGACGGCACTAGACGACACTAAGCATGATTTATGTCTAACAAAACTAAGACGACGGACGAAACGACGGAAAATTATAAATATATGAGATCGGCGCGACACGTCCTTCCCCCATTATTACTCGACTAACATTTTCCTCTTTTAACATATAGTTATACTCTATATTATTTCTCTTTCGAGAAAATACCATAGACTGACACTTATCTGGATTAAGTACCAAATGATTCTAAAAACACCAAATCTCAAAAAAATTTAAATCTGTCTGCAGTAATTTAGCGTCCTTCTCATCCTTGATAGTCTTATAAATTTTCATGTCATTGGCATGAATTAATAGATTGGAGTACTTTATATTGTATATGACATCATTAATCGTCAAAATAAATAAAAGAGTTCCAATATGGCTACCCTGAGGTACCCCGGATATTGCAATAAAAGGTGAAGATGAAACTTTTCTGAAACGTATTTGATATGACCGATCAGATAAATAAGATTGTATCCATTTCACAAAGAATTCTGGAAAACCAAGTATATTTAATTTGAACAAAATTAAATTGTGAGGAAGTTTGTCGAAAGCTTTACTGAAGTAATTATATATGCAATCAACTTGATTTCCTGACTCGATTTCGCCAGTTGTGAATGAGGTGAAATCCAGTAGGTTTGATACCGTGGATCTACGGTAACAAATCCATGCTGACGTGTTGTAATTACATGTTTACAATGAATTTTTACATGATCATACACAATGCGTTCAAACAATTTCGGGATAGATGAGAGTTTAGCAATTGGTCTATAATTGGTAACATCGTTTTTGCACCTTTTTTTAAAAATTGGACTTATACATTTTTCCAAAAATTTTGGAAAATTACCTTCATTTATTGATTTATCAGGTAGATTAAAATCCCCCATCATTAAAATATCGTCAGAACTATTAAGTAAATCTAGTACAAAATCAACTGACTTCGATAAAGTCTCAAAGGCTTCAACATTACTTTTAGGAGGAATATATGCATTTAAGATATATACACAGGAATTGTGTAATACAATCTTAACACAAATAAGCTCTAATGTAGAAGCAACAGGTATTTCTACTAAGGAACTTATAAAAGTATTATTGACTGCAATTAAAACACCACCACCGACTGGAGAATTTTCACACTCAAACCGATCTTTTCTAAAGATATTGAAACTATTATCAAATATTTCAATACTTAAATAGCTATTATTTAACCAAGTCTCAGTTAATGCAATAAGATCATATTCAAAAGTTTGAGCAGCTAAAAAAATATCTCGAGTCTTTCCTGTACACTGCCACCGGAGCAGGTGCTGTTGCAGCTGTAGAACTTACTTTAATTCCTTTTAATATATAGTATTATAACTTATATGCGTTTTCTTTTTTTTTATAGTTAAACCAGATATGTAAGAAAAATATGCCTTTGGTAATTTTTCATCGTTTTTGGGAATTGGTAATTAGCACACGCAAAAATTACCACATGTCATATTTTTCTCTCATGTGGGAAAAAAATTACCACATGTACGATTTTTCTGTCATGTAGGATAAAAATTACCACATATAGTATTTTTCTGCCATGTGCGCAAAAAATTACCCAGCAACAGATTTTACAACACATAAAAAAAATGAGCACACTGACGGTTTTCAAATTCTACCTGAAAATTCACAACATAAACAACAAGTGCCAAATATTCTATGCAAATTTTCAACAAGAAAAAAAAAAATAAAACTATGGCTCAAAATAAAAGAATATTAGAAACGACTACAAAAGAGAATTTTATAAGAATATCTCCAACCTCTACGTAAGTTATAATATTTTGATAAAATACATATAAGTCTAGTATAAAAAATATTTATATAGAACGAGCAATGGAAATTGCTTAATTTGTGAATCGGCGGAAAATACGTGTGTTTGTCCCTCAACATCTCAGAGGACAGAAGTTGCTGAGACATTAATTGACATGAATGATTGAATAAGAACCCAAAACACAAATGAATGTACAGTTGTTTTGGAAATAAACGACTTCCACGAGTTAAGTGGTGAACTGACGGAATCATTTTGTAGTGTGGATGACGAAGGCCCGTTAAAAAAAAGGTAAACAATTGTAATGTACCTCAAAAATAATAAACTAATTATATTTAAATTGAAACTGCTAGGGTTTCCTCAGTATTTTATAGACTGGGTGGAATCATATCTGAATACACGCTCTTATCAAATTCGTTTTCGTGGCTGCTTATCATCTGCCTTTATCGCAACATCTGGTGTGCCCCAAGGTAGTCACTTAGGACCTCTATTATTCATATTGGCCATAAATGATGTATCACATAGCATCACCAGTTCTCGTTTGCTCATATATGCTGACGATATAAAACTGTATAAAGAAATAAAAAAAGGGACGATTGTGAATTACTTCAGGATGATCTGAAGTCCTTTGAAGTTTGGTGTCAAAAAAACAGCTTAATATTAAATGCAAGCAAATGCCAAACAGTGTCATTTACTCGAAAAAGATCAAAACTATGTTTCAATTACAGAATTTCTAATCAAACTCTACACCGAGCTGACTTTATTAAGGATCTTGGCATAGTCTTTGATGATAAGCTGACTTTTAATGTTCATATTGATACAATTTGCAGTAAAGCATCTGCAATGCTGGGATTTGTAAAACGTTGGGCCAAAGAATTCAACAACACATTAGTGACACAAAAATTATATACAACATTGGTGCGACCACACCTTGAATATGCTTCTCATGTCTGGTCTCCAAAGTATAAATCTCATATTAGCCGAATTGAAAGAATTCAAAAAAGGTTCGTTAGATTTGGATTATACCATTTTAATTGGGTAGATCATAATAATCTACCACCTTATTCAGATCGTTTGATCTTAATAGGATTGCAACCCATATACATCAGCTATCTACAGGAATAATAGATTCTCCTGAGCTCTTAAACTATTTTAAAATCAATGACAATCGTAGAAGTATTCGTACTAATACTAATATTTTGTATGTACCTTTTAATAGAACAAACTATGGTACAGGTGCTCCTTTTAATCGCATGTGTACCTTTGCAAACAACTGTTCTTTTTTCAATCTCTCTACGTCCAAATTAACTCTTAAAAGTAATCTGCGACGCATTTACTAATATTATATATTGTATAATAAAAATTTTATTAATTTGTGATGTATATAAAATACATGTTGTGAATTGTCCGAGCCAAATAATTGGTAAATATTTCCAGATAATGTTTTCACTAGCATAAAAACTCTCTTGGTATTAGCTGTGAGAAAATAAAATATTTTATATTATAACAATACATTTAAAAAAAAAAACATCTGTACCGAGTACGTTCCTGGCTTAGTGTTAAACCTTATGTTTGAGAAAGTGCGAAATAGCTAGCTGTAGTAGCTAAACTATATTATTATTATTCCTAGCCTGTATACGAAGTCTTTCAGTCTCAGCATTCTTGTTAGAACGCCAAGTCTGAAAGGCTTCCTCTTTCGACCTGACTGCAATCCTGCAAGTCTCATTGAACCAAGAGTGGTCTTTAGGTTTAATGCTAATTTTTTTAGAAGGTATGAAGGACCACATACCTAATAAAATAATATTTTGTACCATTAAAGCCGCAGCATTTATGTCTCTGTCAGCGAAACACAATTTCCAATTAAAGTTGCGAAAAAAATCATTTAACGCAACCCAATTTGCTTTTTCGTAAAGCCATACAGTCCTCTTCGGGGCTTTAATCGAAGAGGTGCGTAAACTAGAATACGAAAACTCAGCAGAAACAGTACAGTGGTCGGAATTACCAAGAGGTGCAAGGACTTTTACATCATATTTTTCATGATGTGAAGTCAGAAAAAGGTCTAGGACTTTTGGGCTTTGCCCGCCGACGCGTGGAATATACGTCGGATCCTTCACCATTTGAGTGAGTTGGTTGCACTCGGCAAAAAGCTCAACATAACATCCCTCCTGTGTTGATAGACCCGAGTGGCTCAACCAAGTGGCGTTGTGCACATTAAAATCGCCCGCAACAACAATTTCACTGCCTGGAAATTGCTCCAATATATTTGAAATCGAATCAGATAAGGCATCCAGCTTATTACAGGTGGAAACCCTATCTAAATTCGGACTCCTATAAAGAAAGCACAAGTACATGATGTGTGTTTGGATTTTGAATTTAACCCAAATAGTATTAAATTCGCTATCCGACACACTATGTTGTTGCTGCAGTTGATACGCAACGTCACTCCGAATAAAAAGAGCAAGACCCCTAAGGGCAGAGAATAATGGCAATAGGTGATAACCAGGTATATAAAAATCCAGTGGATCTGCACCCTCATTAACCTGGGTCTCACCTAGTGCCCTTATTTGTGGCCTATAGATGGACACATACGCATATACCGAAAAAAAGTTCGCCCTCAGCCCACGAATGTTGCAAAAATCTATACGAAAGTTTTGCGACATTTGTGCCACTGTGCAAATTCAAAACATACAAACATACTAGCAGCGTGCGGCAGATGAAACAAACAGTTGAGAGCGCAAGCTAAGCCGTGGTGAGTGTTATGCCTTCACTACTGCACAGATTACGCACTCAGTGCAGCCTCAGTTGCGCACGCTAGTAGCTTGGAGTAGGAAAGGGGAGGGACAGAATACGAAAAGACAAGTATATGCAGTTGCGGCAAAGAGCATAAAGAAGTCCCTTGCGTTGACAATTGCAAAATGAAGCGGCAGTGTGTGGGTGAAACTGGTTTTTTTTTGATTTATTTTTGTTCTATTTTTTTTTCTGTTGCGAGAGTGAGTTATTATTTTTCTGTTTTTATTGTTTTTTAATATTGGGCGATGCGCTTAATTTATTTTAATTTAAAATGTGTTTTTATTATTATTTTAGTATTATTATTGTTGTTATTGACGGCACTAGACGACACTAAGCATGATTTATGTCTAACAAAACTAAGACGACGGACGAAACGACGGAAAATTATAAATATATGAGATCGGCGCGACACGTCCTTCCCCCATTATTACTCGACTAACATTTTCCTCTTTTAACATATAGTTATACTCTATATTATTTCTCTTTCGAGAAAATACCATAGACTGACACTTATCTGGATTAAGTACCAAATGATTCTTAAAACACCAAATCTCAAAAAAATTTAAATCTGTCTGCAGTAATTTAGCGTCCTTCTCATCCTTGATAGTCTTATAAATTTTCATGTCATTGGCATGAATTAATAGATTGGAGTACTTTATATTGTATATGACATCATTAATCGTCAAAATAAATAAAAGAGTTCCAATATGGCTACCCTGAGGTACCCCGGATATTGCAATAAAAGGTGAAGATGAAACTTTTCTGAAACGTATTTGATATGACCGATCAGATAAATAAGATTGTATCCATTTCACAAAGAATTCTGGAAAACCAAGTATATTTAATTTGAACAAAATTAAATTGTGAGGAAGTTTGTCGAAAGCTTTACTGAAGTAATTAATCGATTTCGCCAGTTGTGAATGAGGTGAAATCCAGTAGGTTTGATACCGTGGATCTACGGTAACAAATCCATGCTGACGTGTTGTAATTACATGTTTACAATGAATTTTTACATGATCATACACAATGCGTTCAAACAATTTCGGGATAGATGAGAGTTTAGCAATTGGTCTATAATTGGTAACATCGTTTTTGCACCTTTTTTTAAAAATTGGACTTATACATTTTTCCAAAAATTTTGGAAAATTACCTTCATTTATTGATTTATCAGGTAGATTAAAATCCCCCATCATTAAAATATCGTCAGAACTATTAAGTAAATCTAGTACAAAATCAACTGACTTCGATAAAGTCTCAAAGGCTTCAACATTACTTTTAGGAGGAATATATGCATTTAAGATATATACACAGGAATTGTGTAATACAATCTTAACACAAATAAGCTCTAATGTAGAAGCAACAGGTATTTCTACTAAGGAACTTATAAAAGTATTATTGACTGCAATTAAAACACCACCACCGACTGGAGAATTTTCACACTCAAACCGATCTTTTCTAAAGATATTGAAACTATTATCAAATATTTCAATACTTAAATAGCTATTATTTAACCAAGTCTCAGTTAATGCAATAAGATCATATTCAAAAGTTTGAGCAGCTAAAAAAATATCTCGAGTCTTTCCTGTACACTGCCACCGGAGCAGGTGCTGTTGCAGCTGTAGAACATACTTTAATTCCTTTTAATATATAGTATTATAACTTATATGCGTTTTCTTTTTTTTTATAGTTAAACCAGATATGTAGGAAAAATATGCCTTTGGTAATTTTTCATCGTTTTTGGGAATTGGTAATTAGCACACGCAAAAATTACCACATATCATATTTTTCTCTCATGTGGGAAAAAAATTACCACATGTACGATTTTTCTGTCATGTAGGATAAAAATTACCACATATAGTAATTTTCTGCCATGTGCGCAAAAAATTACCCAGCAACAGATTTTACAACACATAAAAAAATGAGCACACTGACGGTTTTCAAATTCTACCTGAAAATTCACAACATAAACAACAAGTGCCAAATATTCTATGCAAATTTTCAACAAGAAAAAAAAAATAAAACTATGGCTCAAAATATAAGAATATTAGAAACGACTACAAAAGAGAATTTTATAAGAATATCTCCAACCTCTACGTAAGTTATAATATTTTGATAAAATACATATAAGTCTAGTATAAAAAATATTTATATAGACGAGCAATGGAAATTGCTTAATTTGTGAATCGGCGGAAAATACGTGTGTTTGTCCCTCAACATCTCAGAGGACAGAAGTTGCTGAGACATTAATTGACATGAATGATTGAATAAGAACCCAAAACACAAATGAATGTACAGTTGTTTTGGAAATAAACGACTTCCACGAGTTAAGTGGTGAACTGACGGAATCATTTTGTAGTGTGGATGACGAAGGCCCGTTAAAAAAAAGGTAAACAATTGTAATGTACCTCAAAAATAATTTAAACATTTATTATTAATAAATTTAGAGTTTTGGGCTAGTTTACTAAATGAAAAAGTTGCATTCAATGAATTTTTATATCCATCCATGAGAAGATTGATATCATATATATCGTGCCTTCCACACTCCTCAGCGAATGTAGAGAGAATTTTTTCTAAAATAAACTTGAACAAAAACCGAATTCGAAATAAGTTATCAACAGAAATGATGAGAAGTATTTTATATGCCAAAAGTCTATCCCATACTGGGAAGTCTAGTGATATTAAATTAAATGATTTTCACTATGATCTTTACTCTAGTGAGATTTATAAAAAAAAAATAATTTTAATTTACCTTTAAATATTTTCATTTATTTTATTGATGCACATATTTTTTTTTATTAATTTATCCAAGAATTTAATTCAAATTATTATTTTTTTAAGTAAGTAAATAAGTGTATTTTTAATGTGATACTTAACCCTTATTAATTAAGGAAAGAACTGAATTTAATGAACTCAATAATTTAATTATAACGAATTTTATTTATCTTGTAAAAAAAAAAACAAAAAAAAGGGGTAATTTTGTAATATAATTTGTTGCATAAATTAATTTGTTTTACACTTATTTCCACACAATTGAAAAATTGTCTTAGTCGAATTAAATTCTGAATTGGTGTGAGGTATTTAAATATTAGTTTTTTACTAAGCATTTTTAATTACTATATTATTCTTTATATGGGTTTTAAACTCTATTGACATGGGGTTAAAATCCATTCTTGAGATTTAATTATTTTTGTTAAAATTAATAATTTTTTTTTATTTATGTACAGATATTGATATCAAGGAATAGATATATGTTAGAACGACGATTCAACAAATAAGTGTTTAATTACAGTATATTAATTAATTCTGAAATATTGTAATATTTTAATGCTTAATTTTATCATTATTGTTTTAATTGATTTTATAATTATTTTTATATTGATGTAAAATAATAATAAAAATATGCAAAAGGTATTTTTGTATGGTATGAAAAAGGTGTTGTTAATCTATACATTCCGTTTTTCATACACACCTACAGTACGTTAACGGACCGTCGAAACGCAATCTCAACGGACTCACTCCGTAGTTTGTCCAGAATGACGGTCCGTTAACGGACCATCGAAACGTAGTATCAACGGATTTACTCCGTATTTCATCCAGTATGACGGTCCGTAAACGTACCGTCGAAAAGTAGTCTCAACGGACTCACTCCGTTTGTCATCCAGTATGACGGTCCGTTAACGTACCGTCGAAACGTACTCTCAACGGATTCGAAATCCGTTTCGATGTTCCTCTTTATCCGTTCACTGGACCGTTTTCGTATCCAGAAAACGGAACGTTTACGGAATCGTATTCCGTATTGCTGTTTCGTATACGGCACTGTTTTGTTTCTTGGGGATATATATATAGATTTAAAACCGTTAGAATTTATTTATTTTGATTAGAATTCAATAATATTTCGATTTTCTTTACTTCACCTTTTATTTGCTATTGCAATATTCCTAAGTTTACCGTATTTCATGAAAATATATAAAAAATTATTTAACTAAGTTATTCTATTGATATTATTTATAGATATTTAGTCATTTTTCATTAATATATTGATTTTATTCATATAATTCTTAATTATGTGATAATGTGGAATATTTTGTGGTAATATATAGTATTTTTTAATAATAAGTACTATTTTTTGGTACTGAGGTATTTTTTGGTAATTTGAGGGAATTTGTGGTAAATGTAGTATTTTGTGGTAAATAAAGGATTTTTTAGTAATTTGTGGTAATTTGAGATAAATTGTTGTAAATATCCTCTGTGGTAATTTGTGAGAATTTGCTGTGGTATAATGAGAATTCTTGTGGTAATTTCATCTGGCGACACTGAATTAAACCTTTAATTATGGAAATATATGCGCTTGAATTCAAGTGTAATATTAAGGTCGAATCACATATTATTTACAGCTTACAATTAAGTTAAACCTCGAATGTATATTGAATGTCGGAATTCAAGTTTAGTTGAAGGTTAGATTCAATTGGATAAAAAGCTACCAGTTTTGCTGGAGAACGCTATGGTTTTTAAGATTACAATTACGAACGCTTTTCTCCAGCGGATGCTTCGATATCCGTGTTCAATATACATTCGAAAATCACTTAATATCCAGGTTTTTGGTTTATTGAGTATTAATAAAAATCGACTTTACTCAAAACTTGAAGCAAATGCTCCGAATTGTCAAAATGTTTCGCATTTCATTTAATTAAAATACTAAAAACTATTTGCTAATGTTCAAAATCATAAAATTTTTAATTGGTAGGTATTAATAAAAAAACTGACCATTTACTATAAAAATTTTGAAATAAATTCAAAAATTTGCTCAAAAATATATATAAGCAAAGTAAATTTTTTTTTTTATTAATATGGCCCAATGTTATCTTAGGTGAAGTTGTCCTCTTTCGACATGTACCTGAAGTAAATTAATAAATAAAAATTAACATAAGAATACATTTAATATGTACATTAATTAGTATATGCGTAAATGAATATAAAATACAAAAATATATAAACTAATAAAGAAATAAATTTTAAAATAACGGCCGGAAGTGAAATAAGTGAGAAAAAGGTGAGTAAATGCCTAAATGAATAAATGCATAATTATACAAATGAAAGTAAATAAATTTATTAATTATACAAAAGATATTATAAATGAAATTGAATAAAAGAATTAATTATACATAAATAAACACATAAATACCTTAAGAGACTATTCTCTTGCTCTGCAATGTGCATTATCTTTAAGTAGACATCTTGTGACGGCAGCTTATGTTTAAATATCAAACGATCCTTCTTAAAAAGACAACGTTTAAAATATATTCTAACAACTAAACTATTCATAATAAAAACCCATATAGCAAAATGTCCACACTGTGAGCGCACGCATTCGAGTTTTCTCTCACAAATGAGCTAATATTGCAGACATGTGCGTCATCATATGTGCATCAATAGCATCGCACACGTGCGAGAAAATAGTATGCGGCGCATATGAGACCTATATGCCCTTCATTTGAGCCACAATAAGCACGCAGACGTGCGGAAATCTACGCATTTTAGACTCATATAGCTCTCAAGAATGCGTCTAATAAAAAATTGAAAATTTAAAAAAAGCGAATTTTTGTTGACGAAAAACAAAGTGTTTATGTCTGTTGGTGTGACGATGACTTCTACAGCGATCAACACCCGCTGCTTTCGTTCGATTCTCGACTTATCTCCGACGTTATGATGCGACGACTACAGTTAACCGCTCCTCTTGTCGGTCTCGCTTTGCCCCTATTCATCTGCGTACTTGGCTCGGCGTACAAATGGAAATTTTAGCGATTGTTCTTTTTCGATGAATGTTACTTGCGCTCTTCGACTTTATTGTTGCGATGGAGTTTTCCATTGGTGACGGCATCTTTAATGTCATAATTAAAATATGTGTATGAATTAATAACAAAATTATGTGCGGTTAAGTGCGGTGGCACATCAACCTTTGCCTCTTCCGTATCTATGACTGCATCTATGAATGCATTTTCCCATACATACCTGCATATTCGGCGTCCCCTCTTGCTCCATCAAAAACCTTCAACGTGTTGGTCTTCTGACATTATGTCCACCACTTCTAGTACTACTGTTGTTGTGACGATGCCAAAATACCGTCACCGAAAGAGGTACCAGGTGCAGAGCGTTTATTAATGACACAGAATTTGTAACTATAAGGAGACCGTGCCAACATGCCCAGATGGTGTGTCAAATCACCGCATACACCTCGGTAACTGGTCGCTGGACGTGCTGCAAATGCGGCTGTTGATGCGATGGCTTCCCATCCCATTCGCCGGCTGTTTGTGCCTGCTGCAGTTGACATCATTGATGAGCAAATCGCCGCATACACCGCAGCAACTGGACATGCTGCAAATGCGGCAACTGGCTTTAACCTTAATGCAATTAAACGCCAACGAATATAATTTTGTCATTTGTTTTTATTTTTCACATAACAAAAAAAAAACCTTCAAAAAATTAAAAATTACATATTGCTTAGACAAAATTAAAAACTTTTTTTGCGAAGTGTTTTTATTATATTTCAAATTCATATATATTTTAATATCCTTACCTTCATAAGTCTCCACAAATTGTATGCCACATTTTATATATGGGCCATTCCACACCAAATCGACCAAGAAATGTAAATTTTGAGATTTTACCTTTTCGATTTCAAAGAAAATTGGGCAGCAGATAAAGCTTATTGAGATATGCATTGACCATTTTTTTTATTTTTTTCGACCACTACTTCTAGAGATACAGTTCTTCAAAATTACAAAAAATGGGCCAAAAATCACTTTTGTATGGTTGTTCATATTTCAATATCTCTTAAAGTAGATATTTGAAGTGCTAGGATAATGACGACGGGCCACATTTTCAAGTTTAGAATTTACAACTTTACCTTTAAAACGAGCCATCAACGCATTTTTTAGCATTTAGCATTTCTACTTTAAGAGATATTGAAATATGAAAAACCATACAAAAGTGATTTTTGGCAAATTTTTTGTAACTTTGAAGCACTGTATCTCTGGAAGTAGAGGTCGAAAAAAATAAAAATGCATATCTCAATAAGCTTTATCAGCTGCCCAAATTTCATTGAAATCAAAGAAGGTGAGTTCCAATCACTGGTCGATTTGGTGTGGAATGGCCCTTATCACTTATAATAAACATTTAACTAAAAATTACAACACGAAAACGCATCACACAAAAAAAGATACCACGAAATAAAAAATTCACCACACCTGACTTACCACTACAGACATTTTGGGTTCAAACGATAACTGATTTTTACAACCAGTTACAATTTTCCAGAACTAAATTTACTTCTCATAAATTCACCATCTAATCGAAATCATCATCAATTTCACCACACTCAACTTACCACTATCGAAAAACGAATTTGCACATAGGCAGTACTAGGCCTCTGACGAAAAGTTATAAATAAATTTTAGTTTTCGTCGCATAGAGTGCGTTTTGCTTATTTCGCTTGTTTTTATCATATTTATTCACCAAAACTTTTAATTAGAAGAGCGTACTGATACATACTCCCCACTACAACTCACCACTACAACTCACCACTACAAAACTCACCTCTCATAAATTCACCATTTCAGTAGTTACGTCACCACACTAAACTCACCACTATCGAAAAAAATTGGTGCACCCAAGTATTACTAGGCTTGGGACGAAAAGTTGTCGAGTTACAATTTTAATTTGTGTCCGGCAGATGACGCTATGCACAATTTATTATTCTGTGCAATATGCCCACATTCGTGCGACTTTCGTGCAAGTTGCATACTGTCATATTGCCATCATTTATAGTCGCACTTTATGCCCCGCATTTTGTATTCATTCGTGCGACTTTCATGTGAGTTTTATGCCTTCAAATTGAATTCATTTTAATAGCATTTTACAATCACGCATGCAGCTTTCGTGCGACATTTTTTTCTATAATATTACCATCAGATAAGTCTCACGTTGTGATGCCTCATTTCCGTATCACGATTTCCATTTTAGTGCAAATTTCATAGCATGCAGTGAGTTCATATTGCTCGCATATAGCCCGCACTCATGCGCACGCACGACATGAGACTCATACGACTCGCATTTACCTCGCACATATGCGCCCGCATTCTGTGATTGTTTTGTGAGATGCACGTTTTGTTATCTGGGTACCTTGTAATGAACTGTTTCTCCTGCACTGTATGCTTCAGCAGTCCCTGCACGCAACATAACACTTTAGGTCCCATCATGGGACCTGGCTGGGACATGGCTGCCAAACATAATATTAAATAAATAACAATATTAAAATTTCTAAAAGATTTTAATATCAAATCTTCCAAAAAACAATTTATCTCCTTACCTGTTGTACCTAACACATGCATGATGAGATTCTTCTACTTCATATCCTACACACAAGCGTACCGGAATCGCCTTAATCCTGCAGCCGCGCTACTGCTCCGGGAATAATGTACGTGTATTTTATATCGTTGTTCCCGGGCAGTGGCCACCTTTTCTTCTTCTTTCTCAGCTTCCATGTCACCAACTTTATAATATTAAAACTTAATCAATTACTAATGCATATTTTTATTAGACTTACGATCTGGTCATCGTCCATGATCATAAATACTATTATAATCGTTCTCGTCGCTATTCAGATCAGGGCAATTACAAATAAATTTTACACACACAAATCGCTCGTCCCGTGAAAAATTTCTTTTTTAATATGTGGTAGTCTTCTTCACAGTCAAAATCAATGTGAGCTTTCCCAGTGACGAGTTCCCATGGAGTTCCCAGTGACGAGTTCCCATGAAATAGTAGGAACTTTCTTAGTACCTTCACGGAACTCTGCTTGGAATTCCGTTTTGATTAGCCCCTACAGACGACTAAACGTGACATCGATTTCCAACGGAATTTCCGCTCTCTTTCTACACTATTTGAAGCAGCCAAATCTAACCAAAACAGAAACTGAACGAACCTCTTTTTTTGTTTTATTTTGCTCTCCCGCTCTCTTTCTCGAAATCTGACGTATATTCCACCGGAATAGAATGTCAGAAACGACGGCCAATTCCGAGTTAATTCCTGTGGAATGGAGGAATTAGAGATGACATGAAATGCAAAGGTTGATTTTTTGAAATGCAATTCTTTATTTAGTTTTGCAATATTTCTTTACATATTATATAACACTATACTTATTTATACATACATATTAAATAAATACATACTGAACTTCTCAAAAACACACAAATGCATATAGATGAATTTAAATCATGTGAAAACTAAACACTAATTATGAACACACAATTTCCGGCGCCGAGATGTTGAGTTCGGGAAAGTTATACGCAGTAGCCAACGTGCTGGATGTTAGTCATTTAGACGCTTATGAACTGCTGATTTTGCACACTGAAACAGGTAGATGCACATCTAACGTTTGCACAGATAACGACATTTCCCAGGCTATCGAGGGTTCGACACGGTACAGAGATGTGCAGGAAAATCCTTTGCATGACAAAAATGTCATCATAATCTAAAAAAAACTTTATTTTAATATTTATTCAATAACAAACATTTTTAAACATACCATTCACGTTACATGATGTAGCGGCGGTACACGAGAACGCTGCAATCCAATCGACGCATTGACGGCGTTTTACGTATAAACCTGATTAATGTCTACAATACGTCTGCACAACACATACCGGGTAATAACCAAACTTATAGCGACAACTGGCAGCTTCATAGCGTGCTTTCTGCACATACGAACGACTGTCGGCTGCCGGAGAAAAACATTTAAAACTGAACTTATTTGTATCATACGCGTGGTCACTTACCAATGCGTCCAGTCATCACAGCCAATGTTTTTTTATGATGCGGGAAATGTGCGTTACAGTCTGCGGATCGATTAACTTTCGGCGACTTTATTTTGGGTAGCCACTACAGCACAATCGGCACCTTTAATTTTCAGGCATATTCTTTAAAGGGCAGTACTTGGTATTTGCCAACTTGGTAGAGACGGCCTTCCTACGAGAAGATCGTAATGTGCCTATCGAAGCCGGCCGAACGTCCGCTTGACAAATAAAGTGCTTTATTAGTCGTTTTAATTTAATAACTTTGTAGAAAATATTTATAATTAAACAGCACACGCGTCCTACAGCGTTCGTCGTCCATTTTGAATTGAATGAAAATTTTATCGATGACGTTTAACTCATCGAACAACAAAGCAAACAAAAAAAAAATCTCTCTCAGAATGAGAGGTGAAAAAGGAATAGGTTGTTTTTTTTTTTTTTTGTTTTTAGAATTGATTTCAGAAATAAAATTTCAAATAATTTAAATTTATTAAGTAGGTATCATGATGCATCATGGTAGGTATATTTGTACAAAAAGCACTTTGGTAATTTCGTTATAAAAATTTCAAACATTTAAAAATTAAAATAAGTAATTTTAGTGTGAAAATAAAAATTACTCATTTTTCTGCTTTGCGCAACTTTTAATAATGCGCTCAAAATGCAAATGCAAAAAACATCCAATAATACGCAGGGGTCCCAGTAAAATAATGTGTAAAACATTCTGAAAGAAACCACCCCAACGAAAGAGACCGCCTCCTAGTAGAGTTAATAACCAACTTTCGGCGCCCAATATTGAAATAAAGTTTCCTTTCAAAGCATCATTAAGAATTTGTTTGGCTACCTTTTCTGGATCCGCCAAACCGGCACCACCTGAAATTAGCTTAGTCTCTTTAGGCTTAGTTTTCTCCTCATTCTCAAAGCCAGGTGTATTTGTATCAGCAGGCAAAGCCAAAGTCACCGAAACACCAAGATGACGTGATTCCATAGCAATAGTCTCAGCCATACCTCGCAAAGCAAACTTTGAGGCTGCATACGGCCCATAGTCCCAATAGTGCAGGCTGCGACGCAGTCACCACGACTGTTCCCTCACCTGCCTTCTTCATTTTGGGCAGCACATAGCGTGTGCAATTGTACGACCCAAAGTAATTGATTTCCATTAATTTGCGTGCATCCTCGACAGGCACCTCTTCAAATACGCCGCAAATAGCCAGACCGGCGCAATTGACCAGCATATAGATATCGCCAAGCGCAAGGTGCTGGCAACATTGTCGTAACTTGACGCTATGTCCAAGCATTTATACTGGAATTTTTGATCTGGCACCTAACGAATAACCTCCATTAGAGCGACTGCGGCGCGTATCATTTTGTCATCGCGCGCAATGACCGTCACATTGGCCCGCTTCATAGCGCACTCTACCGCAAAGCACAGACCGATTCCTCTGGAGCCACCAGTGACGACCACATGACGGCCCACTATCGTTTTGGGTTTTTTTCTCATCACGAAGAGAAAGACCAGGAAGTGCGCAAGTAATGCCGCTGCTATATACAGAACAATCTCCCAAGTTAAGTTCATTTTGTGGAACAATGAGTTGCTTTACAACTTGTAGACGGTTCCAAGTTTAGCGGAGTTCATGTATCATCTATTGACAACGCTGGATTGGTGATAACTTTTAACGTAATAAGCGCGCTGCAGTCCAGTCTGCAACAAAATCCTCGCTGGAATTGACGATACATGGTTGCATTCAGCAGTCCGCAGCCAGTCAGAGCGGAACTAACTTGTCACTGGGTTATTGTGTATATCTTTACATGGTTGCATTACATACTACTATTTACAATGCTTATTACTAAATGTTATTCTACTACAGCTCGGCCAATCTGACAAAGAGGCGATCTCGATCATCTTAAACTTATTTCTAGTTTATATTGTTTACATATAACATGTAGCATACATAGATTTGTGACAATTATATTCTACATTTACTTATGTATGTTTTAAATGTTTAGAGTTGCTTTGATATTTAACTATTTTTTGTTTTCCACAGTTTGATATTAAACGCTTCAACTACACCATTGTATGGTATCTGAGTTATTTGACAATTCTCGATATCTCTGATTACATATCGATCATTCGGAAGAGTTTTGTATATTACATACTGGCCTTTATATTTGGGCAAGAGTTTTTTATTGGTGCCTACCGTTGTATCTATATTTTTTATTACTACAAAGTCTCCAACGCTAAATACGCTAAACCTTCGGATTTCATTGCGTCGTAAATTATATGCTTGTACCTTTTTAATATTTTCATCAGCAACATTTCGCAATGCTACCAGATCCCTCCCCGGACTTACAGTACTTTCCTCAAGGTATTCCGTCAATCTGTCTACTACCTGTCCTCTCTGTGATACTCCAAATAGCGCAATGCTAGAGTAATACCAGTCGATCTGTTAACCGTATTTTTAATAGCAAACTCAATTTTTATTAACTGCTTCACCCAATCAGTTCACTTAATTTTGCCAACATGCCAACAAGAGTTCGGTTTACTCTTTCTACCTGTCCGTTGGCCTGCGGTGAATGAACAGTAACTTTAATATGTGCTATGTTTCTATCTTCCATAAAATTAATAAAGTCACCAGACGTAAAACAACTACCTCTGTCTGTTATACATCTTACCGGACGATAATACTCAAAGTATTTAGTTAATGATGCTATTACTTCCTTAGTACTTGTTGTTAAGACGGGATACAAATTTCGTGAATGAATCGATTATTACTAACAGGTGTTTTCTTTTCGATTGCAGTGAGGGAAGAGGACCTAAGTGAACTGTATCGGTATTGGTTCTTATGGTATATTATGCAACATTCTACTCTGATTTTGATGAATTATGCACTTAATGCAATTTTTTTATTTTTTATTTTTTAATTTTTGATAACACTTGTCTACCCCCTGATGGCCAATTTGTTCGTGTATTGACCTAATTAGATCGGTTTCCAATTCTTTCGGAACATACATTAATAGATTTTTATTATCTTTTTTATAAACTATCCCGTTTTCCATACCATATTTTCTTAAATTTTCATTTTCTAGTCTAGTTTTTAAATTAACAATATTTTCGTCACGTGCCTGCATAGCTTGAAGTTGGAATTCTATATTATCACTATCAATGGCCGCAACCACATTTTTATAATCAATTTTAATCTATTTTTAGAAAGTTTATTATCATATCTTAAATTACTATCAATTTCATTTGAAATAATTTAAAAATTTTCAATTTCTTCAGTACATAAATACACTTTTAATGCATTTTGAAAATTACAATTTGTTTTATCAAAAATTAAAGTAGGTTTTTTTTTTAAATAATGTTTCTCTGAGCTTCTTATAAATAATGATATATTAAATAGTTTGAGGAAATCTCTTCCTAAAAGCATTGGAAATGGCATTTTTTCATCTGACAGAACAATCAATAAAATATTCTTTGTGTGATTCAGAAATTTTATTTTCGCAGTAATTTTACCGCATGGTTTTATATCGAAATTTCCAATGCTTCTAAAATGCGATTCATTTTCTTCACCAAGTTGAACGTGTGATTTTGCATATGACACAAATGATCGTCTTATGAAGCTACTGGGGCTACCTGTATCAAAAATAGAAATAATACTATCAAACTGTGGTTCACTTAAACTATCTGAATTCAAAACCACACTTACCACGCGACTAAAATCAATATTACTGAAATATTCGCCATCCTCCGCAACCGCAGCAACCATCTTAACTGGGCAATTAGTGAATTGATGATCAGCTTTTCCACATTTGAAGCAAGAACCTCTCGTACGTTTTTCCTTTTTGCAATCGTATGTAGCATCTTATTTTTTGTTCTCCATCGCGATAATATACGTTGACTGGTCTGTCTTCTGCTTGAATTATTTTCTCGTACTTTGGTAGCAACCTTTTTAGATCAGCAACTGACGAAACATTATAGAAAATTGAAATGTTCGGAGATTTATCTCTTAGTCCTTCGACGATATATTCGACAAGCTCCTCCTCCCTAATCGGTCCGCTTCTAGCCAATTCCTGCATCGAGAGCACGTAGTGGTGAAGGGTTTTCCAGCGACGTGCTTCTAATTTATTGAAAACGTCTCTGGCGCTTATCGGCTTGAGAAATTCCATCAACAGAGCCTCTTTTAAATTATGCCACGACTGCACAGAGATCATATTTAGAAACAAAGCGGCGCTTCCAGTCAGCATCCGACGCCCGAAAAGAAATTGCATCTCTGCATTGCACCCGTAGGCCGTAGTGACACACTCGAAATCCGACACCCATTTTATTATGTCGAAATTGTCGTCGCCGTTATATTTAGGCAAAGTTGCTTCAATGTCGGCGAAATTAACGTTAAGCTTGCGCGTGCAACTCTTTGACTCAATTTCTTCCAATTCTTTTCGTTGTTGTGCCATTCGTAAGCGTTGATTTAATTCTTTTTCAATTCGAAAAAGTTCGATATTGAGTGGGACGGCGACTTCCTTGTTGCTATGTGTTTTGTCACCATTACAAGTACCATTACCGTTATTTGTAATTTCTTGTCGTGCTTCGGCGCGTTCAATTTGGCGCTGGCGTTCTTCCTCGGCTGCATTACTATTAGTTTCTGTTGAAATCACGCCATCTTGAAAAAGATTCGCTGCTGCAGCGACGTCGCTAAAAACATTTGCAACGTTGTCTCTGTGTATAGAAGCGACGCCATCCTGAACGACTCCTTCGACAGCGACGTCGTTAAATACAGTCTCGACACCTTCACCATAACCACAAACATTTTCGGCGTCACTATGAACAGCTTGGGCGCCCTGGCCAGAATCAATAGGACTGCCGTCTGCGCGCTGGGACTTTCCTACCACACTTTCCAGAAGCCCTTTTAGTTGCATGAAAGATGCTGTATCAGGAAACGAAACATTTGCAGCTCGCAATGCTGCTATTATTTTACCCTTATCTCGCTCCATTTTATTTTTCACTTCACTGTGGAGATATTTGTGTTCTTAAGTTCTTAAGTATATTTTCTTTCTTTTTTATTCACTTTTTAATGTTTTATTTGATTTTATCAATATATTGGTTTTGTGTTTTAACCCCACATCTGACACATCTTTATCACAGTAAAAATCAATGTGAGCTTTATTGTGTATATCTTTACATGGTTGCATTACATACTACTATTTACAATGCTTATTACTAAATTTTACTCTACTACAAATATAATATTTTTGACGTTGAATTCGGCGGCAACTTAATTTTTTTTTGGATCCGTTTTGAACTAAACGAAAACAAAACAAAAGAGAACAGAACGCAGCAATTTAAAAAAAGCTCTCATTGAATGGAAGTTGAAAAAGGAAAAAGTTGATCTGACATGACATGGTTGCATTCCACTGTTTGGAATAGTTCCGAGCGGAGCTGAGAATACATTGGGTCCTTGGGGTGCTCATGTCGTGTGCGTGCATGAGTGCGGACTATATGCGAGAAATATGAACTCACTGCATGCTGTGAAACTCGCAGCAAAATCGCTTTGTAATGCGGAATCACGACGTGAGATTCATATGATGGTAATATGATTGAAAAAAATGTCGCACGAAAGACGCATGCGTGATTGTAAAATGAGTCGCACGGAGTGCTATTAAATTGAAGGAAATTTGACGGCATAAAACTCGTATGAACGTCGCACGAATGAATACAAAATCCGAGAAAAAAAAAACAAAGCAATTAAGCAAAGCGCCCTATATCAGACGAAAAATTAAAATTCCGTTGCGACAACTTTCCATCCGAGGCATAGTACAGCTCATATGCAATTTTTTTTTCGATAGTGGTAAGTTTAGGGTGGTGAATTTTTTTGATGAATTTGATGAAATGATGTATTTTAGAGGGGTGAATTTTGTTGTGGTGAGCTGTAGTGGTGACTAAAATCCAATTATCATTTGAACCCAAAACTTCCGTAGTGGTAAGTTTAGCGTGGGGCTTTTTAATTCGTATTAACATTTGTTTTGTGCGGTGACTTTTGTGTTGTAATTTTTAGTGGAGAATTTATTATAGGTGATATTTAAAAAGTATAAGATAATTTGTGGCGACTTAAATTGTGTGGAGTTAAGGATATTAGGAGATATATGATTTTTAAATTTATTAAAAACACTTTGCAAAAAAAAAAAGATTTTTTTGATTTTGCCTAAGCAATATTTGATTTTTTTGAAGTATTTGTTTATTTTTTTTTGTGAAAAATAAAAAGGAAAATTAATAATTAATATTCGTTGCCAACACAAATTGATAAACTAGTGCTAGTTGAAGTGGCTTAAGCCGCCGTAGTAACAGATGACGCATTTTCAATACGTCCAGTAGCAGAGGTATATGAACCGATTTATTCATTAATGAGGCCAACTGCAGCAGTGTTGTAACGTTAGAGTTGTAAAGTTAGAGTTGATTTATTTTACATTTATTTATTTTACAATTAATTAATCAAAAGACACTTTTTTATTTTTAGAGTTGAAAAGACACTTTTAATAATTTTAGAGTTGAAAATACACTTTTACAATTTTAGTACCTCCACGTGAGGTTAGTTAAACTACAATCTTTTAAATTGCAACGAAAGGTATTAACAATACATCCATTTCAAGCTTTTCTTAAATTCTATTCTCACTATGTTCTGTGAGTTTTCACTTTCACTCCATTTTAGTGTACGTTACTTTTGAAGAAAGTCCGACTTGCAGTTTTTGGCTGACACCAATTGCGAAATATCAGAATTGTTGGCAATCGCTGCTTCACTTATTTTAACATAGACCCAAAATTATGCAATGGAAAATTATATTGCAAGCCTATTGAAAGAGGTGTGATCTAAGTAAAGCTTTAGCGCTTTGCCAAATTATTGCCAGCTTCTGTTAACTGTGCAAGCTAACCTGAAAGAGGTGTGTTCTATGCAAAGCTTAGCGCTTTGCCAAATTATTATCAATGTTACCAACGTGAAGCGTTGGGACAATGCTATGAACATGTTGCTGTTCAACATGATATAAAAACATGATGCGCTCAACATATGTACAGCAACATCCAAAACTGAATAAATAGTGAAGAACCATAAAGAAAAGAAAAATGTATGCGCTAATTCACAACATTCCTCCCCCCTTATGGAAAAAAAATTATTATTAATAGGATTAATGATAATTTTTTACAAAATGCCTTAAATATACTGTTGATAATATAGAAATGATGTTTTCTTAGAGTTAATATTAAGATTAATAATATAATAAAATAATATGCTTATTTTAAATGGTGATAATAAATATAATATGTTATTATTTTTTTTAAAGTTATCTATAAAAATAAGTTTGAATAATTTAATGGGTTTCAATAATAATAATGATAATAATATATATATACATATATATATTTTTTTTGTTTTTTTTTTTTGATAGATTTCTTCTTTTTTATATATATTTTTTCTTCTCTTTTTTTTATATATTATTATTTTTTTTTTTTTTTAATATCTTTTGTTTTATACTTGTGTAATATTTGTTCATACTTATAATGATAATATAACCGATTAATATTTGTAATTGGATGATAATTATTATACATATATATATATTACATATAGATAAACTTGTTCAAATTATTTTACTTATACGTGTTTTGCATGAGTATTGAGTGTGTGTGTTTGTTATGAATATATTGATTTTATATTTGGGTAGAGAGGTGTAAATAATTACATGAGTTACTTTTGTATGCCCTACTGTTGGACCAGATTTTTCCTCTTGTTCTTCTGTGTGTTGGGTCGGATTTGCCTTGTTCATCTTCAATGTTTCGTTGTATGTAGTGTGTTGGATGTGTTGGGCTTCGATGGTTCTTGTGGAATTTGCTAATGGTGTTATCTTGAATAGACGTCGTCATGTTGATACGCTGGACTCTTAGTCGGTCAAGAGAGTTTTGGTCCCGTTGACTTGGTTGACGATTCGTTCGAGATGAGTGTTCTTTTCTGCGATCTTGTCAAACATTTTGAAAACATCTTGGTGCTTACGTCACTTTATGTAGCTTACAGATTTCTGAATTTTTGATATCAAAAAATCGTTACTGCATCGCTTTTTCTCTATATGCGATGGAAGACATAATAATTTGACTTTTGATATACATTTTCAAGATTAAAGTGTAATATTGTTTTCTGCGTCTTGTTTCTGGCAGTTGTAGTTTTATGATTAAAATTCAATCACTGCAATCTACTTGTGCTTGGTATAACAACAAGTTTGCTCCTAGTGCATCCTTCTACGTCTTCAAATATGCTGGCACTCTGCTTCATTTCTTCGTTTGATTTTTTTGCGCCGTTTTTCTAAAATGCGCCCCAAAAATTTATTTTGCGCCCTTTTTTATATTTTCTGTACATTATATTTTATACAACTGTACTTCTTTAAAGCAACTTTTTTTTTCTTTAAATCTACCGTTTTATTTGCTTAAAAACAAAAAATATATAGGGTGCGGTCGGATCTGTGGTACCCTAGAAAAAACGATATCCGGTGCATCTACATATTTGATCATATAGGTACTCAAACATATTTCACTTCATCCGGTTATCGGTATTATTAAAAAATATTTTAAAATTGAACAGTCCTATAATAAAAATAAGACCATAAATAAAAAATGTTCATCGAATGTTATCTTATGGTACCCTTTGTTTTACAGTGCCATCATTTCTTACAATGACTTTTAACATATACATTTGGAAAAAAAAATATTTTTGGTCTCTGATTTTACGAAGCTGTACATATCTCAGTATCCTTTGGAAACAAAATTCAATTTGTGTATTATATTAAAGGTGATCAATACCGACATCTCTTTGGAAAACTACTTCAGATATACACAATGTATTTTTAATGATTATTTTCACTTAACAAGTCAGCATATTCTAAAACCAAAAATATTTGAATTTGATTTTTTTTAAAGTATAACATTTGTACCAATTGTACCATTTGTACCAAACTTAAGTTTGATATTTAACCTAGTTTTTTGTACCATTTATTCAAGAATTAAAAGGTAATAGTTATTTCACCAATTATTAAATTAATTTATAACAGTTTTTTTTAATTTCAAAAATACTAAAAACGTAAAAATCGGATTATAAATCGTCGTTATAGAACTAAAAGTCATCAAATAAATTTTGTTTCAATATCGATTTTTTTTGTTAATAATTTGAAACAATCATAACCTTTTAGCGCAGTGCCGAATGCACATACTTAAAAACTATAATTTGTGAATAATTGATTTTTAATTATAAAAAATACACATCTTAAACTATGAATTGTCGAACTTTTATCAAACTTTCATAAATGGTATTTGGACTTATAGTTCTACAACGAAGATATACAAAAAAATATGTATATTTTTAAAAACTAAATTCAAAATCATCTATTTGACAATTTATTCTATACAAAAATTATAAAAAAAATCGATTTTTTTTAAGCCGAATTATTAAAGTTGTTTAAAATTGTCTATGGTTATGCGCCTATAATGTTTAAATTCGATTTAATATTGATACCCCGAGACAAAATTTATGTCATTTTTCAGGAATATTTCCGGCCAACACACAGATAAATGGAATATTTTGGGAAGTGTATAGCAGGTTGTAAAATTTTGTGGAATTTTAATTTTGATATAGATCTCAAAACACTTAAAACTCGAATTGTGTATTCTTCAGAATCTTTGTCAAAATACAATGGCGCATATTCGTAGAAAATTTAAAGTCAACTTTAAAATAAAAGTTACCCGATATTTTGGGCAATTTTAACGAAGATTAAAATGTCAAAAAGTTTTTTTTAAGTCGCAAAATGTAAAAAAAGCGAACAGTTAAAAAGGTAATTTACCGAATATTAGTAATTTTTACACAAAGGCCCATGTAGAGAGAAAAGCTCAAAAAGGCGTAAACTATTCAAATAACAATCAAAATTAAAACAGCGCATAACTTACAGTATTTTATCGTCTTTACAAGCGCAAAATTATCAAAACAAACAAAAAATGAATATAACGCATATTCACTCTGTAAATTAATTGTGTTTTATTTTTTTGAAAATTTGGCGCCTTTTTCTATATTTTGCGATCTTTTTAAAAGCCGCAAATATTCTGCATTTTAAGCGCTTCTTCCATTTTGTGTTTTTTTTTTTTGAAAATTTAGCGCGTTTCTCTGTAGTTTCCGATCTTTTAAAAAGGGCTAAAAATTCTGAAATTTTGCGCCTTTTACTATATTTTGCGCTCTTCTGAAGAGGCACAAAAATTTTGTAAATTAGGCGCATTTGCAATTTTATGCTTTTTAGAAAATGTTGCGCCTTTCTGTATATTTAGCGCTCTTCTATAGTTGCGCAAACATTTTTTAAATTAGGCGCATTTGAAATTATATGCTTTTTAGAAAATTTTGCGCTTTTCTGTATATTTTGCACCTTTCTACAGAGGCGCAAACATTGTATAAATAAGCCGCATTTGAAATTTTATGCTTTTTAGAAAATTTTGAGCCTTTCTGTATATTTTGCGCCCTTCTACAGAGGCGCAAACATTTTGTAAATAAGGCGCATTTGCAATTTTATGCTTTTTAGAAAATTTTGCGCCCTTCTATAGAGGCGCAAACATTTTGTAAATAAGACGCATTTGCAATTTTATGCTTTTTTGAAAATTTTGCGTCTTTCTCTATATTTTGCGCCCTTCTATAGTGGCGCAAAAATTTTGTAAATTAGGCGCATTTGCAATTTTATGCTTTTTTGAGAATTTTGCGCCTTTCTCTATATTTTTCGCCCTTCTATAGAGGCGCAAACATTTTGTAAATAAGGCGCATTTGCAATTTTATGCTTTTTTGAAATCGCCCCTCCCCCTGGATCCGCGCTTGGAGGGACTCAATGTGGCGGATTCAATCCCCCTTCAATG
Organism: Dryomyza anilis; assembly: GCA_951804985.1. Lineage (NCBI taxonomy): Eukaryota > Metazoa > Arthropoda > Insecta > Diptera > Dryomyzidae > Dryomyza > Dryomyza anilis. Next base: position 50,889,004 of record OX638133.1, on the reverse strand, counting down.
CGCAAAAATGAAAAAAATTATTTCATATATTTTTTTTAATATATATATACATAGAATATATTGCACATTGCATATACATATATATTATTTAACATTTTCTCAAGAATTGTTGAATTTATTATATATACATATATTTTTTTTTAACTGTGTTAATTTAGTTTAAAAATTTATTTAATTTCCAATACAAATTTAAATTTCCAAAACAAAATAAAATGTTAGATAATAAATAAATTAATTAATTTTTTTTTTAAATTTGTATTCCCCTTATTTTTTTTTTCATATATTTTTTCCTTTTTTTTTTTCTTTAAAAAAAATATTAATAGTTAATATCTGTTATTTATATATTTTTTTTCTCTTATTTTTTTTCTCTATATATTTTTTTTCTTCTCTTCTTATTTTCTTCTTCTTTTTTTATCTTCTTATTTTCTTCCTTTTTTTTTCTTCTCTTTAATTAAAATTTTCATACCTCCTTCTTTTTTTTCTCTTTAATTAAAATTTTCTCATTTTTTAAATTTTAGTTCCCCCTTTTTTTCCATATATATATTTTTTATATCTTTTTTTTTATTCTTTAAAAATTTAGATGATAATATTATTTTTTTTGTCTTCTTTATTTTCTTCTCTTTTTTTTCTTTTTAATAAAAATATGTATCCCTCTTTTTTTTAAATTTTAATTTGCCAATTTTTTTTTCATGTTTATTATTTTTTTTTTTCATATTTTTCTTTTTTTTTCATCTCTTCTTATTATATATTTTTTTCACCTTTTTTTTCTTTAAAATTTAAAAATTCTTTAAAAAAAAAAATAATATTTAATACTTATATATATATATTCTCCATTTTATTTATTTTACTAATATGTTTCCTCTTTTTTTTCGATTCAATTATTAAAACTTTTTTTTAATTTTAAATATTTTAATGCATAAATCGCTTTTTTTAAAATTTTAAATTATTTGCTTTTATTTATTACCTGTTTTTTACATTTTATTTATTCTACTAATATATTTTTTTTCGTTCCTTTTTTTAATTTTAACTGTACTAAATATTTATATATCTCTCTTTTTTTAATTTTAATACTAACTGATTTTTTCTTCTTCTTTAAGAAATTTAAATTATTATAAGTAAGTTCTTCAAATTCATTTAAATTTTATTTTTTATATTCAAACTTATTCAAATTGAATTATATTAATATACAAAAGTACCTATAATTTCTCTGCATGTAAATAAATATAATTAGAGTTGCGATTTATTTTCTAAACATGTTTATATTTTTATTATATTATTTTTGTGTACTTATATAAGTCACATTATATGAAACTTCCTACTGGCATGACGGTAAAATTGAAGTATATTTATTTGCATTGTTTATGGTATGAAAAAAACTGCAAGATCTGCATTTATATGTCAGCTATTAACGCTTGCTTAGTGTATGATATACATACGTTCGTACAAATTGCCTATGTGCTTTAGCATGAAACACTTGGGGGAATGGCCCTTTTCAAGATTTGATAGCTTGCGCTATTAATATAGGTCAGTAATGCAATTGTTGGTTTTGCATAATCTGTACTGAATTCGACAATTTTATGACTAACATTGATTTAATTTTAAATTAATGCAATTTGTTGCATGTGCTTAATTTATTTCTTTTCTCAATTGATGATTAACTAACTTTAAAATTATAAGTTCTTTTCCTAAAATAATAATAATAGTTTAGCGCTACAGTTCTGTATAAAACTTCGGCCGAGCTCTCTCACCATTTTGAGCTGTGCGTGTTGTATTTGTACTCAAAGTGGTGGGACCTACAGTTTATTGCCGAATCCGAACGGTGGATGAGAGCTTTTTCATAGGCAATGTTTTACTCTCGTAGGTTTGCCATTTACTGACGAGAGGTAGCGCGGTATAGAAAAATGTTTCTATGAAAAGATGTTGTTAGCCCCAGTCCAGGCTTGAACCGGGGACCTTTCGGCTCGCAGTCCAACGCACTAACCACTGAGCTACCGCGGCTTCCTAAAACAGATATATATTTTTTTTATATTATTTTTTTTTATTACTAAATTATTGTTTTTAATATGTCCTTTTTTATTTTTTTATTATTATATTTTTTCTTTTGTTTGTTACTTGCTGTTTTCCTAAACTATTTATATTTATTTCTTCCTCTAAATGACGAGTTATTTAATGTTTTATTTAATGATTACTCTATATCTTATTTATTTTTTCTATATGTTGAATAATGTTTTCATAACGTTGCAATCTACGAGTTTAATTGTCAACGCCTAGCTAATTGGTTTTATATTGTTACTTTTATGGGTTCTAACCTAGGGTAATATTATAATATTTTTAGTTTTAACGGCATACACTATTGGTGATATGCCTTTAACAAATTATTGTGAATATTCTTGTCTTTGTTTTTGATCAATATCGTCGTGGTCACTGGCCCACTACCCTCTACGACCACGTAGGGTCCCTTCCAAATTGGAGAGAACTTATTCTTCCTAGTTTGGTTTTTCATTAAAACCATGTCGTGTGGTTTGAATTGTATAGGGTTGAGGTTCTTGTCGTATTGTTTTTTCGACACCTCCTTGGCCCTACATTGATTTTGCCTGACGATCTCGTGTGATCGCTGTATTTGGTACTGTTGAGTGTCAATATAATGGCAGTCAGTTATTTGAACACATTTCTCCTAAGTCAGATGACAATCAGTCATTTGAATACACTTTTCCTATTGGGCATCTCTTGCTGTTCATTAAATTAGGTTGCTAACATATTTTAATAATATATTGTGCAATTGTTATTGAAAACAAAAGCATGCCATTTTCAATATGGGTTAACAACGCACTTGTTGTTGTTGTGAAAACATGCGGCGAAAATATGCAATGTCAGCACTAGTGACTACGAACCCAATTCGCGGCAGCGTTAAGCGGTATTGTAAACAAATATGCACGCAATAAAACTACCTGGTAGGCAAAGAAACTCATGACGACTTTTAATTAAGGTTATCATGAGTTAGTGAATTTTTGTATGAGTTGCGGTTTTTCTCACGGTCAGGGTTAAGAACTCTGGCGAAATGTGAAATTAAAAAACAGCAAGAGATGTTTGAGAAAGTAGCATTGAAACTTAGTTTAAGTATTAGTATATAAGCTTTAGTTATTAAGTTCTTAAGACAGTTGTTGTAAAATATTAATAAAAGGATAAACTTGAAATGGAGTAAGTGTTATTATTTATTAAATGTATTATTTTTAGGTGATAAAATAGGGACATTAACATTGGCGTAGCCGATTTAGAACCAAACACTCTAGATAGAGGAAAAATTATAAAAATATAAACAATTTTGGCAAATTAGTATAATTTCGTTGGAAAAAATATCTTAAACTGATACGTTTAATGGAAACTCTTCAATCAGAATTAAAAAAAGCACAACATGAAACAACAAAATTAAATGGAGAAATTGGACTTTTCATTGAACGTTTGTGGACAGAGATTAAAAGAATAAACGGTTCAAAAGACTACATTCAGCTAATTAGAGAAAAGATTAGAACCACATTCTTATCATTTTTAGAAATAATAGAAGCGAAGACAGATTTTAGCATAACAGAGAAAGAAAAATTAGAAACAGAGTTAAAAAAATTGAATAATTGCTTAAGAGATCATATTAAAACAATTTTGGATCACGCAGAACACTTAGACGAAAATAGAGGAAAACTAGTGGAAATTATTGAAAACCGGAATTACATAGACACACCGGAAACCTCTAGAAGTGCCCGATTCAGGGCTGAGTATGGTAGTATCGCAGATGTACAAAAAAGAATTGTACAATTAGAAGATAGAAATAGACTACTACAGCAAGAATTAGAGTTAGTAACCAACGACTCATTGATACATAAGGATAAATTTCCCGGAATTTAAAATGGGTATCGAACATATTGCAAAAATGGTGAACCATTTGGTTCCGATGTTCTCAGGTACGGACTCCAATGATTTACCCTCAGAAGTATGTAAATTCATACAAGGATGTGATTTAGCGGTAAAGTCAACAAAAGAAACAGAGTTTCAAGAATTTTTATCGTGTGTTAAGCTAAGAATGTATGGAATGCATTCGACCTAGTAAAAGGTATTCAATTTAGCTGAATTATATACTTTGAATTATACACTTTGAATTATATACTTTAATAAAGAGGACATATCTTAAAACCGCAACATTAGACTCAGTGATAAATGAAAAAAAAAGGAGACATATTAAAGATCTACCGAAGAAATTCGACCTTTTGCAAGACGCCTAAATATACAAAGAACAAAACAAAGGCGGTGGAATTAATAAAAGAAAAATATAATGGCAGAGGGGACGAAGCTATGCTAATAGAATTAGACAAATCTATACAAAAGACTTTTAAGGTAGGCCTTAAGGACAGCACACTGAAAATACACATGCTAAATAATAAGGCTGACTCACTGGATTCACTGATAGAGGAAGCGGTAGAAACGTTGGAGACGATACAAAGTGGGCGCCTCACACCCCACATGTGGAGAATCGGTATAAAAAATTCAACCGAAAGGAATAAAGTTGAAACCCCATGTTCATTTTGCGGTAATGTTGGACACACGCGGGACGAGTGCGTCAGTCGAAAAAATACTCCATACTGTCAAGGATGTAAGACCTATGGTCACGAAACGAACTTAAGATGTGCACAGAAAATAAATGAACCAGAGCAGCAATTTACAAATAAACAACAAACGCAAAATAACTACTATAATGATGGCTTCACGAACAATAAGCAAGCCCATAATAGCAATTATAATGCTTGTGGTAATAATAACCACAACAATGGGAATTATAATAATAATGGAAATAATAGGAATTATAATAATAATGGAAATAATAGGAATTATAATAATAACAATAATAATAGAAGATATAACAACAATAATAGGAAAACTAACAATAATAATAGAAATAATAATTACAACAATGGAAATAACTATAACAATAATAATGGTAATACCAATAGTAATAGTCGTCAAAATTATAATAATAATGACGATAGGAGAAATGGAATAAATAATAATAACATCAACAATAATAATAAGAAAGATTTAAATAAATGTAAATGGTGTGCAAGAATCGGGCATACGTTGGAAAACTGTTACGCGAAGAAAAATTTTGAGTCTACCCGCAATCAGGGAAACTGTTAGGGGCCCAGAATAGGCCAATTATCTGGGAACCCAAGACAAGTTGCGACATCAGCCAACGAAGATAGGAATTGTGAATCAGACGCCGTATGCGGCAGTGGATACGTTCGCTATCAATGGTAGGAAAATGGTAGATAATTTTTGTTCACTAATTGTATTAACGTTGAACGTCTTTGGCATAATAGCATTAACAGCAAAAAATTATTTTTATGATTGCATAATGAATAGGATATGTATAGAGGATAATAAGAAGAAATTAAAAGTTCTGATTACTTCAGGAATTGATAGTATAAATAAAAATATGAGTAAATATATTGAAAATATTAAGGAATTAAAATTAAGTTTATATACAAAATCAAAGAAAAATCGCATTATTTATAGTAGACATGGGGAATTCAGACAGATATCAAAATTAAATGATGTCTTTATAGAAATTCCTTGTAAGGAAGCGAAAAATGAGAAACTAATATTACTAGTAGATTCGGGTGCAGACTCTAGCTTGGTAAAGTGGAGTGCATTAGATAATAAACTAGAGAGAATTTTAAAAGACACAAAAGATCTGAGCGGAGCATTTGGGGGACATGTGACCACCGCAGGATCAATTGAAATTCAACATATGGAACATAGAAGGCTCAGTCTGACGTTACATACAATAATGTGGGATCAGGGAGTTCCGGCAAACGGTATACATGGACGAGATAATCTGTGGAACCACGCAATCATCAATGCAGTGGAAAAGGAATTAACCTTTATAGACAGAAACAAAAAAAAATTGTAACACTACCACTCAGATCACTAGATGAAATAAATAAAAAATTATACAGTGAAGAAATAAAAATAAAGCATGATCTAAAGGTATCGCCAGATTACCACTACGAACCAAGATCCCCGTAGTAATAATTCAAAAACAAGAAATTTCGCCAGGAGTTTATATCGGAGAAACCATATCAAATGTGAGAAAAAATAGTGTTTACGTTTCAGTGTTAAACTCAACAGAAAAAGATATAATATTGAATAAGAACATACAGCTTAAATTTTCAAATTATAATAAATTTATGGAACCAGTGAGTGGCACAATGAATAGCGTACAAAGCATAAACATACGACACAGAATATGCAAACTATTTGACTCATTAAAATTGGATCCAAATGCAAATGTTGAAGAGAAGGCATCCATAGAAAAAATATGTGCGTCATACCATGATGTATTTCTGTTAGAGGGGGAGGAGCTATCGTATACACCTATTTTAAAACATGAAATCCCCACAATAGACGGCCAACCTCCGATCAACCGAAAACAATATAAATTACCACATATTCACAGAGAAGAAATCAACAAACAGGTGCAGAAGTTATTAGAAGACGATATTATATCACCAAGCAGTGGCAAGGACGGACACAAAAAATGGAGACTGGTAATAGATTTCAAAAAATTGAACGACGCAACGATTTAACAAGTATTTCCAATACCTCGTATTGATGAAATTTTGGATCAATTAGGTCACAGTAGGTATTTTTCAACATTAGATCTTGCAAGTGGTTATCACCAAGTGCTAATGGATGAACGCCACAGAGAAAAACAGCGTTCAGCACGGGCTTGGGACATTTTGAATTTAATAGGATGCCATTTGGATTGACGGGGGCACCCGCTACGTTTCAAAGAATAATGAACCACATTTTAACAGGATTGCAGGGACTTGATTGTTTCGTATATCTGGACGATATAGTTGTGTATGGAAAAAACATAATGGAGCACGAAATTAGACTATGTAAGGTGTTAGAAAAATTGAGGGAAAATAATTTGAAATTAAATACGGAAAAATGCAATTTTTTAAGGCGTCAAGTAGTTTATTTAGGGCACAAATGCACGGAGTCAGGCGCAATGCCAGATCCTGATAAAATAGAATGTGTAAAAAATATTCCGGTACCCAAGACCAAGAAACAGGTACAAGCCTTCTTAGGTTTACTAAATTATTACAGAATATTCGTTAAGAATATGGCAAGGTTAACACTACCGATTAATAAACTGTTGCGGAAGGATGCCAGTTTTGTATGGACAGACAAGTGCCAGGATTCATTTATAAAACTTAAGGAAGCAATTATTTCACCTAATGTTCTAGCATACCCAGATTTTTCAAAACCATTTGTATTGACAACAGATGCAAGTGGAGAAGCTATAGGAGCAGTGCAGTCACAGGGCGAGCCAGGTTCTGATCGACCAATCGCATTTGCAAGTAGAGCTCTGAATGATGCAGAAACAAGGTACTCAACAATTGAACGAGAATTTTTGGCAATAGTATGGGCCACAAAAAATTATTGAGCGTATTTGTTGGGGCGTCCATTCACGGTTTATACGGATCATCAACCACTGCATGGCATAGCGAATTTAAAGGATCAAACGTCAAGGCTAGCCAGGTTCAGGCACAAATTATCAGAATACGAGTTCGAAATAATTTATAAACCTGGCAAAAAGAATTTAAATGCTGACGCATTAAGTAGGATTCCACAATTAGAAACAGAAATTGCGGCAGTTCAAACCCGTTCTAAAAATAAACCAAAGGCAATAGATCCACAACCGGACGTCAGTAAGTAACGGACAGTAACGACACAGTAACGGTTATGGATGGTGGAACAATCTCGAGTCAAGTATTAACCGATCCTGAAGAAATTAAAACAGTACTTAGAGACTTTCACGACTCGCCGTTAGGGGGTCATCAGGGAACACTGAAAACATATTTTCGAATAAGAAAGCAATATAGGTGGAAGGGTATGCAAAAACAAATTAAAGAGTATGTAAAAAATTGCCCTAAATGTCAAGTTAACAAAAGTTCTAAGCTAATAAAAATGCCAATGGTCTTGACAGATACACCAACGCGCCCATTTGATAAAGTTTATATGTACTTAGTAGGAATTTTACCCGAGACAGTATCTGGCAATAAATAAATTTTATCATTTCAAGACGATTTTCAAAATATATGTGCTGTGTAGCAATACCAGACGCAGAAGCAAGCACAGTGGCTAAAGCATTTTATGGTGAAATAATAACACGCCACAATATTCCGAAAATTCTAGTAACTGACAATGGCTCTAATTTCGTGTCAAAGTTATTTTCTCATACATGCAAATTATTGGGTATTAAAAAAATGCACATTACACCCTATCACCCACAGGCCAATGGATCATTAGAACGTAGTCACAGACCATTAGCAGAATATTTGAGATGTTTTGCTAAGGAGGATGGTTCCAATTGGGATCAATGGTTAAATTCGGCAATGCATGTCCATAATAATACGATGCATGTGTCAACTGGGCAAACACCTTGCCGAACACTATATGGTTATGATTCTGATATGCCAACTAATTTGAAACGTAAAGTTTCACCACTATATAACGCCGATGATTATAACAAAATATTAAAATATCAAATACAGCGGGCGCATGAAATAGTGAGACAAAATCAAGAAAAAGTAAAAGAAAAATCTAAAAAAGTTTCAAATTGGGGAAATGGTTGTAATGAAGAATCAAAATAGGAAAAATAAATTTTCACCAATATGGGTAGGGCCCTATAAGGTTTTGTCCGTCACTACCCCCGTGACAACGACAATATTAATAAAAGGAAAGGGAAAGAAAATACACAACAATTTGTTGAAAAAATACCATAATTAGAAATTGATGTATTAAGTGTTAAAATGCGGAAATATATTTATAAATAAATTGCGAAAAGTTTAGTATTGTGTGATAATGAATAGGAAATAGGAAAACAGAAGAAACGGTACCCACAGATCGCTATGTATTACTTAGGGTTAATTTACTAGCATGTGGCGAACCAAATTTAAAGGTTATGAAAACAAGAAATATTAGGAAAAATATAAATAAGAAAGAATTATAAACGATAACACGAGTTTTTTATACGAAATAAATGAGATAAAATATATTTGTACGAAATTGAGATATTGAACAAATAGTTTAGTACTGCTGAGCGCAGATAACTAGCATAGAAATTATGAATTGAAAAGTGAATTATGAAATTATGGTTGAATTATTAATTTTAAATTAAAATATAATGAGAAGTAGATATTGATGAATTGAATTTTGAATTATTAATTTATGTTAATTGCTGACGAGCAAATAAATGACGAGTAAACAAATGCTCCAAATGATATATGAGAAAAATGATTGTATTAAAAACTAGAAATAATATGAAAAAAATTATATAAATACGTTACTACGCACGAATTGTTTAAAATACAACAATACACGCACTAATTGCATTTTAAATATTAATCCAACAGCGGCCAAGAAATTGCGTTGAACGAAGCAAGAGTATGCTATGAGCGAGGTAATAATGTTTACAGCGCAATGCAAATTCTTGGCAACGAAATCGCAACCTATGCAATGAAATGTATTAATTAAGAAGATATAAAGTAATCCAATTTAACCAAGTTGTTAAAATTTTAAAATTTTGAGAAAATTAATTACCTCTATTAAAGTAATTAACGCAATAAATTAGATAGTATAGATATAATATATCAAGCATTGCGTAGAAGCAAATCACTAATACTAGTCTACGAATACTGGTCTGCAACTTGATCAATTGCATACTCGTATTAGTAATAGTATTAGGTAAACTATAACGGAGACTTAAAATGATCACTTAGGTTCCGTTATGATTTACGAAAAGCAAGAAAATGAAAATATTTGAAGATGTTGAAAATCAAAAATAGCTGAAAATAATTGATGATGTTGAAAATTAAAGATGTTGAAAATCAAACAGCAGAAAATAATTGAAGATGTTGAAAATCAAAATAGCTGAAAATAATTGATGATGTTGAAAATCAAAAATAACTGAAAATAATTGAAGAGGTTGAAAAGCAAAATAGCTGAAAATTAAAGATGTTGAAAATCAGATAGCTAAAAATAATTGAAGATGTTTAAAATCAAAATAGCTGTTCAAAACCCCCAATTTTTCTTGGAATAAAAAGAACAGTTATTTTAAATTTTCGTTTTATTATTTTATTCTAATATTCTTTTTATATAGTATTAACTGCTGAAAACGTGAGAATAATTGAAGATTTTTAAAATCAAAAATAGCTGAAAAAATTTGAAGAGATTTAAAATCATAAATAGCTGAAAATAAGTAAAGATGGCTAAAACCCCAAAATTAGCTGAAATATTTGACAGAGAAATTTTGTTGAAATAAAAAGAATAGTTGTTTAAAATTTTTTTTTTTTATTTTTTATTTTTTTTTATATATTCAGAAACAATTTTTATTAAGTTTTACTTCGAGTTACGATTCAGCAGGTGCAACGAAGTCAGGATGTCAGGTATGGGCTCTACAGTGTATCCCCTCGTTTTTGAGTAGAATAACATCATTTCTATGCTTTGAACGCATAGGAAGCTTCCTCTAAGGTGTTTCGACGCCTGCCTTCCTCGATGGTTGCTTTGACGAACTCGACCAATCCGGGCTCGTCCCAGCAGTGCTTTAATGACCACTGCCGGGCATATCCCTCGCAGAAGTCAAAGATACTCGAAGTCGCCATAATTGAGGAAATTGAAGTATTACAGAATTGAAATAATACAATTGAGATATGATACAACACTGAACGAATTATGATAAAGAAACTCAGGTATAAATACAATAAATTACACGATATCAAAACAAAAAAAAAAAAAAACGGAAGTATACGGGGGCAGAATGTTGAGTAAGCTAAATTGGAAATTTTCTGGCCGAACCGCTTATGAAAGATAGTAGGCCGCAAATTTAGGGTGAGGTGAAGATATGTGGAGATTGTTTTTGTGAATGAATTCTTGTTTGAAGTTTTTTTTCTCTTACATCATACAAAAAGAAGATGATAATTATAATGCAAATAGAGTTGCATATTTTATTTTAAAAATATTTTGTATTTAGAAAATTACAACGTATATACAGATGCATATTTTTAAATGAAGAAGAAGATAATTTTAATGCACATAGAGTTACATAATGTAATTTGCAAACAGAAGATGATAATTATAATGCAAATAGAGTTGCATATTTTGTTTCAAAAATATTTTGTATTTAGAAGATTACAACGTATATACAGTTGCATATTTTATTTTGTGAATATATTTTAAATTAATAAGAAGATAATTTTAATGCACATAGAGTTGCATATTTTGTTTCGTAAGAATATTTTGTATATACACAATTATAATATAATAGAGTTGCAAACATTGCAGTAATTGTTATTACTCAGATTAACGTCTAAGGTCAATTTTCAGAATTTTAATGCAACACAAATAAGTATATGTACAGCAGTATAATCTAAGGTCAATTTTAAGAGTTTTTGTTGGTGCAATATATGTATATACGCTGAATGCACAATGAATAAGCAACTATGTATAATAAGATTATTTGTATATGGGTAGATTACTGCGATAATTAATACAAAATAGTATATAACAAACTTAGATATAAGTAAAAATTGGAGCGAATCATCTTCATTACATCTTCAACTCTGTGACAGGAAATTTAATATAAATTAAATAAGTGTATAATGTAGCCGCGGTAGCTCAGTGGTTAGTGCGTTGGACTGCGAGCCGAAAGGTCCCCGGTTCAAGCCTGGACTGGGGCTAACAACATCTTTTCATAGAAACATTTTTCTATACCGCGCTACCTCTCGTCAGTAAATGGCAAACCTACGAGAGTAAAACCATTACCTATGAAAAAGCTCTCACCCGCCGTTCGGATTCGGCAATAAACTGTAGGTCCCACCACTTTGAGTACAAATATAACACGCACAGCTCAAAATGGTGAGAGAGCTCGGCCGAAGTTCTATACAGGACTGTAGCGCCAAACTATTATTATTATTATAATGTTGGCGATAAATTTGACTTTCCTGTTCGTAATGGTGGTCAATGGAGAACTCATTTGGAGACCGATAGCGTTGGATCAACACCCACTAATGTTCGAGAGAAAGTCAGATGCGTGGATTTACAACGACGAATGGACCGTGATAACAAAGTTTGTGCCGACCGATCAGGTGTTGGCAGGGAATTGGCTATTGTAGAAGATCTGACGCATGGGGTACTACATCCAGATATACTCGATAAGGCGATTCTGGGTGAACTGACATCAGAACTGAAGTTGGCATCAGATTACCGGTGGTTTCTAAATGATGTACTCAATGTACACATCGCGGCCCAAGTGAAGACATTTGCAAGCAGCGGGTCACTAGTAGTAGTAGTAAAAATTCCTTTACCAGAGCCTACCCCCTTCAATTTGTTGAAGGTGTATGCCGTTCCATTTCCAGGCCAAAAGGGATGGGACTTGGTGGTGCAGAACGCAGGAGAGTACATAGCGGCCAGCAGGAAGAAGGATAGGTACCTAAAACTGTCAGGAGAAGACGTGTCCCGGTGTGTGAAGCTCGCAGGGCAGTCAGCGATGAACAAAGGTGCTATACTGTGTCGAAATCCAGGAGTGGAGCTGACCAGCGGGAGTCAAAGCTGTTAGGTTGGAATGCTGAGACCAGGTGAAAGTCTGAGGGCAAGCTGTAAATTTGCGGCAGTGGCTGCAAACGTGTTTTATCTGGTAAAAACAGAAACATCCAACCGATGGTTATACAGAGGACATGATGAGGGATTTGTCCTTCAATGCGGCGAAGAAGAAGCCGAAGTAAGGCTAACTGGTTTTGGATATTTCGTCCTAAGTCAGGGTTGTTCCTTGAGAAACCACGAGTTGCGGATCGCGTTCAAAAATACACCTGTGATTTGGCATGAGTTCGAAATACAACAATTCGACCACAGGGAACTCCAGGAGGCGCTGAGACTAGATGAAATAGCAGCTAACCCGAAAGAAGGAGTGAAAGAAGGAGAAGGAGCGCATATTGTTGCCATGGACCACACCATACTGAGAAAAGAGGTGGCCGCGGGTTATCAAAACCTTTACAACCTGCGAATGGAGTTAGCACGTGGACGCAGCACAGCTTTTGATAAGGGTTTTATTGAACAGATGTCCGTTGTAGCCGTGAGTACCTGTGGCGTGGTTTGCATCCTTCTAATACTAGGATTATGGTGTCGAAAGCAAGCTGGACAAAGCCGTCGACGTCAAGGGGACTTCAAGGAGACTCGACTAAACGTTGCTGGATCTACAAGCAGCAAGACCGTTGAATTCGAAACTAATGATAAGCAATCAGAAGTAAGTAAGCCAGAGAACAGCCAAGAGGATCTGAAGGCAACTCTGGGACTAGAAGTACCGCTATCACAGATGGGGCTCGCTGCACCCATGCCAATGGTAAGAAGGGTTTTGCTGTCTGCAGAGCCAACCATAATACCTATGGAGTCCAACGACGGAGAGAATTGGTACAAATCCAAGGCACCAGCGGAAAAAGTTATATTTGAGCCCACCCAGGGAACTATAAAGGCATACGAGAAAGAAGAATATTTCAAAACAGAGGCACCGGTAAGCCTGTGGGAACGAGCAGTATCTCAACTGGCCACACGCAACTTACAGAGGACACTGGAACAATTACAAAAGGAAATAGAAGACAACCATGAGGTAAACAACGGCAATAATGAGACAACAACGGCAATAGTACACAAAAACGATGATTAATAAGCAGAAAGGCGAACGTATATATGTATGTAGTAAGAATAGAGTAAGTTAATATATGGAGGTTTGAAGTGATTTAAGAAAAAAAAAATTTTTTTGTTTTTCGTAAGGGGGAGGAATGTTGTGTGTCAATATAATGGCAGTCAGTCATTTGAACACATTTCTCCTAAGTCAGATGACAATCAGTCATTTGAATACACTTTTCCTAGATGATGTTTGAGAAAGTAGCATTGAAACTTAGTTTAAGTATTAGTATATAAGCTTTAGTTATTTAATTCTTAAGACAGTTGTTATTAGATTAAGAAGTGAGTCCAAGAAGTGGAACAGAAAACGGAAATAAAATATTAATAAAAGGATAAACTTGAAATGGAGTAAGTGTTATTATTAATTAAATGTCTTATTTTTAGGTGATAAAATAGGGACATTAACAGTACTTTAATACCTTATTGTAGTCTTCTGCGTTATATAAAGGTGAACATTTACGCTTTAAATTCGTAGGCATGTCGAAGTCAAACCCGTACAACGTACGGAATGGTGTTTGACCCGTCGACGTATGCACCGTGTTATTATGAACATGCATTGCAAAATTTAACCATTGATCCCAGTTTGACCCATCCTCTTTAGCAAAACTACGTAAATATTCAGCTAGTGGACGATGACTTCGTTCCAATGACCCATTAACCTGTGGATGGTAGGGTGTTATATATAATTTTTTTAATTCCTAGCAATTTACATGTATCCGAAAATAGTTTGAAAACGAAGTTCGATCCATTGTCTGTTACCAATACTTTGGGTATATTGTGGCGTGTAACTATTTCGTTGAAGAATGCTTTTGCTACGGTGTTGGCTTCCGAACAGCACATAAATTTAGAAAAATCGTCCTGATACGTTAAGATGTACTTATTTCCTGAAATGGTTTCAGGCAGAATACCCTCCAGGTCAATGTACACTTTGTCAAAGGGTCTGACTGGCGTATCAGTTAGAACCATTGGCATCTTCGTCAGCCTTGAACTCTTGTTTATCTGGCATTTTGAACAATTTTTAACATAATCCTTTATTTGCTTCTGCATAACCTTCCAACGGTACTGTTGTCGAATTCTTAAAAATGTTTTTACGCCACCTTGGTGACCACCTAACGGTGAATCGTAAAAATCTTTAATTGCCGTATCTATGTCCCGAGGTTCAGTTAGAATCATTACATTGTCATTTTCCATTGTTACCGAATCGTTAGAATCGCATTCTGACTGTTTCTTATCGTCTTCCTTGTCTCTTTTCATGGTTTTCGAACGTGTTTGTACTACAACTACTTTTTCAGTATTATTCGGTATGCGGCTAAGCGCATCCGCGTTGAAATTACTTTTTCCCGGTTTATAATGAATTTCGAAATCATATTCCGATAATTTGTGTCGGAAACGCGCAAGACGTGATGTCTGATCTTTTAAGTTTGCTATACCCTTTAGGGGCTGATGATCTGTATAAATTTTAAATGGTCTTCCCAAAAGATATGCCCTAAAATTTTTTGTTGCCCATACAATTGCCAAAAATTCTTTCTCTATAGTAGAGTAGCGTTTTTCCGCATCGTTAAGAGACCTACTGGCAAACGCGATCGGACGGTCGCTTCCAACTTCACCTTGCGAAAGAACCGCGCCAATTGCTTCGTTACTGGCGTCTGTCGTGAGCAAAAAGGGTTCGTTAAAATCCGGATACGCTAGTATGGGTGGTGACATAATTGCATCTTCAAGTTTTAAAAACGAATTCTGACAATTATTATTCCATATGAACTTAGCGTCCTTTTTAAGCACACATATATTAAGCCTAAAAATGCTTGAACTTCCTTCCTATTTTTCGGAACTGGAATATTTTTTACACACTCTACTTTGGCTGGATCTGGTATGGCACCTAACTCAGAACACTTGTGTCCTAAATATATAACCTCGCGCCGCAAAAACTGACATTTTTCTGTATTTAATTTCAAATTATGTTCTCTCAGCTTTTGCAAAACCTTGCATAGCCTATGCTCGTGTTCTGCTAAATTATTTCCATAAACCACTATGTCATCTAAATAAACGAAACTGTCAATACCCTGTAAACCTGTTAGTATGTGGTTCATTATCCTTTGAAAGGTGGCTGGTGCCCCCGTTAGACCGAATGGCATATTTTATGTTTTTCTTAATTTTATGTTTTCCTCATCTATTTTAGCTGTTTCTTCTAACTCTTCTGTACGTTTTAAACAATAATCGTTTAAACGTTTTCTCAACACGTCAACTAATCTTTCTAATTCACCATTTTCTGTTAAAACCGATTTAATTTTCAAATTCTGGAAATTTAATAATAATAATCGAGTTTTAGCTAATACAGCTAGCTTCCACTTTCAAAGCATAAATGCTTGAAAAAATTGACCCACTAATAGTAGTTGGGCTCGTAACATACGCATGCAGTTGTTAAAATATCTGCAATATAATTTTTGTTATTAAAGCTTCTATCTACATTTGAGTTGACTTTTTGACAGATTAACATTTAAATGTGTACAATTATTAACTATATTACACATACGGTTAAAAGGTGATGATACAACATAATTTGTTCTACTAAATGGAAGATAGAATAATGTATCACCATTTCTACTACTTCTACGATTTTGGTTAAAGGTTATATATCGTAAAAGCTCTGGTGAATCCAATTTACCAGTAATGAGTTGATGTATATAGATTACATCAGCATTTTTTCTGTGATCTTCAAGTGATTTCAAGTTTAATAGCTTCAGCCGATCCTCGTATGGTGGAAGATTGTAATTATCAACCCAATTTAAACCATTGAGAGCGAATCGTACAAAGTTTTTTTGTATACGTTCGATACGATCAGTGTGCACTTTATAAAAAGAAGACCATACTTGACTTGCATATTCTAGATGACAACGTACTAGAGTATTATATAGAGTTAATGTAGTCAAAGGACTATTAAATTCTTTAGCCCAGCGCTTGATAAAACCAAGCAATGAAGAGGCTTTTTTACATATATGTTCAATATGAAGTTTGAACAATAAAGTGGGATCAACAAACAGACCTAGATCCTTTACTATATGTACTCGACTAACATTTTCCTCTTTTAACATATAGTTATACTCTATATTGTTTCTCTTTCGAGAAAATATCATAGACTGACACTTATCTGGATTAAGTACCAAATGGTTCTTTAAACACCAAATCTCAAAAAAATTTAAATCTGTCTGCAGTAATTTAGCGTCCTTCTCATCCTTGATAGCCTTATAAATTTTCATGTCATCGGCATAAATTAATAGATTGGAGTACTTTATATTGTATATGACATCATTAATCGCCAAAATAAATAAAAGAGGTCCAAGATGGCTACCCTGAGGTACCCCGGATGTTGCAATAAAAAGCTGTCCGCAGGGACCGGAACAAGAAAACATAGAATTTAATATGTTTTGACTCTTGCACTTATCCCTCAAAGAACAGGCAGCAAAATTTTCTACTGATAAGAATTCCATTTATTTGAAAATAACAAAAGTACAAAATTAAAAAAATTTATAAATTTAAAAATTAAGTTCCGAATAAAAAAATTAGATCACTCAAGGGATAAATGCTTACAGCTGTTACAAATTAAAATACGCACTAACAACACAATAGAAAAACGACGTAAACAAATATCGCACAAAGAAGAATAGAAAATCACAGATAACAATAACAATGCATGCCGCAGTAATATTACACAGAAATAGACAAATATATTACTTAAATTGATTTATATATAAATGTATTATAACAAATATTTAATATTTTATAAAAACAACGAACTTAACGACAAGAAACAGAACTTTGACGAAAACTCACTATAAGTATATTAAATATTCAATAAATACACTATTTAAATCACAGCAATCACTGCATGTACTTGTAACAACGACCTGCACTGACAAAGAGACAAAGTCAACTGACTATTTTATCTGCCTTCTCTAATTTAGATAAATGCAAAATTCTAGATATATTATGTTTTAATAACGCTGTACTATCTTTATTTAGTATTGTTGGTACAAATTGCGACCATAATTTTTCAATAAATCTGTCCAATTCGCTAGATTGCTTTTGAATATACGCATTTAATTCATTAGCATCTGCCATTAAATATTTTCAATCAATTTAAAACGTTATCTTTATCTTTTAATTAAAAAAAAAATAAATTTCATCAAGTTGTAATTGAAAATTTCAATGAAACAAAAATGTTACCCAAACAACAACGAAATCAATTTTGGTATTCATCAAGTATAACTAAATACTATTCTACATACTATATTGAAGTATTTTTTTTAAATCTTTTTTCTATAACATTGGAAAAATAAAAATAATTTTATTGTTCCAAATAAAAAAAAACTCAAGATTGTAAAAAAAAATTAACATACAATGTTTTTTTATTATACATTTTTTGTTATTTTTAAAATCATAACACAATCAGTGCTGTGTTCACACGCTTTAAAATTTAATCAAATAGTTTTTATTTGTTATACACTGGAGGGTCCGTAGTTTGGAATCTCAGTGTTATTTCGATTTATTTATTTGGAAATGTTAATTTTCCTTTTTAAATTAAAAGAAAGTTTTTAAAATCTTTATTTTTCAATTGTTTTTTTTTTTTTTTACAAATTAACCAACGCTCAGGGGATGCCCCCTATTCGTGCAATGCACAGTGTTGATCGCAAGGAAGGATTATAGGTTCAAAGGAGGAGGAAAGATGGAGTAGTGTCGGTGGATGTTTGCTTTAAATTTCCCAATATTAAAAATGTCGGGAAAAACAGACGCAGGGAGATTGTTCCACAAACGAATCGTGCGACTGAAGAACGAATTCTCTCTGTAATGCGTGGTTCTGTTGGGAACCGTGTGGACTACGAAGGGGTGGGCTTGGTTCGATGCCCCAGTAGTACGAGGGAACACACGACCTGGTGGAATCAGGCCATGTATTTCCCTCGAACACTTACCATTGTAATACCTATAAAACAGGCTTACACACCCTACGGTCCTTCGGTGCTCAAGAGAACCAATAGAGGATGAAATATTTTCATCCCCTATTAAATATATTGCACGTTGTTGAATTCGATCCAGGAACTCCAAAGAAGATTTTGAAGCCCCTGTCCATATGTGCGAATTGTATTCCATCTTAGGCCGAATATAGGTGGTGTAGACAGTGCGCAAGTCAGCAGGAGTGAAGTATGTTTTACACCGTTTCAGAAAACCGAGGCACTTGGCCGCTTCTTTCGACACATCAAATATGTGATCATTCCAACGGAGGTCACATTGAATTGATATACCCAGAACGTCAAGAGCAGCTGCCTGCGCAATATCCACAGAGTCCATATTGAGGGGAGGGAGGAGTGAATCCATTCTTTTGTGAGATAACAGACAACATTGGGTCTTGCTAGCATTAAAATCAACTCTATTTGCAAGACCCCACTCGGAGATTGTTTTAAGGTCATTATTGAGTGTATCATTCATTGTGCGCCTTTTACTCTCAATCTCCAAGGAGTTTGGGCGCTTGTTGAACAAAAATGAATGACAAATGTTGCTGTCATCTGCAAAGGAATGGATTGGGTTCTGGGTCGATGACAGAAGGTCATTGATAAACAGCAGAAATAGGGACGGGGATGGACGGAATCCTGCGGGACTCCAGAATTGATGGAATGTTGTTCTGAGAAAACACCATCCATCGCAACTCGTATTGAACGACCCTGGAGAAAACTCGAGCAAAAGAATTACCGACACCATATGCAATAAGTTTTGATACCAGGGCTTCATGCCACACTCGATCAAAAGCCTTGGAAATATCAAGAGCAACCACCTTACTCTCTCCGAAAAGGTGAATACAATTATTCCACTTTTCGGAGAGGACCGCCATCAAGTCACCGGTGGATCTGGTCCTACGGAAACCATATTGCCGGTCACTAAGTAATTCGTTTCGCTCCAGATAGTTCACAAGGTGGAAGTTTATTACGCTTTCCATTACCTTGGATAGCGCAGAGCATATTGCAATGGGTCGGTAATTAGCAGGGTTCGTAGCCTCACCCTTTTTCGGAACTGGCTGGACATTGGCAACCTTCCAACAAGATGGAAAAACTCCTGTCGTGTAGGAGATGTTGAAAAGGTTACGCAATGGACAAGCCAGCGTTGACGCACACTTCTTCAACACATGGGCAGATATGCCATCTGGCCCGGAGGCTTTGTTAATATTGAGATTTGCTAAAACCTTTTTAACTGCCCGAGTTCGAAAATGTATCTCCGGCATTGCAGAAGAAATAAATTCAACGACGGGCAGTGGTTGATTGCTAACTGGGAGCGTTGAATTATTTGCAAATAGTTCTGCCAAGAGATTAGCTTTATCAACCGGGTCTGTGAAGGTCTGGCCATTCATGACAAGGGTTGGAGTAGACGATGTCGTATGATTCTTCACCCTTTTAACAAATGACCAGAAATTTTTACTACCTCTATGGTAGAGAAGGACCTTTTTGCGCGCGTTTTGTTCGTGTAGAAACTTTTCACGCGCGATCACGGCATTACAGCGATTCCTAGCCTGTATGCGAAGTCTTTCAGTATCAGCATTCTTATTAGAACGCCAATTCTGAAAGGCTTCCTCTTTCGACCTGACTGCAATCCTGCAAGTCTCATTAAACCAAGAGTGGTCCTTGGGTTTAATGCTAATCTTTTTAGAAGGTATGAAGGACCGCATACCCAATAAAATAATGTTTTGTACCATTAAGGCCGCGGCATTTATGTTTCTATCTGCGAAACACAATTTCCAATTAAAGTTGCGAAAAAAATCATTTAACGCATCCCAATTTGCTTTTTCGTAAAGCCATACAGTCCTCTTCGGGGCTTTAATCGAAGAGGTGCGTAAACTAGAATACGAAAACTCAGCGGAAACAGTACAGTGGTCGGAATTACCAAGAGGTGCAAGGACTTTTACATCATATTTTTCATGATGTGAAGTCAGAAAAAGGTCTAGGACTTTTGGGCTTTGCCCGCCGACGCGTGGAATATACGTCGGATCCTTCACCATTTGAGTGAGTTGGTGGCACTCTGCAAAAAGCTCAACATAACAACCCTCCTGTGTTGATAGACCCGAGTGGCTCAACCAAGTGGCGTTGTGCACATTAAAATCGCCCGCAACAACAATTTCACTGCCTGGAAATTGCTCCAATATATTTGAGATCGAATCAGATAGGGCATCTAACTTGTTACAGGTAGAAACCCTATCTAGATTCGGACTCCAATAAATAAAACACAAGTGCATGATGTGTTGCAAGATTTTGAATTTAATCCACATAGTATTAAATTCATTATCCGAAACACTATGTTGGTGCTGGTACGCAACGTCACTTCGAATAAAAAGGGCGAGACCCCTATGGGCAGAGAATAATGGCAGTAGGTGGTACCCCGGTATTTGAAAATCCAGTGGATTTGCACCCTCGCCAACCTGGGTCTCACCTAATGCCATTATATGTGGCCTATAAAGAGACACATACGCATAAACAGCGAAAAAATTCGTTCTCAGGCCACGAATGTTGCAAAAATCCATACGAAAGATTTGCGACATTTTCGCTACTGGGCAAATTTAAAACAAACAAACATACAATTAGCGGGCGGCAGTGGAGACAAACAAGTGAGAGCGTAAGCTAAACAGTGGTCAGTGTTATGCCTTGACCACTGTCTTCGTTACGCACTCTTGCAGTCTCAACCGCGCACGCAGATAGCGAGGAGTAGGATGGGGAAGGGACTGAAAACGATAAACAAATGAGCAATTGCAACAGAGGGCATAGAAAAGCCCGTTGCGTTGGCAATTGTAAGCAGCGACGGCGGCAGCAGGCAGTGCTGATGGTGCAGCGAAACCGGTTTTGTGTTGTTGTTTTGTGTTGTTGTTTATAATGTTTGGTTCTGTATTTTTATAGTCTTTGGTTTTTGTATGTTATTGTTTATTGAGTGTTATTATTTTATTTATTTTAATCGTTTTTATTGTTATGAGGTTGTTACCGTGGACGACACTTAAGCAAAATTTTGCACGGCACTCGACAAATATTAAGACAAACTCGACGGACAAAAATTTAACGAATTAGAAAAAAAGATAAGAGGACGACACGACACATCCGTCCCCCATCGTTGTGCAGACGCTACTCTTATAAATTTATATTTAACTATATTCTGTTGTAAAATAGTCCCTCTTCTTTTTTTTTAACTTCTAAAACACTACTCATAAAAAAAATGAAAACTATCCTATTCTATTTTTATATCTTTAAAAAAAAAAAAAAAATTAAATTTTCAAACACTTACCATTTTATTTTAGGGTCCTTCCTCCTTCGTCCTTCCTTCTTACTATCTCTCGGTACCGACGTACCGTTGAAAAGTTAGAGTTGATTTATTTGACATTAATTTATTTTACAATTTAATTAATCAAAAGACACTTTTTTATTTTTAGAGTTGAAAAGACACTTTTATTAATTTTAGAGTTGAAAAGACACTTTTACTATTTTAGTACCTCCACTTGAGGTTGGTTAAACTACAATCTTTTAAATTGCAATCTTTTAAATTCTCACTATGTTCTAGTGAGTTTTCACTTTCACTCAATTTTGGTGTACACTCACGCGGCTAACTAACGCTAATCTCTCCAATCCACAGCATCTGGGCATGATGGCGCCTTCCGACAATATACTTGGTCTTCAGCAGCGATAGTTTTTGTCTGGTCGTCTCGCAGGATGCTTGATGGACGCTCGTATAGCGCACAATCAGTCGCGGAGCCAATAATTATACGCATTCTGCAGCAACAGTGGCTTCCAAGGAGGAACAAGAATTTATTTGTATCCAATTTTGTTGTATAGTTTTTCTATAGTTATTTGTTTTTTCATGTATTGAATTTGTTAACTATTTTTACTAAATTAAAATGCATATGTCAAACATAAATTATTTTTTTTTTTATATAATTTTCATATTTGTGTTAGACGCATTCTTGAGGGCTATATAAGACTAAAATGCGAATATTTTCCGCACTTGTGCTACTACATTGAAACTCAAATACGAAAAAAATAAATAATTTCTCGCACGTCTGCGTACTTGTTGTGCCTGAAATGATGGGCATATAAATGTTTCTCGCATGCGTACATCTATATTGAGTCTCATGTACGCCGCATACAATTTTTCGCGCACGTGTGCGATACTATTGAGGTGCATATGATGTCGCACATGTCTGCAATATGAGCTTATACTCGTACTGTGGCATTTGTCAAGATGGTTCCATGTTTTTTTGTCGATTTTTTTGCATTTCATAAAACTGAAAGTGCTGCTTAGACCGATCAGACACACATCATATATTTTATTTCAGGGAAAATGAAATAAAGTTTCGTTTTTTAATTTTCGATTTGTGTATTGTGGAAGTTTGCATAAAAATATATGAAACGTCAAACAGATAATGTTTAAAAATGTCCGTCATGGATCAAATGTTTCCAAGTCTTGTTGCATGGCCTGTGGGGAGTAATCTTCATCTGATCACTCACAACTACTTGAACGCAGAAGAGGGTTGTGGGGTTTCAGCACACTATTCATAACTCCATAATTATAGCATAGGCGTCCATACAACACTACTTAAAACACACCCCTCTTACTGGATTACATTCATTTTTTTCGTGAAAGTCTTAAATGTTTCTTATTTTCTGAAAATTATGAAAATAAATTTAATTATGTCAAACACATTGATATAATGTTTTTTGACGTTTTCGCATTGAAGCTCTATATTAGCATGTTAACATCTCTATACCAGCTAGCTGTCATTATGCTGTTGGTGGTTAAGTATGATATAACAGCTTTCTGTACATCGGTTTAGAAAATGCCTTATTATGAGCAATTGCAGCTAACTGTGCAATAGATGTAAATATGTTTTTTTTTAGCAGGATAAGGCATTTAAATACTTTTTATATAGCTAGCTTTATAATAGTTGTAATTTTAACTAAAGCTGCTATACTACAGCATCCCCCTAATGGTTACTTGGGCACCATCCCAGCTATCACGGTTATTGTTGGTTGCATTTCCGAGAAAACTCGATATCGAGCTTCGATGTTGTGTTCTTGGATTCACATATGTTTGTTATTGCAATTGCAAAAGGAATAAAGTGATCTCAACAGAAGTAGTTTTTGTTATTGTATTCGATTTACCAAAGTACAAGTGGTCGAAAAAAGATATAACGAAACACATAAATTATTTGGACAAAAGAAACGCGAGTCACTCGTTCTGCAAACTATTGTTTTAAAAAATGACTTCTTTTTGACAACAAGAAATTTTTACTATAAGCGGAAAGGTCGGAAGGAGCCACTGGCAAGACACTACTGAATGAAATCACTACCAGTGCACAGAACAACATCCAATCATATGTGAATCCATATCTATTTATATATGATTTAATATCTGATTATATATGGCTTCATTTATGTCATATATGATTTTATCTCATCCCCTACAGCACGAAAATATTGCAGCAACGCTGCTGGGACATTGCACTGCAAGTCAGAAATATTGCTGCAATTTTGCAGCAATCTATCTATGTCCGCCTCCTGGAATATTGCAGAAATATTTATCAATATTCCA
This sequence comes from Dryomyza anilis, assembly GCA_951804985.1. Lineage (NCBI taxonomy): Eukaryota > Metazoa > Arthropoda > Insecta > Diptera > Dryomyzidae > Dryomyza > Dryomyza anilis. Next base: position 50,864,608 of record OX638133.1, on the reverse strand, counting down.
GCAATTTTCTAAGAAATGTGTCAGCAACGTATTGGCAACGTACTTGTAATAAAAAAAAAAAAATGTTTCCCGTCTTAATTATATTTATTGCTCTCTATTATCTTTATTTATTGTTTTTGTTTATTGTTTTGTTTATGTTATATAAATTTAATAAATCGAACTCCTGACTCCAGTCCACTGCTTTCTCCATTAGGCTACACATCAACAATGTTTTTATTTAGATATTTGCCTTCAAAACAACATTTTTAAAATGTTCAATTTATTATTAAATGTCACAACGTTCAAACAGAATTATAAATGAACACAAGACTATGTCGACGAGGTATGTCGACGACTCAGGTTCCACGTTAGTTGGACGCAGAAAACAAATATGTTTGGACAATCAAACCTTTGTCCAACCAACATATTTTGTTCTCGTAAATTTTAAATACGTTTGTGATAACCCCAAATAGATGTTTGCAGTTGACTATTTGACAATTCTGCTACAAGTTTATGTAAACCTTTTTATAGGATTTAAATTAAAATTTAATGTTTTTCTGAAGCAATTTTGAATTAAATTAAGAATTAAGGTCCATTCATATCAGAGCACGTTGCTTATCATGCACGTTGCGTATTATGCACGACAAATATTCTCTAGTACATTTTATATGAGAGTGTTCATATCATGCGTTTTGGGTCCGTTTATGCACGTATCGTATCATGCAAAATATTTTTGCAGGAGCCTGTCGCATGCATTGTTGTAAAAATATAAAATATTTACTGCTTTTTATTGTTTTTATTACAAAATTTTGTATATTGTAGTGCTATTGTAGTAAATTCAAATTATTTTTATTAACAAGACTACCCTTTTATTAAGACAACATTTTTAAATCAAATTTAAATTTTAAATTTAATAGGCTACAATTTTTAATAGCTTGTGTAAGGATGCTGCATAAGAAATTACAGTGGCATGAGAGGCTACATATTAATTTTTACTCTAATAAACTCCGCGATGCTGTGACTTGAGAAATTTATAACGAGACGAAAATGCGTGTGGTTATCTACTGGTTAATAATATACAAGAGGAGATTAAAGTATTTTAAAAGTTTAGAATATTTAAGCAGTCTGCGCTTATTTACCCGCCTTGCAGAGCGGGCTCTTCAGTCGTCTGCTCTGTCTCCGTCTGTGCCGCCAACCAGCTGCCCACTTTGTGCTTGTTCTGCACTAGCCACTCGATATTGTACTTGACGGTCTAGAACGCACGCTTGCGTGCAGCGGTGCCCGCGCACGCATCTGGGTGCTTGTCGAAGAACTCTTCCATGATCCCAAATCAAGCTCGGTAGCGCGATTTCCTAACTCCGTAACGACAAAAATCGATATCGCTAACTACAATTAACTACAAATATTGTTAGGAGGTATTCCGTACACAGTTCGCTATGATATTTATCGTCAGCTGACATCGTTAAGAATTTACCGAAAATTGTCGATACGATATCGTTGAAAATTTTTTGGTTGTTAGACAACTTACTTTTCAACGATTTAAACGATTTTTATTGTTAAAAATATTTCCGAATTTATTTGTCTACATAAAATGCATTGAAAGGGAATCACTTTTTTCATAACGATCGCTATCGCAAGCGACAATTGTCAGTAGTTAGCGATATCGAATATTATCGTTATGAAGTTACGGAATCGCGCTACAGGTTCGACGCGATTCTGTGAAATGTACTGCAGAGAAGTGAAGTAGTATTGGCCACGCACGTAGCTCTCGTTCCAGGTCAGATTTATATAGCACTGCAGGATCCATTGCTCCTTTACGGCAGCCAGCGCCTTGATCTTTTCCTACACTAAGAAAACAAAGATGACTACCAGAAATATCACAGCCCTAAATATCAAGTTATTTACAAATTATTTAGATTGTCTTTGAGACAACCATCTCTCAAATATACGCCGAATACGATAAATATTGATGACACATATCTTGCAAATTTACGATTATTTATAACAAACATAAATTAAACATCTTACAAATATAAAAATAGTTGGTAAAGGTACTCCATAAGAATTCGCGGAGTATTTTTTATTGAAATAAAAGGATTTAAATGGATTTTAGAATGAAAGCCGTATCATTGTAATACATCGGCATCGCATTAAAGCCATTGACGGTAAAATTGTACAACTACTTGAAAACTCTGAAAAGTAATCATTTTTCATCACGTGTTGAAAATTTCAATCTCAGTTATTTTTATTTTCACTTTTACCATTAAAATATTATATTTGTGTTGACACATTTTTACACCATTGGATTTACTTAATTGTTGTGTATAAAACGAGCGTAAGGAAAAAGTACGGCATTTGCATTTTTTATAATAGCCAAATGTCAAAAAAAGACAATAGATTTGTTGTAAATGTCCCGCAATTCAGGATCTTTGCGGTTAATCTATTGTAAATACCACAATTTTCATTGCTGTTGTAGCAAACATCTTGTAACTATCTGCATATATGTCATATTTGAAAATTATTAAGAGTTTTGCTGTAAGTTTATTGAAACTTATGAGATGTTTAAATTTTTGCTACAAGGTGTAAATTTAAACTAATAGTTGCAGCAAGACTTATATAAATATCTTGTTTTCTTAGGATCGGTTTTACAGTGCAAGTTAAAACCTAGTTTAACCTATGTAAAATTAAACGTCTCATACATTTAAACGACGTTTAACTTTGATAGCTGTTTTACAGTAAAAGTTTAAAATGAACTGAGCCAAGTCGGATAAATATGGCATCACTGGCAAATGTCAACAAATTATCTATTATTTCTCTTATTTGGAACAGCTGATAATTTTATGCAAATATTTTGTAAATCAAGACATTGAAATTAGATTTTATTATAATAAAATAAATGAAATATACGAAAGATCGAGCAACTTCAGTACATGTGAGGATAGAAGTTTGATTTATACAAAGCTAAAATACAAGAAAACAAATAGAAGACAAGCATGCCGACAGACACGGCGGGAACAAGACACAGAGAAAGTGGACGGACAGTTCAAAAAGGGTGCAACTCTCATTCTTGTGGATAGTATCTGTCAAACACATTAAGATTTTAAACGTAGTTTAAACGGCCTACGTAAGAAGTTTAAACTGATTTTAAACGACGATTTAAAGCCACTGTAAAACTGAATTCTGAGATTAAACTACCACTGTAAAACCGGCTCTTAGTGTAAGCGTCGCTCTCTGCCACAAACAGATCCAGTACCAGGTGCCCGTTCTGCTCATTGTCAGACTCTTGTATTCCTTAGTAGTAGACGGTGGCACATATATCGAGGTTTGGGCGAGTTTCTGGCTTTGTTAGCCAAACGTTAAAACGCTACTTTCTGCAAAGCGGCCTGGTGCCATTACCGATGTTAAATCGCCCGAGAAACTATTCGTAAACACGATGTGATTACTTTAATATTTTAATTAATAAATTTTGCATTATTGTTTTAAATTATATTTAATTATTTTGACAATTAATGAAAGAGTTGCCGGTGTATAATAAAAGTATAAAAAGGATTTTATTTTTTTCAACCCTAATTATTTGCATACTGTTGATATGAACGCCTTTGCATGAACGTGATTTGGGCGGATCGAAATTTTTTCCCAAAGTTGTAATAGAGCTTAAAAGTAGCAATGTGCTGCTAGAGATTACCACAAAAAATTTGAGTCAAAAAAATAATGTCTTCTGTTTGCGCATTGCAGATGAAGATAAAAAACAAATTAAATTCACGTTTTTATTTTTTTACCATCTATATAAAGTTTTTTTTGAATCGAAATAGACTGAAGAATTAGAGATTGTATCTATAATGTCCTTTCTTAAATTTCATCTATTTTGAATAAAATCTTATGCTAGCGCATGGCGGCATGGTATGTAATTTTATTTATATACATTTTTAGGCGTGCTAAATCCAAATTTGTTATCGGTCAATTTCTATTGGGTATAGTTTTTGAAAAAAAAAATTCCTAAAGTCTGGAGCTCTCCCATTACATGTCAAAATAACCACCCATGCCGATTTTAGAACGATTTAACCATATAAAATGTCTATTTTTGTTGTACTTTTTTTAACTTCAAGGACGATGGGCTGCATAAGATTTTATTGAAATTGAAAACGCATGATATGAACACTCTCATATAAAATGTACTGGAGAATAGTGCATAATACGCAACGTGCATGATACGCAACGTGCATGATACGCAACGTGCTGTCTGATATGAATGGACCTTAATTCTTAATTTAATTCAAAATTGCTTCAGAAAAACATAAAATTTTAATTTAAATCCTATAAAAGGTTTACATAAACTTGTAGCAGAATTGTCAAATAGTCACAAACTGCAAACAATTATGTTGGGGTTATCACAAACGTATTTAAAATTTACGAGAACAAAATATGTTGGTTCGACAAAGGTTTGATTGTCCAAACATATTTGTTTTCTGCGCCCCGCTAACGTGGAACCATAGTCGTCGACATGCCTCGTCGACATAGCCCTGTGTTCATTTATAATTCTGTTTGAACGTTGTGACATTTAATAATAAATTGAACATTTTAAATATGTTGTTTTGAAGGAAAATATCTAAATAAAAACATTGTTGATGTGTAGCCTAACGGAGAAAGCAGTGGACTGGAGTCCATTCCGGAGGAATTCCTGTTCTTGGGAGATTGACGATACCATTCTGCAGCAACAGTGGCTTCCAAGGAGGAACAAGAATTTATTTGTATCCAATTTTGTTGTATAGTTTTTCTATAGTTATTTGTTTTTTCATGTATTGAATTTGTTAACTATGTTTACTAAATTAAAATGCATATGTCAAACATAAATTATTTTTTGTTTTTTTTTATATAATTTTCATATTTGTGTTAGACGCATTCTTGAGGGCTATATAAGACTAAAATGCGAATATTTTTCGCACTTGTGCTACTACATTGAAACTCAAATACGAAAAAAATAAATAATTTCTCGCACGTCTGCGTACTTGTTGTGCATGAAATGATGGGCATATAAATGTTTCTCGCATGCGTACGTCTATATTGAGTCTCATGTACGCCGCATACAATTTTTCGCGCACGTGTGCGATACTATTGAGGTGCATATGATGTCGCACATGTCTGCAATATGAGCTTATACTCGTACTGTGGCATTTGTCAAGATGGTTCCATGTTTTTTTGACGATTTTTTTGCATTTCATAAAACTGAAAGTGCTGCTTAGACCGATCAGACACACATCATATATTTTATTTCAGGGAAAATGAAATAAAGTTTCGTTTTTTAATTTTCGATTTGTGTATTGTGGAAGTTTGCATAAAAATATATGAAACGTCAAACAGATAATATTTAAAAATGTCCGTCATGGATCAAATGTTTCCAAGTCTTGTTGCATGGCCTGTGGGGAGTAATCTTCATCTGATCACTCACAACTACTTGAACGCAGAAGAGGGTTGCGGGGTTTCAGCACACTATTCATAACTCCACAATTATAGCATAGGCGTCCATACAACACTACTTAAAACACACCCCTCTTACTGGATTACATTCATTTTTTTCGTGAAAGTCTAAAATGTTTCTTATTTTCTGAAAATTATGAAAATAAATTTAATTATGTCAAACACATTGATATAATGTTTTTTGACGTTTTCGCATTGAAGCTCTATATTAGGATGTTAACATCTCTATACCAGCTAGCTGTCATTATGCTGTTGGTGGTTAAGTATGATATAACAGCTTTCTGTACATCGGTTTAGAAAATGCCTTATTATGAGCAATTGCAGCTAACTGTGCAATAGATGTAAATATGTTTTTTTTTAGCAGGATAAGGCATTTAAAAACTTTTTATATAGCTAGCTTTATAATAGTTGTAATTTTAACTAAAGCTGCTATACTACAGCATCCCCCTTATGGTTACTTGGGCACCATCCCAGCTATCACGGTTATTGTTGGTTGCATTTTCGAGAAAACTCGATATCGAGCTTCGATGTTGTGTTCTTGGATTCACATATGTTTGTTATTGCAATTGCAAAAGGAATAAAGTGATCTCAACAGAAGTAGTTTTTGTTATTGTATTCGATTTACCAAAGTACAAGTGGTCGAAAAAAGATAAAACGAAACACATAAATTATTTGGACAAAAGAAACGCGAGTCACTCGTTCTGCAAACTATTGTTTTAAAAAATGACTTCTTTTTTACAACAAGAAGTTTTTGCTATAAGCGGAAAGGTCGGAAGGAGCCACTGGCAAGACACTACTGAATGAAATCACTACCAGTGCACAGAACAACATCCAATCATATATGAATCCATATCTATTTATATATGATTTAATATCTGATTATATATGGCTTCATTTATGTCATATATGATTTTATCTCATCCCCTACAGCACGAAAATATTGCAGCAACGTTACTGGGACATTGCACTGCAAGTCAGAAATATTGCTGAAATTTTCCAGCAATCTATCTATGTCCGCCTCCTGGAATATTGCAGAAATATTTATCAATATTCCAGCAATTTTCTAAGAAATGTGTCAGCAACGTAATGGCAACGTACTTGTAATAAAAAAAAAATGTTTCCCGTCTTAATTATATTTATTGCTCTCTATTATCTTTATTTATTGTTTTTGTTTATTGTTTTGTTTATGTTATATAAATTTAATAATTATAGAAATAGAAAAATGTTTTATTTAAGTTGTCTCAAGCTGGCATCGAACTCCTGACTCCAGTCCACTGCTTTCTCCATTAGGCTACACATCAACAATGTTTTTATTTAGATATTTGCCTTCAAAACAACATTTTTAAAATGTTCAATTTATTATTAAATGTCACAACGTTCAAACAGAATTATAAATGAACACAAGACTATGTCGACGAGGTATGTCGACGACTCAGGTTCCACGTTAGTTGGACGCAGAAAACAAATATGTTTGGACAATCAAACCTTTGTCCAACCAACATATTTTGTTCTCGTAAATTTTAAATACGTTTGTGATAACCCCAAATAGATGTTTGCAGTTGACTATTTGACAATTCTGCTACAAGTTTATGTAAACCTTTTTATAGGATTTAAATTAAAATTTAATGTTTTTCTGAAGCAATTTTGAATTAAATTAAGAATTAAGGTCCATTCATATCAGAGCACGTTGCTTATCATGCACGTTGCGTATTATGCACGACAAATATTCTCTAGTACATTTTATATGAGAGTGTTCATATCATGCGTTTTGGGTCCGTTTATGCACGTATCGTATCATGCAAAATATTTTTGCAGGAGCCTGTCGCATGCATTGTTGTAAAAATATAAAATATTTACTGCTTTTTATTGTTTTTATTACAAAATTTTGTATATTGTAGTGCTATTGTAGTAAATTCAAATTATTTTTATTAACAAGACTACCCTTTTATTAAGACAACATTTTTAAATCAAATTTAAATTTTAAATTTAATAGGCTACAATTTTTAATAGCTTGTGTAAGGATGCTGCATAAGAAATTACAGTGGCATGAGAGGCTACATATTAATTTTTACTCTAATAAACTCCGCGATGCTGTGACTTGAGAAATTTATAACGAGACGAAAATGCGTGTGGTTATCTACTGGTTAATAATATACAAGAGGAGATTAAAGTATTTTAAAAGTTTAGAATATTTAAGCAGTCTGCGCTTATTTACCCGCCTTGCAGAGCGGGCTCTTCAGTCGTCTGCTCTGTCTCCGTCTGTGCCGCCAACCAGCTGCCCACTTTGTGCTTGTTCTGCACTAGCCACTCGATATTGTACTTGACGGTCTAGAACGCACGCTTGCGTGCAGCGGTGCCCGCGCACGCATCTGGGTGCTTGTCGAAGAACTCTTCCATGATCCCAAATCAAGCTCGGTAGCGCGATTTCCTAACTCCGTAACGACAAAAATCGATATCGCTAACTACAATTAACTACAAATATTGTTAGGAGGTATTCCGTACACAGTTCGCTATGATATTTATCGTCAGCTGACATCGTTAAGAATTTACCGAAAATTGTCGATACGATATCGTTGAAAATTTTTTGGTTGTTAGACAACTTACTTTTCAACGATTTAAACGATTTTTATTGTTAAAAATATTTCCGAATTTATTTGTCTACATAAAATGCATTGAAAGGGAATCACTTTTTTCATAACGATCGCTATCGCAAGCGACAATTGTCAGTAGTTAGCGATATCGAATATTATCGTTATGAAGTTACGGAATCGCGCTACAGGTTCGACGCGATTCTGTGAAATGTACTGCAGAGAAGTGAAGTAGTATTGGCCACGCACGTAGCTCTCGTTCCAGGTCAGATTTATATAGCACTGCAGGATCCATTGCTCCTTTACGGCAGCCAGCGCCTTGATCTTTTCCTACACTAAGAAAACAAAGATGACTACCAGAAATATCACAGCCCTAAATATCAAGTTATTTACAAATTATTTAGATTGTCTTTGAGACAACCATCTCTCAAATATACGCCGAATACGATAAATATTGATGACACATATCTTGCAAATTTACGATTATTTATAACAAACATAAATTAAACATCTTACAAATATAAAAATAGTTGGTAAAGGTACTCCATAAGAATTCGCGGAGTATTTTTTATTGAAATAAAAGGATTTAAATGGATTTTAGAATGAAAGCCGTATCATTGTAATACATCGGCATCGCATTAAAGCCATTGACGGTAAAATTGTACAACTACTTGAAAACTCTGAAAAGTAATCATTTTTCATCACGTGTTGAAAATTTCAATCTCAGTTATTTTTATTTTCACTTTTACCATTAAAATATTATATTTGTGTTGACACATTTTTACACCATTGGATTTACTTAATTGTTGTGTATAAAACGAGCGTAAGGAAAAAGTACGGCATTTGCATTTTTTATAATAGCCAAATGTCAAAAAAAGACAATAGATTTGTTGTAAATGTCCCGCAATTCAGGATCTTTGCTGTTAATCTATTGTAAATACCACAATTTTCATTGCTGTTGTAGCAAACATCTTGTAACTATCTGCATATATGTCATATTTGAAAATTATTAAGAGTTTTGCTGTAAGTTTATAGAAACTTATGAGATGTTTAAATTTTTGCTACAAGGTGTAAATTTAAACTAATAGTTGCAGCAAGACTTATATAAATATCTTGTTTTCTTAGGATCGGTTTTACAGTGCAAGTTAAAACCTAGTTTAACCTATGTAAAATTAAACGTCTCATACATTTAAACGACGTTTAACTTTGATAGCTGTTTTACAGTAAAAGTTTAAAATGAACTGAGCCAAGTCGGATAAATATGGCATCACTGGCAAATGTCAACAAATTATCTATTATTTCTCTTATTTGGAACAGCTGATAATTTTATGCAAATATTTTGTAAATCAAGACATTGAAAATAGATTTTATTATAATAAAATAAATGAAATATACGAAAGATCGAGCAACTTCAGTACATGTGAGGATAGAAGTTTGATTTATACAAAGCTAAAATACAAGAAAACAAATAGAAGACAAGCATGCCGACAGACACGGCGGGAACAAGACACAGAGAAAGTGGACGGACAGTTCAAAAAGGGTGCAACTCTCATTCTTGTGGATAGTATCTGTCAAACACATTAAGATTTTAAACGTAGTTTAAACGGCCTACGTAAGAAGTTTAAACTGATTTTAAACGACGATTTAAAGCCACTGTAAAACTGAATTCTGAGATTAAACTACCACTGTAAAACCGGCTCTTAGTGTAAGCGTCGCTCTCTGCCACAAACAGATCCAGTACCAGGTGCCCGTTCTGCTCATTGTCAGACTCTTGTATTCCTTAGTAGTAGACGGTGGCACATATATCGAGGTTTGGGCGAGTTTCTGGCTTTGTTAGCCAAACGTTAAAACGCTACTTTCTGCAAAGCGGCCTGGTGCCATTACCGATGTTAAATCGCCCGAGAAACTATTCGTAAACACGATGTGATTACTTTAATATTTTAATTAATAAATTTTGCATTATTGTTTTAAATTATATTTAATTATTTTGACAATTAATGAAAGAGTTGCCGGTGTATAATAAAAGTATAAAAAGGATTTTATTTTTTTCAACCCTAATTATTTGCATACTGTTGATATGAACGCCTTTGCATGAACGTGATTTGGGCGGATCGAAATTTTTTCCCAAAGTTGTAATAGAGCTTAAAAGTAGCAATGTGCTGCTAGAGATTACCACAAAAAATTTGAGTCAAAAAAATAATGTCTTCTGTTTGCGCATTGCAGATGAAGATAAAAAACAAATTAAATTCACGTTTTTATTTTTTTACCATCTATATAAAGTTTTTTTTGAATCGAAATAGACTGAAGAATTAGAGATTGTATCTATAATGTCCTTTCTTAAATTTCATCTATTTTGAATAAAATCTTATGCTAGCGCATGGCGGCATGGTATGTAATTTTATTTATATACATTTTTAGGCGTGCTAAATCCAAATTTGTTATCGGTCAATTTCTATTGGGTATAGTTTTTGAAAAAAAAAATTCCTAAAGTCTGGAGCTCTCCCATTACATGTCAAAATAACCACCCATGCCGATTTTAGAACGATTTAACCATATAAAATGTCTATTTTTGTTGTACTTTTTTTAACTTCAAGGACGATGGGCTGCATAAGATTTTATTGAAATTGAAAACGCATGATATGAACACTCTCATATAAAATGTACTGGAGAATAGTGCATAATACGCAACGTGCATGATACGCAACGTGCATGATACGCAACGTGCTGTCTGATATGAATGGACCTTAATTCTTAATTTAATTGAAAATTGCTTCAGAAAAACATAAAATTTTAATTTAAATCCTATAAAAGGTTTACATAAACTTGTAGCAGAATTGTCAAATAGTCACAAACTGCAAACAATTATGTTGGGGTTATCACAAACGTATTTAAAATTTACGAGAACAAAATATGTTGGTTCGACAAAGGTTTGATTGTCCAAACATATTTGTTTTCTGCGCCCCGCTAACGTGGAACCTTAGTCGTCGACATGCCTCGTCGACATAGCCCTGTGTTCATTTATAATTCTGTTTGAACGTTGTGACATTTAATAATAAATTGAACATTTTAAATATGTTGTTTTGAAGGAAAATATCTAAATAAAAACATTGTTGATGTGTAGCCTAACGGAGAAAGCAGTGGACTGGAGTCCATTCCGGAGGAATTCCTGTTCTTGGGAGATTGACGATACCATTCTGCAGCAACAGTGGCTTCCAAGGAGGAACAAGAATTTATTTGTATCCAATTTTGTTGTATAGTTTTTCTATAGTTATTTGTTTTTTCATGTATTGAATTTGTTAACTATGTTTACTAAATTAAAATGCATATGTCAAACATAAATTATTTTTTGTTTTTTTTATATAATTTTCATATTTGTGTTAGACGCATTCTTGAGGGCTATATAAGACTAAAATGCGAATATTTTTCGCACTTGTGCTACTACATTGAAACTCAAATACGAAAAAAATAAATAATTTCTCGCACGTCTGCGTACTTGTTGTGCATGAAATGATGGGCATATAAATGTTTCTCGCATGCGTACGTCTATATTGAGTCTCATGTACGCCGCATACAATTTTTCGCGCACGTGTGCGATACTATTGAGGTGCATATGATGTCGCACATGTCTGCAATATGAGCTTATACTCGTACTGTGGCATTTGTCAAGATGGTTCCATGTTTTTTTGACGATTTTTTTGCATTTCATAAAACTGAAAGTGCTGCTTAGACCGATCAGACACACATCATATATTTTATTTCAGGGAAAATGAAATAAAGTTTCGTTTTTTAATTTTCGATTTGTGTATTGTGGAAGTTTGCATAAAAATATATGAAACGTCAAACAGATAATATTTAAAAATGTCCGTCATGGATCAAATGTTTCCAAGTCTTGTTGCATGGCCTGTGGGGAGTAATCTTCATCTGATCACTCACAACTACTTGAACGCAGAAGAGGGTTGCGGGGTTTCAGCACACTATTCATAACTCCACAATTATAGCATAGGCGTCCATACAACACTACTTAAAACACACCCCTCTTACTGGATTACATTCATTTTTTTCGTGAAAGTCTAAAATGTTTCTTATTTTCTGAAAATTATGAAAATAAATTTAATTATGTCAAACACATTGATATAATGTTTTTTGACGTTTTCGCATTGAAGCTCTATATTAGGATGTTAACATCTCTATACCAGCTAGCTGTCATTATGCTGTTGGTGGTTAAGTATGATATAACAGCTTTCTGTACATCGGTTTAGAAAATGCCTTATTATGAGCAATTGCAGCTAACTGTGCAATAGATGTAAATATGTTTTTTTTTTAGCAGGATAAGGCATTTAAAAACTTTTTATAAAGCTAGCTTTATAATAGTTGTAATTTTAACTAAAGCTGCTATACTACAGCATCCCCCTTATGGTTACTTGGGCACCATCCCAGCTATCACGGTTATTGTTGGTTGCATTTCCGAGAAAACTCGATATCGAGCTTCGATGTTGTGTTCTTGGATTCACATATGTTTGTTATTGCAATTGCAAAAGGAATAAAGTGATCTCAACAGAAGTAGTTTTTGTTATTGTATTCGATTTACCAAAGTACAAGTGGTCGAAAAAAGATAAAACGAAACACATAAATTATTTGGACAAAAGAAACGCGAGTCACTCGTTCTGCAAACTATTGTTTTAAAAAATGACTTCTTTTTTACAACAAGAAGTTTTTGCTATAAGCGGAAAGGTCGGAAGGAGCCACTGGCAAGACACTACTGAATGAAATCACTACCAGTGCACAGAACAACATCCAATCATATATGAATCCATATCTATTTATATATGATTTAATATCTGATTATATATGGCTTCATTTATGTCATATATGATTTTATCTCATCCCCTACAGCACGAAAATATTGCAGCAACGTTACTGGGACATTGCACTGCAAGTCAGAAATATTGCTGAAATTTTCCAGCAATCTATCTATGTCCGCCTCCTGGAATATTGCAGAAATATTTATCAATATTCCAGCAATTTTCTAAGAAATGTGTCAGCAACGTAATGGCAACGTACTTGTAATAAAAAAAAAATGTTTCCCGTCTTAATTATATTTATTGCTCTCTATTATCTTTATTTATTGTTTTTGTTTATTGTTTTGTTTATGTTATATAAATTTAATAATTATAGAAATAGAAAAATGTTTTATTTAAGTTGTCTCAAGCTGGCATCGAACTCCTGACTCCAGTCCACTGCTTTCTCCATTAGGCTACACATCAACAATGTTTTTATTTAGATATTTGCCTTCAAAACAACATTTTTAAAATGTTCAATTTATTATTAAATGTCACAACGTTCAAACAGAATTATAAATGAACACAGGACTATGTCGACGAGGTATGTCGACGACTCAGGTTCCACGTTAGTTGGACGCAGAAAACAAATATGTTTGGACAATCAAACCTTTGTCCAACCAACATATTTTGTTCTCGTAAATTTTAAATACGTTTGTGATAACCCCAAATAGATGTTTGCAGTTGACTATTTGACAATTCTGCTACAAGTTTATGTAAACCTTTTTATAGGATTTAAATTAAAATTTAATGTTTTTCTGAAGCAATTTTGAATTAAATTAAGAATTAAGGTCCATTCATATCAGAGCACGTTGCTTATCATGCACGTTGCGTATTATGCACGACAAATATTCTCTAGTACATTTTATATGAGAGTGTTCATATCATGCGTTTTGGGTCCGTTTATGCACGTATCGTATCATGCAAAATATTTTTGCAGGAGCCTGTCGCATGCATTGTTGTAAAAATATAAAATATTTACTGCTTTTTATTGTTTTTATTACAAAATTTTGTATATTGTAGTGCTATTGTAGTAAATTCAAATTATTTTTATTAACAAGACTACCCTTTTATTAAGTCAACATTTTTAAATCAAATTTAAATTTTAAATTTAATAGGCTACAATTTTTAATAGCTTGTGTAAGGATGCTGCATAAGAAATTACAGTGGCATGAGAGGCTACATATTAATTTTTACTCTAATAAACTCCGCGATGCTGTGACTTGAGAAATTTATAACGAGACGAAAATGCGTGTGGTTATCTACTGGTTAATAATATACAAGAGGAGATTAAAGTATTTTAAAAGTTTAGAATATTTAAGCAGTCTGCGCTTATTTACCCGCCTTGCAGAGCGGGCTCTTCAGTCGTCTGCTCTGTCTCCGTCTGTGCCGCCAACCAGCTGCCCACTTTGTGCTTGTTCTGCACTAGCCACTCGATATTGTACTTGACGGTCTAGAACGCACGCTTGCGTGCAGCGGTGCCCGCGCACGCATCTGGGTGCTTGTCGAAGAACTCTTCCATGATCCCAAATCAAGCTCGGTAGCGCGATTTCCTAACTCCGTAACGACAAAAATCGATATCGCTAACTACAATTAACTACAAATATTGTTAGGAGGTATTCCGTACACAGTTCGCTATGATATTTATCGTCAGCTGACATCGTTAAGAATTTACCGAAAATTGTCGATACGATATCGTTGAAAATTTTTTGGTTGTTAGACAACTTACTTTTCAACGATTTAAACGATTTTTATTGTTAAAAATATTTCCGAATTTATTTGTCTACATAAAATGCATAAAATGCATTGGAAGGGAATCACTTTTTTCATAACGATCGCTATCGCAAGCGACAATTGTCAGTAGTTAGCGATATCGAATATTATCGTTATGAAGCTACAGGTTCGACGCGATTCTGTGAAATGTACTGCAGAGAGTATTGAGTATTGGCCACGCACGTAGCTCTCGTTCCAGGTCCGATTTATATAGCACTGCAGGATCCATTGCTCCTTTACGGCAGCCAGCGCCTTGATCTTTTCCTACACTAAGAAAACAAAGATGATTACCAGAAATATCACAGCCCTAAATATCAAGTTATTTACAAATTATTTAGATTGTCTTTGAGACAACCATCTCTCAAATATACGCCGAATACGATAAATATTGATGACAAATATCTTGTAAATTTACGATTATTTATAGCAAACATAAATTAAACATCTTACAAATATAAAAATAGTTGGTAAAGGTACTCCATAAGAATTCGCGGAGTATTTTTTATTGAAATAAAAGGATTTAAATGGATTTTAGAATGAAAGCCGTATCATTGTAATACATCGGCATCGCATTAAAGCCATTGACGGTAAAATTGTACAACTACTTGAAAACTCTGAAAAGTAATCAGTTTTCATCACGTGTTGAAAATTTCAATCTCAGTTATTTTTATTTTCACTTTTACCATTAAAATATTATATTTGTGTTGACACATTTTTACACCATTGGATTTACTAAATTGTTGTGTATAAAACGAGCGTAAGGAAAAAGTACGCCATTTGCTTTTTTTATAATAGCCAAATGTCAAAAAAAGACAATAGATTTGTTGTAAATGTCCCGCAATTCAGGATCTTTGCGGTTAATCTATTGTAAATACCACAATTTTCATTGCTGTTGTAGCAAACATCTTGTAACTATCTGCATATATGTCATATTTGAAAATTATTAAGAGTTTTGCTGTAAGTTTATTGAAACTTATGAGATGTTTAAATTTTTGCTACAAGGTGTAAATTTAAACTAATAGTTGCAGCAAGACTTATATAAATATCTTGTTTTCTTAGGATCGGTTTTACAGTGCAAGTTAAAACCTAGTTTAACCTATGTAAAATTAAACGTCTCATACATTTAAACTACGTTTAAATTTGATAGCTGTTTTACAGTAAAAGTTTAAAATGAACTGAGCCAAATCGGATAAATATGGCATCACTGGCAAGTGTCAACAAATTATCTATTATTTCTCTTATATGGAACAGATGATAATTTTATGCAAATATTTTGTAAATCAAGACATTGAAAATAAATTTTATTATAATAAAATAAATGAAATATACGAAAGATCGAGCAAATTCAGTACATGTGAGGATAGAAGTTTGATTTATACAAAGCTAAAATACAAGAAAACAAATAGAAGACATGCATGCCGACAGACACGGCGGGAACAAGACACAGAGAGAGTGGACGGACAGTACAAAAAGTGTGCAACTCTCATTCTTGTGGATAGTATCTGTCAAACACATTAAGATTTTAAACGTAGTTTAAACGGCCTACGTAAGAAGTTTAAACTGATTTTAAACGACGATTTAAAGCCACTGTAAAACTGAATTCTGAGATTAAACTACCACTGTAAAACCGGCTCTTAGTGTAAGCGTCGCTCTCTGCCAGTAGACGGTGGCACATATATCGAGGTTTGGGCGAGTTTCTGGCTTTGTTAGCCAAACGTTAAAACGCTACTTTCTGCAAAGCGGCCTGGTGCCATTACCGATGTTAAATCGCCCGAGAAACTATTCGTAAACACGATGTGATTACTTTAATATTTTAATTAATAAATTTTGCATTATTGTTTTAAATTATATTTATATTTAATTATTTTGACAATTAATGAAAGAGTTGCCGGTGTATAATAAAAGTATAAAAAGGATTTTATTTTTTTCAACCCTAATTATTTGCATGCTGCTGATATGAACGCCTTTGCATGAACGTGATTTGGGCGGATCGAAATTTTTTCCCAAAGTTGTAATAGAGCTTAAAAGTAGCAATGTGCTGCTAGAGATTACCATAAAAAATTTGAGTCAAAAAAATAATGTCTTCTGTTTGCGCATTGCAGATGAAGATAAAAAACAAATTAAATTCACGTTTTTATTTTTTTACCATCTATATAAAGTTTTTTTTGAATCGAAATAGACTGAAGAATTAGAGATTGTATCTATAATGTCCTCCTCAAATTTCATCTATTTTGAATAAAATCTTATGCTAGCGCATGTAATTTTATTTATATACATTTTTAGGTGTGCTAAATTTTTAGGTGTGCTAGCGCATGTAATTTTATTTATACACATTTTTAGGTGTGCTAAAACCAAATTTGTTATCGGTCAATTTCTATCGGGTATAGTTTTTGAAAAAAAAAATTCCTAAAGTCTGGAGCTCTCCCATTACATGTCAAAATAACCACCCATGCCGATTTTAGAACGATTTAACCATATAAAATGTCTATTTTTGTTGTACTTTTTTTAACTTCAAGGACGATGGGCTAGCATAAGATTTTATTGAAATTGAAAACGCATGATATGAACACTCTCATATAAAATGTACTGGAGAATATTTGTCGTGCATAATACGCAACGTGCATGATACGCAACGTGCTGTCTGATATGAATGGACCTTAATTCTTAATTTAATTCAAAATTTCTTCAGAAAAACATACAATTTTAATTTAAATCCTATAAAAGATTTACATAAACTTATAGCAGAATTGTCAAATAGTCACAAACTGCAAACAATTATGTTGGGGTTATCACAAACGTATTTAAAATTTACGAGAACAAAATATGTTGGTTCGACAAAGGTTTGATTGTCCAAACATATTTGTTTTCTGCGCCACGCTAACGTGGAACCTTAGTCGTCGACATGCCTCGTCGACATAGCACTGTGTTCATTTATAATTCTGTTTAAACGTTGCGACATTTAATAATAAATTGAACATTTTAAATATGTTGTTTTGAAGGAAAATATCTAAATAAAAACATTGTTGATGTGTAGCCAAACGGAGAAAGCAGTGGACTGGAGTCCATTCCGGAGGAATTGCTGTTCTTGGGAGATTGACGATACCAAAAAATTTTACCTGGGAACAAAAAATTCCGAGTGAATAGAATATTCCCCAAGTCTTCACGATAAGGCTGAATATACATGGCACACAAGCCAGCAACATACTTAAAATATACTTGAATACCCATTATGGTATATACGTAAATAGATTATTAAAATAAACTATATATAAATAAACATACTCCCGGCCTTGACAACACTATCACAAAGCGATGCGTGGCAGGGCAATTGTGGCAGGAAGAAATCTGGATGATAATTTACAAAACTGCCTTAGCACTGGGGAATACAATCCCTGGATTCGGGATCCCGGGATCCCGATCATTTTCAAGTCCCGAAAATCCCGGGATTAAAAATAACTAATCTCGGGATTTTCGGAATTGGCAAAAAATCACTTTTTTGTAATAGTACTGCAAACGACACGATATAAAATTCATTCCAGAGTTCTCAATACAATTCTATATACAAAACATGATATAAAATTTAGTATAAAATCAATGAACTTAATTAATCCCAATTTTGAAAAGCTAAAACCAAAGTCTTATATAGTAGATAAATCAATGAGATTAAAAAATTAGATACTAGATACAAATATTTACTTCGACAAATTTTGACATTGCATTATTATACGTTTTATTTGATTCGATTTATTATAATTTTTTTTTTTAAATAAAAACATTAAACCCATTTGTTATTTTGCTGTTAAGAAAAATTTTAATATATAAAGAAATGCTAAAATTCTATTAAGTTTTTACATACATATTTCGACATAAATTCGACAATTTTTAGACCATTTTTGAAATATTTTATTTGTATTTAATATAAATATAATATAAATAGTTTACGGGTGTTTGAACATACACAGAAAAAAAAAACTTCAATATGATGAATTTATTCATAAATATTATGAATTTTTTCACCAACAACCAGATTCATCATATAGATACCACCGGTCATTAAATGACATATTAATGCATTCATTATATATACGAACAAAATATTCAATATAATGAATTTGAATTGTCATATTGATGAATATGTTCATAATATTTAAAAAAAAAGAAAAAAAAAATTTACAAAATAATTCGAAAATAAAGTGTAGTAAAAAGTTTATTTAAAAATAACAGTAAAAGAATTATCCCAACAAAATTTTTTCGGACAACCAAAATTTCAAAAAAAAAATTGTAAAAAAAAATTTTTTTTTCGAAAAAAAATTTGTTTATTCGAAAAAAAAAATTTTCAAAAATATATTTTTTATAAATATAACTTTTTATTAACAAATAGTTGTAATTATAATACATTTTCTAGAAAACATTTGGTTCATTAATATGATGAAACGTATTCCTCACATACAGTTCATCATATTGAAGAACACTTTTCGACAGTTACCAAGTGTTCTTCATATTTACGATAGCATTCATAACAATAATATCGTCATTAATATTATGATTGGTTCTTCAATACAATGAATCATGGTTTGAAAAACGGAATTCATCAATATGATGTACATTTTTTTTCTGTTTAGTCAAACTCAACTGAAATTACATACTTTTTTATCGGTTGTACTTTTAAAAATTCGGTCCCTTTACCTAATTCATGTTCTGTTTTTTTATAAACATAATGCAACCAAATTATTATTAATTTTTATTGAGTACTAATTGTTTATTTTCGTAAATTTTTGAGAAGAAATCTGATAATGTAATTTATTTTGTTTTTCGAGGAAAAATGGTTAAAATAGCTAATTTAAAAATATAGAAAACTACCATAAGTTTAGTTATTTTTATCGACAGTTTATACAATATCTATTATCTTTAAACAAAGTTCCTGTTAATCATTAACTGTGTTCCCGTGGAATGTGATCTAGAGCCAAAGCTCTATTTTCTATACAAAACAGCAAGAAACAATTAGAACCAGGTCAAAAGCTGGTTATTTCAAAAATACTTGTATTTTAAACTAATCCCGGGATTGAAAAGTGTTCAATCCCGAAATCCCGGGATTACTAAAACAGGTCCAAATTGTAGTCCCTACTTAATACACAACTATCAGCGATGACGATGACAATCCATGTTATGAAACTTATGCCGTAATTCATCACGCAGATGAATGTAGACTTCGATCGGAAGACCAAATACAGGTTGTTGCAAGTTAGGAATATCATTGATAGCTATGTTAGCTCTGATTTCTTTTAAGAGGATAGGGTGTAATCTTGGTAACTGAAGACTGATGTTAACCATAAGATTGAAGTACGAAACCTTTTCGTAAACTTTGCAACTAGCGTTACTTCAAGTGACTCCATATGATAGCCTGAATCCAAATGTAAAATACCTTGACCATTAATATGATGTGACGTTTTTATTTCGTTACAAAATATTGGAATTGTTTTTTCTTCAAATATGGAGAACAACCAGGTATTAGCAGCATGTAATTGCATCCATTTTGGAGTTGGATACTGAACCACCATGATGCAATTTCCAGCTAACTGTTTCTTTTGTAGTACACTAAGAAAACAAAGATGATTTCCAGAAATATCACAGCCCTAAATATCAAGTTATTTACAAATTATTTAGATCGTATTTGAGACAACCATCTTTTAAACATCCGACAAATATGATAAATATTGCTAGCAAACATCTTTGAAATTTACGATTACGTATAGCAACCATCAATTAAATATCTTACAAATAGGAAGATAGTTGTAGGATATTTGAAGGTACTCCATTAGAATTCGCGGAGTAATTTTTATTGAATTGAAATAAAAGAAATCACATGTATTTTTATTTATTCTAGAACATCGTCGTTATAAATCCTTCGATGGTTAAATTATACAACGACTTGAGACTTCTTCGCATATGAACCAAGTCCGACCGGCGATGCTGTCATCAAAGTAAACTCTGTAATGAAATATTTTCCATCACGTCTTGATAATTTCAATCCCAGGAAGTTTTATTTTCACTTTTACCATTAAAATGTAATATTTGAGTTGACACTTTTTTACACCATTGGACTTATTTAATTGTTGTGAACGCCATTTTCCTTTTTTATGGTAGTCAAATGTCAAAATACCTCAAAAGTTTTGTTGCAAATGTCCAAGAACTCAAGATGATCAGTCAACTGTAAATATCTCAATATTCATTGCTGTTGTGGCAAACATCTCGTAACTATCTGTATTTAAAAAATATTAATAGTTTTGCTACAACTTTATTAAAACATATGGGATGTTTGAATATTTGCTACAAGGCGTAAATTTAAAAGGATAGTTGCAGCAAGACTTTCATAAACATCTTGTTTTCTTAGTGTAGTAATTCTACTACGCACACCTTCCGTTCACCAATGTTGTGGATAGGATGTGTTTGAGGACATAACCACATAGCTTCCATGTCCTTACATTTTAGAAAATCGATGTTGTAGTATTTCGTCTTAGATATGCTCTTCCTTCGTGCATAGTTGGATATGAATAAGTTTCATAAGTGGTAAATATATTTTTATGAATTAGTGGGATTTTAATTTCAAAAATTATATATTGTTCGGTTGTGCGAGTAAGAATTTCTAATACCTTGAAGACTTCACTTGAGCGTTGATCAGGAATTTGAAGTTCTCTTGGTAGTTTCAATACGATTCTTGCTAGATGATTTTGTAGCTGTACTGGAGTAATAATGTGTTGATGAGCACCATTTTTATAAACTCTAAAATGCTTTGCATGATGTCTTCTTGGAATTTCACGAAATCATCTATAATAAGACTGGCATACAATATAGCAAAGTTAAACTGTTGAGAATTATCAATTTAGTTAATTTCTTCTACTAAAGACACAAAATTCGTCTTTATTTTAGCTAGTTGATCTTCCATGGCATCATGCTGTTGATGAATGATGTTTGCAGTCACATCTTGAATGGATATCACATTTTTTAATAATTCTACGACATATGCTTCATTATTTTGATAACTTATTACACGCTTTTCTAACATTTCAGCATGTTCCTCGTCGATTACACCAAATAACGCAGGCGGTATAGCACCAATAAAGCTTTGTGGTGCTCTCTTCGAACGCTTCTTATTTGAATGATAAAGTCGTTGTTGCTCTTGACGAAACCCATCATTCGTTTTATTTGTTCTTGTATTGCTCTGCATCCGTACAGCTCAACATCTTTAGTTTTTGCACAAAGCCATTGAATATGCAGAACAGATTTGTAAACATCATCATATCGCTCTTTGTATGTAAACATGTTGTCGTAAGCTATCAATGACCACGATGATTTTTGAAGACCCACCATGCCTTGATCCTCGAAGTAGATTCCTGACTGATCCCTTAATGACTCTATCTTAAAACTAGATACAATTTGTGGTAAAATAAGTAATAAACTTAAGATAGTTGCTATCAAATTTTTATTTTTAATTCTTCTGGATTTTCAACATTTATCATCATCTACATTATCATTATTACTTAACATATCTTTTATATTCTTAATATTTTTGTTTTTTTAATTGAATATTATTATCAATACTTTCTTGATTATTTATATCTGTAGGAAAGGAACAAACATTGTGTATCGATCGTTTCGAATCTCCAGAGCTTGTTCTTACGTCTACCATACGAAAAAAACCATCATTAGTTTTTGTCACCGTCCCCATTCTCCAATTCATTGGAGGAATATTGTCTTCTTTTAGAAGTACCAACGTAACAGGTTCTATATTCTTGGATGAATTTTGCCATTTATACCTTTTTTGAAGCTCTGACAAATACTTCCAATGATCTCGCACACCATTATAACTTTTAATATCACTATTATCATTGTAGCTCAGTGGTAGCTCAGTGGTTAGTGCGTTGGACTGCGAGTTGAAAGGTCCCCGGTTCAAGCCTGGACTGGGGCTAACAACATCTTTTCATAGAAACATTTTTCTATACCGCGCTACCTCTCGTCAGTAAATGTCAAACCTACGAGAGTAAAACCATTGCCTATGAAAAGCTCTCACCCGCCGTTCGGATTCGGCAATAAACTATAGGTCCCACCACTTTGAGTACAAATATAACACGCACAGCTCAAAAAGGTGAGAGAGCTCGGCCGAAGTTCTGTACAGGACTGTAGCGCCAAACTATTATATTATTATTATTATTATCATTTAACGTTGTAAATGATTCGCCGATTAAAAAATGGCCAGGTGTTAATACTTGTAAATCATTTGAATCATCGGAAAGTGATGTAATAGGCCTAGAATTCAACACTGCTTCAATTTGTGCCATAATAGTGCACATCTCTTCTAAAGTCATATTCCCACTTACTACCCTATAAAAATGTTTTTTGACAGACACGCTTCCCACAAAGCTCCAACTGTGACCGTGCTGGAATATTGACCCACTCAATCTCCGTCTGAGCACAAAACTTACCGATTTCTTCTAAATGGTTTTGTTTTTTAAACAAATTATACAATTCATTTAAACTGTTTGCAGCGCCAATAAAATTAGTTCCATTATCTGAATAGATTTTTAATGGACAACTTCGCCTTCCAACAAACCTTTTAAGCGCTCCGATAAAAGTCGCAGACGTCAAATATGACACTACATCTAAGTGAACTGCTTTCGTTGAAAACAAACAAAAACACACACATAAGATTTGTCAGATCTTTTTCCTCGTATCTTATGGTGTATCATAATTGGCCCCAGAAAATCAATTCAAACATTTAATAAAGGTCTCGTTCTTATTACTCTCTCTTCTGGTAAATTCCCCATTAGCTTATGTATTTGTCTTGGGTTCGCTTTAAAACATCTGTAACAATTATTAATTATCTTACTTAATATTTGTTTTCCACGCAAAGGCCAAAAACGTTGTCTGATAGTTGCTAACAATCCTTGTGGACCTATATGAAGATGCTTTTTATGGACATATAATACTATCAGTTTTACTCATTCATCGTCGTAATATTGAATGCCTCGCTTCAAAAGATAGCCTTGATTTTTCAATCTTGCCTCCAACTCGAATTATTCCTTCTTTGTCAATTATAGGTGACAGAGTTTTTATTTTTGATTTAGAAACAACGTTTTTATTCGATATAAGTTGTTTTAACTCAGCCGGAAAATGTTGCTTCTGTTTCATCTTCATTATAGTAGTCAATGATTCTCTTTGATAACACTGTTCTACAAGAATTTTCCACAGAAATGAAACTTATCATTTCTTGTAGATTTCGTTCTCCTAATTCTAGCTAATTCTCAGAATTTTCCCTATACGTCGAGATTTTGCAAAAAATATCGCAAGTTATCGCACGATTTCGACATGTAGCAGATGCAAACTTTATAACAAAATAAAATATAAACATTTCCCTACGAATAATTGGCAAAAAAAAATCTGGGTCCAGATATTAGTTTTTGCAAAAAATCAAAAAGAAATTTGTGTTACCAAAAAAGTGTGTCGGGAGAGTAATTTATCACAATTATCTAAGCTCTCTTGAAAAACATTTAAATATTAGTTCGCAATGTGTTTGCTGTCGAAATTTTGAAAAAATGTTTTAAACTTTATCTTACTGAAATTTTTCGGAATAAATTTTTATGAAATATTTGATTAAAATGGAGGGAATTGCACGCAGAGATATACATATTTAATGTAGGGGTGCTAGATGCAAAAACGAACAAAATTCTTAGCATCTGATGTACGCACTATGGGAAAACATGATGGGGAAAATTGCACTGCGTAATCTCCTGGTGTTTATCTGATTCGACAGGCTTTAATGGGTTAAAAAAATCAAATATACATCCGTCGTCAACGAATGCGACTGAACTGAAATTTTTGAAAATTTTACATGAAAAAATAAAAAAATGCGACACCCTACTCATTATTAAAGTTAAATTTATAATATTATTTTGTCGCGACTGTTATATATGAACATTTTATTTTAAAGAATGGAAGATTTGGGACTATTTTCGTGACACATATGAATTGTGAAAATTAAAGAAAAAGTGTCAGCATACTATACATATTTCAACATTTTTGTATTTCAAAAGATATTGGAATTGCGATCATTTTAATATTTTGCAAACGATAAAAAAATCTCTTTTTTTTTTCAAAAACCTTGTTTTTTCACTCGTTCTCAAAAAGCAATAGAAAGGTATTAATTTGATTATAACCATAAATGAAAAAATTGATGCTATATTAAGAAGCACTTGACAATTGCTTTTACGTTGAAAATTTCCAACATGTCCTAAAGTTCTATATCTACATTATCCCATGTCCCAGTTTTCCCCAGGTCCCCTACTTTTTTCCCTCTGTCAAAATATTTTTCTGGCTTGGCCACATTTTTCACTGATAAAAGTGTTTTTGTATTCATTGCAAGATTTTTTCAACACACCTGCTTTGAAAAATATCTGAAATATGCAAAGTAACCTATTTTTGTATAGTGAACATCCAAATGTTCATCTGATTGAAATGAAAAAATTTTTTTTTTCACAGGTATGTATAAAAATATAAATATTTATTTTTTGTTTCATATAAAGTTATTTATTGTAGTAACATATTTTTTTTAATTCTTTTCAAGCCAATGATTTCTCTCGGAGTCTGCCCAGGGTTAACGCAGTATAAATGTGTTATGAGATAAACATATTATGTTCAGATGCAAACATATTATATGTTTACACATGGCACATTTCCAAATATATGTATATTTCCCAAACATATACGTTGTTTGCCGCTAAATATGTTTGGGAGAGCCATTTTCTTCCCTGTCTGTGGAAAAACACATTATATTTAAAGTTGTGACATTCCCAGCCCAAATATGAACGTGTGTTACGATGTGATTAAAAAATGACATAGAAATATATAGTTCTCGTGAAGTAACAAATCCTAAACTATACAAATTACTGAGTATATTACATTTTTTTGAAAACTGTCATTAATTAAAGTCTGGCAAATAAAACTAGTAGTAATGGAAAAATAATGTATTACCCTAACAGTAAAATAAAACACTGGTTACTTCTTGCCATTCATAAATTTCCACTGCATCGAAGATCCTACCAAACTTGAAGAACATTTGTAAGTCACACAGTTCTTTAAAAATATTGAAATATATATAGTATGCTGTAGCGATGCATAAGGGCACTTTTTCAGTTCAGTCGCTCAGAAGCATTCGTTGACGACGGATGTATATTTGATTTTTTTAACCCATTAAAGCCTGTCGAATCAGATAAACACCAGGAGATTACGCAGTGCAATTTTCCCCATCATGTTTTCCCATAGTGCGTACATCAGATGCTAAGAATTTTGTTCGTTTTTGCATCTAGCACCCCTACATTAAATATGTATATCTCTGCGTGCAATTCCCTCCATTTTAATCAAATATTTCATAAAAAAATATTCCGAAAAATTTCAGTAAGATAAAGTTTAAAACATTTTTTCAAAATTTTGACAGCAAACACATTGCGAACTAATATTTAAATGTTTTTAAAGAGAGCTTAGATAATGGTGATAAATTACTCTCCCGACACACTTTTTTGGTAACACAAATTTCTTTTTGATTTTTTGCAAAAACTAATATCTGGACCCAGATTTTTTTGCCAATTATTCGTAGGGAAATGTTTTTATTTTATTTTGTGATAAAGTTTGCATCTGCTACATGTCGAAAACGTGCGATAACTTGCGATATTTTTTGCATAATCTCGACGTAAAGGGAAAATTCTGAAAATTAGCAAGAATTAGGAGACCGAAATCTACAAGAAATAAGTTTCATTTCTGTGGACGCCAACAACCCTTAATTTGTAGAATAGTGTAATCTAACCATGATTTTTCCAGCTTCTTCCCAATGATATTAACAAATTTTAAAACATTTGCTACCACATTCTGCAAAAATTCAAATTTATTTCTATGGTTAATCTGCCTGAATATATCGTCAGACTGAACAATCAGTAAAACCACCTCCTCCCTTTTTAACATCCGGAATTTCAATTTTCGGAACAAATGGCAGACTCATTTTTGAAATCTGTTTTTAAAAACTCTGGGCCTTCAAACCAAAATTTATTATTAATTATTTCATTCGGAAAAATTCTTCCAGAAACAATATCCGCTGGGTTCGCCTTTGTACTTACATATTTCCAGCTACTTAAATTACTATTACATTGAATGTAATTAACTCTATTTGATACAAATATTTGTAATACTCCTGGATCTAATTTGAGCCAACTTAATACAATTTCTGAATCCGAATAATAAGCTATATCCTGTGCATAGAATTTTAAACTTTTAGTAACTTTGTTCATCAATTCGACCAATAAAACTGCAGCACAAAGTTATAATCTAGGTAATGTCAAAATTTTAGCTTCGATTTCGAATCTACCAAACAAACTTTAACTTCTCCTTTATTATTACTTGATTTGATATAGACAACTGCCCCATATGCTTGCATCACTAAACTCATGCAACTCAATTCTAACTGGATTGGAACAAATTCAAATTTAATTTTATTTAATAAAATCCACTCATTATTATATTTGATCCACGCGTTTCCTAAATCCTTTGGTACATTCTCAACCCAATCAAGTTTTAATTTCCATAACTTTTGCATAATAATTTTAGCAATAACTGTTACCGGATTCAAAAGACCTAGAGGATCAAAAAGTTTAGCTATATCTGATAAAATTTGTCTTTTTGAAAGTTTGACGTCTGTTTCCCATTTGATCTTATAAATAATTCGTCAGAGGAAGGTATCCAACAAATTCCCAATGTTTTGACATCCTTTGAGTTGTCTTTATTTAATTCCAATTCTATTTCACAATCCTCTTTTGGAAAATATTTTAATAAATCTTTGTGATTCGCACACCACTTCTTAAGTGGAAATCCGTATTTCTTTAAAATAGAAAATACTTGATGTTGTACCACAATCAGATCTTCCAATGAATCTTATCCTGTCATAATGTCATCCATATAAAAATCAGACATTATAACTTCTGCAGCCTGTGTATATTCCTTTCTATTTAATTCTGCTGCTGTCTGTAAACTTTTAACCGCTAAATTGGTGCTGCTGATGTTCCATAAGTAACAGTTTTCAGTTTATATGTTTTAAGTGGTTCTGACGAATTCCATCTCTAATATATTAATTGATATTTGAGATGGTTTTCTTGAACTTAAATTTACCTATACATCTTTCAATATCTCCTGAAAATACATATTTGTGCTTCCTGAATCTTAACAAAATATCAAACAAATCATCTTGCAATCGTGGTCCAGTATGCAACATATCATTCAATAATACTCCTGAGGTTGTTTTGCACGATCCATCAAACACCACTCTTAATTTTGATGATGTGCTTTCAGGACGTAAAACATAATGGTGTGGTAAATAATAACCTCCGGTTATCTCTTTCATATTCAGAACTACACCCAGAAAAAAATCATGGTAAATTGATAGTATTTCAATAGAAAAACAATAATTTATACCATTAAAATGGTCAATAGGATGCGTCCCATTAGTTCAGTAATATTGAAACTGTTAATACATAAATTTTATAATGTGATATTTTAATTACAATAAGAAAGACCTATACAAATTTAATGATACGTATTATTAATTTTATGGTAAAATCGAATTACATTTTCCTAATAATTTATTAAAACAAAAATGTATTTTAGTTAATTTATTGTATAATTTATTTTATTTAAATGTCGAAATTTATATTCATTTTTACAACACACACATAAAAAGACACTTCTTGCTGCAAAAGATTATAAAACATTTAATGTTTGCTTTGGTTTCCAATAATTGATTGTAGTACTTGAGTCTGCAGTTATTTTTGAGTCCGTTGCCATAATAGAAGTTCGATGTATTATTTATTTTCTGTTATAAATAAAAATATAAATAAATATATAAATATAATTTATTTACATTAAATACATTGAGTCCTTACCAATGTCGCGTTTAATAAGGTGGATTATTACAAAAAAATACATGCGACCATTTTGAGTAAACACTCAGAATGACGTACAAAACAAGCATGTTTGTATTCGTTTTTATGTTTTTTTTTACACCACGTTTGTTATTATAGGATTAAACCATTAAAACAACAGTTTTTAATCTATTTAAAATAATAATATTGAAATATTTAATTTTATGGTACTGAATTTTTCAAATACTATTGAATTAATTAGAAAACTTTTGATTTAAAAAGAAAAAACTATTAATACATGAACCATAAGAACAATGGTCGTACCATAAAGTACTTAATGGTACATTTTCTTCTGAGTGTACTTCCATATGATTTAGTTCTAAATATTTTCTCATAAATTCATGATATTGTAACTTAATATCATCATTTTATCAAGCTTATTCTCTATTGCAAAGAATCTTTTTATTTTGTACTAGTTTCAGAGCTACCTAGCATTGCAACATCATTTTTTAATGGAAGATTTACATTAAATTTTCCATTCTTGCATATTTGAACGGTTTCACTAAACATCTTTACACATTTTAAATCTTCTTTCGATAAAATGTTATTTTTCCCAATTTCCCAGAATTTTTTAATTGGTTGTCTAAATTATCATCAGTATATGATACATTTCCACAACATAATGGATTTGACTCAATAATGGCAGATTTACTTACAATCCAACCTAAATTTGTATTTTGTAATAGAAAATCGTTATCATCTAAACGAATTTTTCCTACCTTTAAAATTTCGAAAAATAATTCTGCTCCGATGAGCATATCTATTCCACTTGGAATATAAAATTTTGGATCTGCCAATTTTATATTATCTGGCATCTTTCCAATTACAACATTTTTGGAAGGTAAATCGGACGCAATTTTCGGAATCACCAATACTTCCAAATTAGTCTCATAATTAGAGTGTTTGGATTTTAACCTAACATTCAATCTCTCATTCACTTGAGAAATGTTTTCAGAAATTCCATCAATGCTTGCATTAGTCGGACAACCTTTTAATTTCAATCTGTTTATTATATCTTTAGTAATGAAACATACTTGTGATCCATTATCTATTAATGCCCGACAATTCAACCAATTGCCTCTCCCATCACAGATTTGCATTACTGCTGTGGAAAGTAATACGCATTTTTCATCATTTGTAGTTTTAATATTTCTATTATTCACAACTACACTTTTTGATACTTGCTGTAATTGTTTTTCTTTATGAAGTAACGCATTGTGGTTATTGTTGCATATCCTCCAATTGAAACTTTTACAAGTGACGATTGGAGTTTGTAATATAAACCTTAGTTTCGAAATTTATAACTTTACTCTGAGTAAGTCAGGAGTTACAACATTTTGGAAAAGGCCAAGCCCCCTTGTCTACTTCTGCCCACATTTGGAAAAAAGATAAACAACCACAATATACGCAACTGAGTCACATTTAATGACTGCGCCTATCTTAATTACTCCAATATTTTGAATTAAAAGTTCAATTTTGCCACGCCCATTTGTTTACCTTAGGAGGCGAATTTCAAAAAATCCCTTCGTATTGCGCGCTTACGTCGGGAGATGAGCCCAAATTTCATGTTCCTAAGGTCAAATTTAGATATTTTCGAATTTTCTTTTTTCCTAAACCACTCTTGCATTGACACGAATAAAATACAAAAAAAATCAGGCAAATCCGTCTGATTGTTCTCTCGTGATTCTCTGGCTCACACAGCACATTTCACATAGATAAACAAATAAAACTATTTAGTATTTGGATAGAAGAATATAAATAATTTATTCGTTAGTTTTTATTTTTAATTGAAATAAAAATTGCTCTACTCTGTTGTATACAAATAAATTTATGGGCCCTTTTCAGATAATGTGGAAGTTACAACTACAGCCCTGTGTCATGTACTAAAAATATTTTCAATCACTACTTGATTTTTATACCCTACACTAAGAGTGAAAGGGTATATTCAATTTGGTACGCCGTTTGTAACACCCAGAGGGAAGCATCTCCGGTATGGAAAAGTATATATATTCTTGATCAGCATGACCTCCAGAGTCGTTTTAGCGATGTCCGTCTGTCTGTTGAAATCACTACTACTTAAACAATTGAAGAGTTAGATAAATGAAACTCATAAGATTACTTATATACCTACGCTGTATGTGCGAAAAAATTAGGCATATCGGTCCATTGTGACTTGTGATCTGACCATTTATATTCAAATAACTCATATAAAATGTACATCTACAGTTCAGTTTTACTGTATACGTGCTTAGGTAAACTTTTTTGGTCAAATATATATTGACTTCATGCTCAAATACATGGAAATAATGTTTTCCCTCGAAACGACTTGTGATTCCCAAAAAAAAAAATCGGAATTCGGTACACCTACCCATTTGTAAACATGGGTATCAAATGAATGAAAATTCTTCAGCGATTGAAAGTTTGTAGTTATTTTCAGGATTCGTGAACCTATATACCACTTTGAATGGTTACCCCACATATGTGTAGGGTATTTATGGACGGCTTAGACCGACTATAATTTTGATAATCCTAACTATCATAGTAACACCTACTTTAAAATTTTCCATGTGATCTAACCTTCCCAACTGGTTTATTTTATTACCGTTTCAACTCAAATATATCATTTGTATTAATATTTTGAATAAATGCTATGCGAAAAATGAGACTGATAGCGTAACGGTGAGAACATGAGACTATTAATCCGGAAATGCGGGTTCGAACCCCACTCATGAATATTTTTTTACATGATTTTTATTTAATTTGCACTTTGATTTATTGTACTTTGCGCGCACGTCTCATATTGTTGAAAACAATATTTTTTTTAACAATATTTATTGTATATAACTGTTGTATTTGTTAAATTAAATACTCGTTTTATTAAAGTTTATACAAAGTAATGAAGTTCATGTTACAATGTTAAAAATGGAATAAAAGGTTATAAGTCAAAGTGTTACCATATGTAAATAATAGTAGTAGAAAATAGCTAACTACCGACAATTGTCGTAGGGTGTCCAACATCTTCTCTCTTAAGTTGGTGGCGAACGTGAGATGACTTCCACAGGAATTCT
Source organism: Dryomyza anilis (assembly GCA_951804985.1). Classification (NCBI taxonomy): domain Eukaryota; kingdom Metazoa; phylum Arthropoda; class Insecta; order Diptera; family Dryomyzidae; genus Dryomyza; species Dryomyza anilis. The sequence goes on along the minus strand of OX638133.1, from coordinate 50,832,872 downwards.
GCGTCCTTGAATACGCTTGGGCTGACTCACTTTTGGTGTAAAGAAATTTTCACAGATATTAGCATCTGGCATCGGAACATTGAACTCTTCAAGCAAAATGTGTAGTGGAATTTCTGAGTCTGCTGAAGATGACGATTCTGGAACAATTCTAGGTCTCAGTTGGTCCGCATGTGCTCGTATAAGCGTGCTTCATTTTTCATTATGTATGATGACATTGTAGACAACGTTTCCTATCTTTTCAATGATCTCTCCTGAAACCCAGAATGACTTGTTGTTTTAAAATCTTTCGCGTAGACCTGTAGCGCGATTCCGTAACTCCTATCGACAATTGTCGCTTGCGATAGCGATCGTTATGAAAAAAGTGATTCCCTAACATTCAATGCGTTTTATGTAGACAAATAAATTCGGAAATATTTTGAACAATAAAAATCGTTTTAATCGTTAAAATGTAAGCTGGCCAAAAAAAATTTTAACGCTATCGTATCGACAATTTTCGGTAAATTCTTAACGATGACAGCTGACGATAAATATCATAGCGAACTGTGTACGGAATACCTCCTAACAATATTTGTCGTTGATTGTAGTTAACGATATCGATTTTTGTCGATACGGAGTTAGGGAATCGCGCTACTGGTCTGCTTGTTGAAACTTTCTATCTTTTGCACCATGTTTCTGATTGTACTGAGATTCCATTTCAGTGTTCCTTGTGTCATGAGATTTCGTAGGTTTCTTTAATACGTCAAATACGGTTCTCATCTTCCTGCCGATAAAACATTCTGCTTGCGATTTAATATTTGGTACGTTGGGATTAGGTGTTGAGCGATACACTTCAAGAAAAGTGCATAATGCATCTACGGATGATCCTTCTCCTTTCGATTTTTTAATGCCCGTTTAAGCGTGTCTACGAATCTTTCCGCTTGACCGTTGGAACTTGGATGAAAACGAACTGTTCGTGTATGTTGAATGCCACGATGAGAAAACCTTGATTGGAATGCATCGGCGCAAAATTGAGTGCCATTATCTGTGACCAATTGTTCGGGACTTCCAAATTGTGAACAGTACGTATTAAACAGGTTTATAGTTGAACTAGATGTTGTGGATGATGTTTGAACAATTTCCGGATATTTTGAAAATGAATCAATAATCACTAGGTAAAATTGTCCGTCTACCGGGCCTGCATAATCTGCATGAATGCGTTCGAGTGGACGTGTAGTTAACAGCCATGAATGAAGTGTTTTTTTAACTGGTGATTTAGCAGCTGACTGGCATCGTTGACACTGTCGAACGTATTCCTCGACATCACTATCCAATTTTGGCCAGTATACAAAGCTGCGTGCGATAGATTTACCACGATCGATGACAAAATTACCTCTGTGTATTTGTTTCAATATTCGTTTTCGAAATGGTGCTGGTATGACAACTCGTGAATCCGAGAGTATACATCCGTCGACTACTGCAAGCGATTCACGTCTCAAATAGTACGGTTTGGTGTTATCATCTATACTTTTTGAATTTGTAGGCCAGTAAGACTGTATATATTTTATAATATTTCGTAAAACAGGATCAATGTTAGTAGCGTGAGCTACCATATTGTGAGTTACTGGAAGCGTTTGTAGAGAATCATTTAGAGTTGTAGTTAAATCTTTTTTGAACGAAATTGATGCGACTATATAGTCATTTGATGGTTTTTCATGGGAACTTATAAGCCTAGATAACACATCAGCGTGTCCGAAATCTAATGTATTGGTATACTTTATTTCGAATTCATATGCGGTGTATTTGCAGTGTATACTGGTATACATTTTTTTGAACCAAATATGACAAAGGTTTGTGGTCAGTGTGTAACGTAAATTTACGTCCAAATAGCATTTTGTGAAATCTCTGTACAGCAAAAATAAGGGCAAGGCCTTCCTTTTCTATCTGGCTGTAATTTTTTTCTGTTGAAGTCAAAGCACGTGATATGTGGTACACCGCTCGAATTGAACAATTTGGAAATTCATGGTATATGACAGCGCCTATTTCGTGATTGCGTAAGCAGCAGATCTGATTTCAGAATGTTCTTAAATTTGTCCATTTCAATTTGGCATTCCTGAGTCCACATGAATTTTGAATATCTGACTTCAGTATATTGTCAAGTGGCTGTCTTAGTGTGCGCATGAGAGATACATATTTTCCGCATTGGTTTATTGAACCAAGAAGCGACCGCGCTTCTGATATGTTCGTAGGAACTTTTAATTTTTCGATAGCCTTTATTTTTTCAGGATCCGGTCGGATTCCGTCTTTGTCAATAATCTGCCATAAATAAATTAGGCGTTGTTGAAAATTTTAGGTGAAACCCAAATTCTTGCAACCTTTGGAAAAGTCGATGCAGGTTTTGATTGTGTTCGTCAATAGATTTACTTGCAAGCAGTATGTCGTCAATGTATGCATGCGCGCCCACAATCACTTTTTAAAACGCTCGTGAATTAAATTATTCATTTTCTCCAGAGGACAGCTACTTTGTTGGCTTCATCAAGAGACTGTGCCTCTCGAGTGAATACAGCACTGTATCGATTGTACCATATTTCAAATACAAGTCCATTGTCCGGCTCATAAATAAACTCTGTCATTGAATTTGCGAGTGATTCCATTAATTATGCTTTTGATGTAGTTGCTCGTTCTGCCGCTGATGAACCAACTGTGCTGGTTGTTGGACTAGAACACATTTGTGCTTGAACGATAGTTTTTAATTGTTCCAACATTTCTGTGTGCGTTGCTAGGGATGCTTGGTACTCCGCTAGTAATTTAACGATCTTTTCCTCGCTCATGTCGAAAAAGAGGTTATGTTACTCCACGTGTGATTTGCAGAAAATGTTGGCATAAAATTATGTAAACCAAAAGAAATTGCGTTATTTATGCGTAGGTGTACGTAATTTCATTAATTACGCTCAAACTCGTCGCCAATTGTTGTATTTGTTAAATTAAATACTCGTTTAATTAAAGTTTATATAAAGTAATGAAGTTCATGTTACAATGTTAAAAATGGAATGAAAGGTTATAAGTCAAAGTGTTGTTATATATAAATAATAGTAGAAGAAAATAGCCAGGGAGTCCAGCAATAACACTGCGCGCCACTTGAATAAGGCCAGTTTTTTAAAGTCAAATTTTGGCTCATATCTCGCCTTATTCATAATGCATCATTAACTTAATTTGAAGAATTCACTTTTAAAATAATAATAAAAATAGCCACTCTTAAAAACTCTAAAGTTTTCAAAAATCCATGGTTTACTGTGTTTTTCATCATTAATTTGAACTGGCCTTTTTCAAGGGTAGCAAAATTTTCCTGTATTTTTCAGAGTTTTTTTAATTAAAGTAATCTCAAAATTCACATGCATTTCGGATTTTAATTTTTTTTTTTTTAAATTTTAGGTGATACCCAAATTCTTGCAACCTTTGGAAAAGTCGATGCAGGTTTTGATTGTGTTCGTCAATAGATTTACTTGCAAGCAGTTGTCGTCAATGTATGCATCAATCACTGCACATACTTCGTCCATGATGCACTGAAACGCTCCTGGTGCGCACTTTACACCTGGAGTGAGGCGGTTGAATCTATATAGCCCTTTGTGGGTGTTCACTGTAAGCAATTCTTTTGCGTCATCGTCGATTTCCGTCTGCAGATATGCATCTGACAAGTCAGCGTGACTAAATATTATGCAATTATGGCAATCTGCAAAAATATCTTCTGGTGTAGGTAAGGGATATTGGTTTGGTTCGATCGCATTATTTAAACCAGTGGAATAATCTCCACAAATTTTATTTTTTCCACATCTTTTGCTTACCAGTAGCGTCTGAGCAATAATGGGGGACGGACGTGTCGCGCCGATCTCATATATTTATAATTTTCCGTCGTTTCGTCCGTCGTCTTAGTTTTGTTAAACATAAATCGTGCTTAGTGTCGTCTAGTGCCGTCAATAATAACAATAATAATACAGCAAAAAAACACATTTGAAATTAAAATAAATTAATAGCATGGCCCAATATTAAAAAACAATAAAAACAGAAAAATAATAACTCACTCTCGCAACAGAAAAAAAAATAGAACAAAAATAAATAAAAAAAAAACCAGTTTCACCCACGCACTGCCGCTTCATTTTGCAATTGTCAACGCAAGGGGCTTCTTTATGCTCTTTGCCGCAACTGCATATACTTGTTTTTTCGTATTCTGTCCCTCCCCTTTCCTACTCAAAGCTACTAGCGTGCGCAACTGAGGCTGCACTGAGTGCGTAATCTGTGCCGTGGTGAAGGCATAACACTCACCACGGCTTAGCTTGCGCTCTCAACTGTTTGTTTCATCTGCCGCACGCTGCTAGTATGTTTGTATGTTTTGAATTTGCACAGTGGCACAAATGTCGCAAAACTTTCGTATAGACTTTTGCTACATTCGTGGGCTGAGGGCGAATTTTTTCTCGGTATATGCGTATGTGTCCATCCATAGGCCACAAATAATGGCACTAGGTGAGACCCAGGTTAATGAGGGTGCAGATCCACTGGATTTTCATATACCTGGTTATCACCTATTGCCATTATTCTCTGCCCATAGGGGTCTTGCTCTTTTTATTCGGAGTGACGTTGCGTATCAACTGCAGCAACAACATAGTGTGTCGGATAGCGAATTTAATACTATTTGGGTTAAATTCAAAATCCAAACACACATCATGCACTTGTGCTTTCTTTATAGGAGTCCGAATTTAGATAGGGTTTCCACCTGTAATAAGCTGGATGCCTTATCTGATTCGATCTCAAATATATTGGAGCAATTTCCAGGCAGTGAAATTGTTGTTGCGGGCGATTTTAATGTGCACAACGCCACTTGGTTGAGCCACTCGGGTCTATCAACACAGGAGGGTTGTTATGTTGAGCTTTTTGCCGAGTGCAACCAACTCACTCAAATGGTGAAGGATCCGACGTATATTCCACGCGTCGGCGGGCAAAGCCCAAAAGTCCTAGACCTTTTTCTGACTTCACATCATGAAAAATATGATGTAAAAGTCCTTGCACCTCTTGGTAATTCCGACCACTGTACTGTTTCCGCTGAGTTTTCGTATTCTAGTTTACGCACCTCTTCGATTAAAGCCCCGAAGAGGACTGTATGGCTTTACGAAAAAGCAAATTGGGTTGCGTTAAATGATTTTTTCGCAACTTTAATTGGAAATTGTGTTTCGCTGACAGAGACATAAATGCTGCGGCTTTAATGGTACAAAATATTATTTTATTAGGTATGCGGTCCTTCATACCTTCTAAAAAAATTAGCATTAAACCTAAGGACCACTCTTGGTTCAATGAGACTTGCAGGATTGCAGTCAGGTCGAAAGAGGAAGCCTTTCAGACTTGGCGTTCTAACAAGAATGCTGAGACTGAAAGACTTCGTATACAGGCTAGGAATCGCTGTAATGCCGTGATCTCGCGCGAAAAGTTTCTTCACGAACAAAACGCGCGCAAAAAGGTCCTACTCTATCACAGGGGTAGTAAAAATTTCTGGTCATTTTTAAAAACGGTGAAGAATCAGACGACAACGTCTACTCCAACTCTTAGTATGAATGGCCAGACCTTCACTGACCCGGTTGATAAAGCTAATCTCTTGGCAGAATTATTTGCAAATAGTAATCAACCACTGCCTGTCGTCGATTTTGTTTCTTCTGCAATGCCGGAGATACATTTTCGAACTCGGGCAGTTAAAAAGGTTTTAGCAAACCTCAACATTAACAAAGCCTCTGGGCCAGATGGCATATCTGCCCATGTGTTGAAGAAGTGCGCGTCAACGCTGGCTTGTCCGTTGCGTAACCTTTTCAACATCTCCTACACGACAGGAGTTTTTCCATCTTGCAATATGCTCTGCACTCTCCAAGGTAATGGAGAGCGTAATTAACTTCCACTTTGTGAACTATCTTGAGCACAACGAATTGCTCAGTGACCGACAATACGGTTTCCGTAGGACCAGATCCACAGGTGACTTGATGGCGGTCCTCTCCGAAAAGTGGAATAATTGTGTTCACCTTTTCGGGGAGAGCAAGTCTGTTGCTCTTGATATTTCCAAGGCTTTTGATCGAGTGTGGCATAAAGCCCTCGTTTCAAAACTAATTGCATATGGTGTCGGTGAATCTTTTACTCGATGGATATCCAGTTTTCTCCAGGGTCGTTCAATACGAGTTGCGATGGATGGTGTTCTTTCGGAACAACATTTCATCAATTCTGGAGTTCCGCAGGGTTCCGTCCTATCCCCGTCCCTATTTCTGGTATTTATCAATGACCTTCTGTCATTAACCCAGAACCCAATCCATTCCTTTGCAGATGATAGCAACATTTGTCATTCATACTCGTTCAAAAAGCGCCCAACCTCTTTGGAGATTGAGAGTACAAGACGCACTATGAATGACACACTCAATATTGACCTTAAAACAATCTCCGAGTGGGGTCTTGCAAATAGAGTTGATTTTAATGCACGCAAGACCCAATGTTGTCTGTTAACTCACCAAAGAATGGATTCAATCCTACCTCCCCTTAATATGGGTGCTGTGGATATTGCAGAGTCAGCTGCTCTTGACGTTCTGGGCATATCAATTCAATGTGATCTCCGTTGGAATGATCACATATTCGACGTGTCGAAAGAGGCGGCCAAGTGCCTCGGTTTTTTAAAACGGTGTAAGACATACTTCACTCCTGCTGACTTGCGCACTGTCTACACCACCTATATTCGGCCTAAGATGGAATTCAATTCGCACATATGGGCAGGGGCTTCAAAATCTTCTTTGGAGTTCCTGGATCGAATCCAACAACGTGCAATATATTTAATAGGGGATGAAAATATTTCATCCTATATTGGTTCTCTTGAGCACCGAAGGACCGTAGGGTGTGTAAGCCTGTTTTATAGGTATTACAATGGTAAGTGTTCGAGGGAAATACATGGCCTGATTCCACCAGGTCGTGTGTCCTCTCGTTCTACTCGGGCATCGAACCAAGCCCACCCCTTCGTAGTTCACTCAGCTCTCAATAGAGCCACGCATTACCGTGAGAATTCGTTCTTCAGTCGCACGATACGTTTGTGGAACAATCTCCCTGCGTCTGTTTTTCCCGACACTACTCTATCTTTCCTCCCTCCTCTTACCTATAATCCTTTCATACGATCAACACTATGCATTGCATGAATAGGGGGCATCCCCTGAGCGTTGGTCAACTTGTAAAAAAAAAAACAAAAAAAAACGTCTTCATTCAGCTTGATATGCACTTTTGTTTTTGTACATAACCCAAGTCCATCGTTGAATACTTACTGCTGGGTACTGGTCTTTTATAGAATTTGAATTATTCTGAAGTATAGCACCATTTGTTTATAGGTACATTCCAGAGATTGAATGTTTCAATCCAATCGATTCCCAACACGTTTAATTCATGAATTGATGAAATGTAACATTTTACATTTTTAGTTGAGTCTTGTATTGTGATATCACAATTAAATTCTGCAACAAGCTGTACTGAGTTCGCGTTTGCATCGTCTTTCGTTTAATAGGCGATCAGCTCACTTATGGTTTCCCATGTGAATAACGAAATAATCGTAATGTCTGACGCAGTATCAATCTGGAGGCGAACTGGGTGCTCATTAATTTTAACCGTGATGTATTTTCGCATTGAAATTGAAGTTGTTTTGTTAAAAATACGGTTGTGGTGCCTTAGGGTTTTGGAACCGCTTTAGTGAATCATTATATGATTTTTCCAATTGTTTACTGTTGTTATTTTTGTTGTTGTATGAGTTGTCTCCTTTCTTTTTTGCGCTGCTGCAGTAATTGTCTTTATGTCCGACTTGACGACATATGAAGCATTTGTGTTTCGCATACGAACAAAATTTCACATAATGCATCTCTCCACAAAACCAGCATGGTGACTTTGGTATTTTAGAGAGCCGTTTATCTTTATTTTGCTGTATTGCACAAACTTGTTAAACTAAGTTGCCATGTTCGATCAAAGATGTGTCGCTTTTGAGGTTGAGCAATTTGGATGTATCATCTATCAAACTGTTTTTTTTAAGTAATCGAATGCGAATGTCACTGTTTTTGCTTGATTTAAGTCCTAAGACGAAGATTAGACATTTAAATTGGTCAATTTGTAAATCTCGAATTTTGAAAAATTCGCATTGTAAGTTGACGCGACTTACATATGTTTCGAAATCTTCGCCATCAGATTTGCACATTTGCAAGCATCTGTAGCGCTGACTTACAACAGTTTCCTTTTTGCCAAAAAGTTTGGTTAGTTTTTCAACTGTGTCCTTCAAAGTCATGTCTGACGGCAAACTTGGTAGCACGTAGTTTTTAAAACGCTCGTGAATTAAATTATTCATTTTTCTCCAGAGGAGAGCTACTTTGTCGGCTTCATCAAGAGACTGTGCCTCTCGAGTGAATACAGCACTGTATCGATTGTACCATATTTCAAATACAAGTCCATTGTCCGGCTCATAAATAAACTCTGTCATTGAATTTGCGAGTGATTCCATTAATTATGCTTTTGATGTAGTTGCTCGTTCTGCCGCTGATGAACCAACTGTGCTGGTTGTTGGACTAGAACTCATTTGTGCTTGAACGATAGTTTTAAATTGTTCCAACATTTCTGTGTGCGTTGCTAGGTGCTCCGCTAGTAATTTAACGATCTTTTCCTCTCTCATGTCGAAAAAGAGGTTATGTTACTCCACGTGTGATTTGCAGAAAATGTTGGCATAAAATTATGTAAACCAAAAGAAATTGCGTTATTTATGCGTAGGTGTACGTAATTTCATTAATTACGCTCAAACTCGTCGCCAATTGTTGTATTTGTTAAATTAAATACTCGTTTAATTTTAAAGTTTATATAAAGTAATGAAGTTCATGTTACAATGTTAAAAATGGAATGAAAGGTTATAAATCAAAGTGTTGCCATATGTAAATAATAGTAGTAGAAAATAGTCAGGGAGTCCAACAATAACACTGCGCGCCACTTGAATAAGGCCAGTTTTTTAAAGTCAAATTTTGGGTCATATCTCGCCTTATTCATAATGCATCATTAACTTAATTTGAAGAATTCACTTTTAAAATAATAATAAAAATAGCCACTCTTAAAAACTCTTAAAGTTTTCAAAAATCCATGGTTTACTGTGTTTTTCATCATTAATTTGAACTGGACTTATTCAAGGGGAGCAAAATTTTCCTGTATTTTTCTGAGTTTTTTTAATTAAAGTAATTTCAAAATTCACATGCATTTCGGAGTTTAATTTTTGGGATGGGGGCAGACGCGTAACAAAGTAAACTATCGAACTGCACAAATTTTTATGCATTATGAATAGGGCGAGATAATAGCCAAAATTTGACTTTAAAAAACTGGCCTTATTCAAGTGGCGCGCAGTGTATGTGTAATAAAAATGTATATTTGATATTTTTAATTGGTCGATTTTTTGAATTTAAAGTGTTTCAGGCTAGGCGTGCCCGATGAAAATAAAAGAACGAAGGATGCTCGTCAAATAATCACTGCTTCTGTACTTTTAATCCGATTTTTTTTATAGTTTTTTGAAAAGCTAATAAAATTTTCCAACTGATGACTTACCCATTTTTTTAGTTTAATGCGTTTGAGAGACATAATTTCAATACAATTTTGAAATTATCGATTTAGGTATGAAAACGCCTACTTTGAGGTCCCGGCGGGTCCATTTTCCATATTTGGATTTCGCCTAAAATTCTTCACATCGATTTTCTCATACAATAGAGCATTTCTAGGTTGTGACCTCCTCTTGATTCGAAATCATGATTTTGCATTGTCAGTCTAATGATCATATATGGAACCATATATAATTATACATGATTTGATATAATTATATATAATCATTTTTCACGGGTTGATATAAAACCGATAAATTTTTTCAACACCAGTCTGTAGTACAATACATGGACCCCATCATCATTATTTTCGAGTCATTTTGAAATTTATACATTGCCAATTTATGTCTTGTCTGATTCTAATTATACTGCAGGTGGAAGATTTTTTCATCCAGAAATACAATTTTATGTTCTGAGTTTTTTCACTTTTCAACTCGAAACAGATTTTGTAACCCCATGAACTGCTTGATTTTGATGCCAACATTTTTTTCACTATTTTCTTCATGGATACACTGGATATTAACATGTCCTTTATAATAGAAGGACCCCAATTATTCCTCTGTCGTATAACATGGTTCGATTCGTGGTAACAGTCCGTATACGTACACTTTTTACAGATTATTCTTATGTAATGCATTATATTCTCCAGAATATAAATCTATTCGATTTCTTTCGGATTTAACTTTTTTATTATATTTGAATTTTTCATTACTTTTTAACAGAAATTTAAAATCAGTTCCTTTTTGGCTTCTATTGCGATATTGATCTTAAAAATGTCTATAAAGCTGTTATTGTCCAATTACCCCAATTACTATTTTAATGATGAAAAAATTAGGACTGATATTTCTGCCAACGAAAAAAATAATAAGACGTAAAAATGTTTGAAAGAGAAAGTCTTTCAACTATCCTCACCTTACCATGGGATTCATTTTTATTGATTGAAATTTACTGACAGTTATTATGAGTCACACCTGTATATGTTGTATGTTGTATATGTTATTCTTGCTTAAGTCTTTTGTATCCTTTAGTATAATACAAAAAAAAAAATATCTAATGCTAAGCCAATAAATAGTAATGAGCATAACTTACCTTAAAAGAATAATTACGACATTGTTAAATAATACTAAGATATGTATGTTGTAAACATTTTATTATATTTAATGTAAATTACATTTATTCTTTTAATTTTAGCTAATGTTGTATTTTTCCAAACCACTATCAGCAATGTTACTGCTTGCGGTTAAAATAATCTTCATGTTCAAAATTGATGATTACCACTTGTCAACAACTACGTCTGGAACTATAATCATAATATATTAAAAATATCTTAATGTTATATTCAGATTTTTATTTTGAGATAAATAGGTACAACATAAGCATCAATACTATATATCATACATGGATTGCAATCAAAATTGTAAATCAATAGTTAATTTTTCATTAAAAATCAATTCACTATGTAAAGGGATGTAGTATTAATAGTGCATTCGGGGCGTTGGAACAAATTCGTTGCACTCCTTAGATATCACCACTGATATCTTCTGCTACACTTTATGGTTAAATTTCATTGTTTTAAGAAATCAGCAAATTTAATGAAATTCTGGATTGACTATATTTGGGTAATATTAAAATTTAGTTATATAGAATTATAAATGCAGGAATCTTTAAAACAGCTTGCAAAGCATTTATATTCATGCTGAATTTTTATATCCATTGTATATATTAATTTATTACTTAGTTTCTTAAGAAAAGCAATTGCCAATACGCATATTTTTAGTGTTTTATTGTAAACATGCAATCGAATTGTATTATATAATTATCCGTTATTTGTTGTTACTTCATAATGCAAATTTTATAATTTACTAAAATACAATAATTTTTTTAATATTTAAATAAAAATTAACACTATGTTCCAGGATTAAGAGACAATGAAATAATATCTCTTTACTGAATCAATTATATTATTTATATTTAGGATGTGCCTTCCTCTTCTGTGTTATTATTAATTTAAAAGTTAGTAAACTTTAAGGCATCATAACATACAGTGCTCCGAAAAATACGGACCACATTAAAACTATACCGTGCAAACTATAAATAGGATTCTCACCATCAGCTATTTTTCTTGCGGCAAACTTAAGAGTTTCATCTAATAGAACTACAGGAATAGAGAATTTCATCACAGTTATCCACTCTTCGCTTGATAATGGTGTCACTTGGAATACAGTCTGTAAAAAAAGCAGAATATTATTTTTAATTAATATTTCCCACGTAGAATGACTTTGTGTATTAGTTTTATATTCAGAAGTTATATAAAACTGCATGATTGGACTCAAATCCATCGATAAGTACGTCGTGTGCGTCACCAAAAAACGTTAACATATCAAAACAAATTGTTTAAATGAGTTCAAGAATTACTTAAACAATAATTATCAGAAACTAACGGCGACGATATCGCAAACTATTTACAGAATCGATGATTAGAAATCGTTAAGCGTCCTTCAAACTAGAGATGTGCGCGTACCGTGCTTTTTTCGTGTCACGCCGGAATCAGAGCCGCTATTTTAATAATCTTGGAACCAGACCCGGAACCGAAATTCTAAAGGATTTTAGTCCCTGTTTATATTATTATTTTTCACGTTTTGCCTAGAGTTTCATGTGATTCCGTGTATTTTGTGTTTTTCCGTGCTTCTTCGTGTCTTTCCATATCCCGTTTTTATCGTGCTACTCGTGCGTGCCTTTAAATTTAGTCGTCGGGTTCGTGCGTGTCAAATATCGACGTGCCCGTGCGTGTCACTAAAAATAGGCACACGCTCATCTCTACCTCAAACCATTTTAATCTTATTAAGTTTTACAACTAATTGGAACATTTTTATTCATAGTTTTTCCCAAAAAAATATAATAAAACCGAATCCGATGAACCTGCCTGATTTAATATCGATGTTATTTTATCATATTACTTACTGAGAGGACGTCAACGTGAAGAATAACGAAGTGCAATGTAAATGACAGGGCCATTGATCCAATAAGCCACAAATTACACCATGGTGGCATAGTTATCAATGATTGATTTTCTGATAAACTAAAAAATATAAAATGTTGTTTACTGTTACAAATAATAAATGTCAAATTCAAACCTGTTCATGGCATTTAACATTTCAATTGTTACCAGCACAGACAGGGCCATTGTCATAGCATGTGGATCACTAAAAATTTTGCAATCAACTCCCTTAAATTCATCACCCCCTCCTAAACATGACAAGTGATGTGTAAGTTGCCAATAACTTAGATGTGGACCAGTTTCAGCGAAAATGAACCACCATGCAGCAGCTCCAACAGTAGCAGCTCCTACATAACCTCCAATTGCCATATACCTATATACAAAAATTTTAAGCATTTATAAATTTTCATAAACAAAATAATTATTAATATCGAATATCTTTTGGATTATTTACAATTTTTTTAAATATTTTTCATGAACAAAATTTCAACTTTACTGATTTTTTTCTCCAAAACCACAATCTTCATAAATACAAACTTCAATTCAAGACTTTGGTTCTTCAAGAATTCGCTATAAATAATTTTAAAATTTTTGAGTGGTTAATTTATTTATTTAAAATTTTTCGTTTTGATTTCAAAATTGAAACATTTCTTTTTAAACATTGTGCATGTCAAATTGATATGATTACATTTTTTTTTTCATTTTCAATGTAAGATTAATATTCAATGGAATCATGAGCCCCGTCGTAGCGAAAATTCGAATCCAAATATCCGCTACGAATTCGAATTTTTAGCTATTATAGGATCCGTGCGGGATGAAATTCTGCATTGCCAATAAAAAATATAATTCCGAAAATTCGAAATGCCAAATCAGTGAAAATTTACCAACAAACATTAAATCATTTGTGTTAACTTTGCAACAAATTGTGAAACATTTATTTATTGTTAAAGAAAATTGTCGAATTTGTCGAGCGAGTGTTTAATTCGCAAAACACTCTGCTGGGCTGTTTGCCTCCACCTTGTCTATCTCGAAAAAATTATCGACGAGTATCACCAGGGGAATACAGCCGCCGGCCGCTGCGTCTCTTCTAACACATTGGAAATTTAGAGCGACATAGCGGCAAGCCAGACGCGCATGCTGTGCAACACGAATGCAACAATGGACAGTCGTGCAGTGATCAAATAAATTTAACTACTTAACATTTTGTAATTTTTATATTTTTGGTAAACCCAACAAAAATGAATTCAATTAATTAAAGGCTTTATTATAAAAATACGTTTTTTTTTTTCAATGTGTATAGTAGATTCTTGTTAATTCGTTCAGATTTTTGTTTGGTGAGATTTTTGTTCAGATGTCACTTGCTGTATAATTAAGTGGCTGGCGGCCGTCTCCACAGCTCCTCGGACTTAAGCATGAACAGCAATGGGTTCTACGGCATTTGTAATTATTTCACTTAAGCTTGAATTATAGCAAAAATAAATGCAAAACAAAAGATTTTTCCCACAAACGATCACATTCCGACACAACAATGCATTCGTAAAAAGTGTCAAAAAATTCGTTCTGATGGAATATTTCCGAACTTCGAATTCGATTCGGATCGTATGATATATAAATCCAAATCCGAATGAAAATATCCGCTACTACGGCGCTCATGATTGTCCTGATTATTTCATATTTATTTAATTCCACAATTAAATTGATATGTTTTCATATTTTTTTTACATTTTCAATGTAAAATTGATACGATTTATTATGTTTATCAGATTTTCCAACTCAAAAGTAATGTAAATTTTACATTAAAACTAACAGTTTTACACGTTTTCAATATTAAAAAAAACACATCAGTATGAAATTTGTTCATATCAATTTTGATAGTTTTAGTTTTGAAAAGGAATAAAATTATTTTAACGTTGTTTTTTACATTTTTGTTCGGTACATAAATGACTTAGAAATACAAAAAAATTTCTTAATATAACTATAGTAATTGTATTGTATTACTTACCGGAAGAATAACCAGCCAGATATAAGTCCTTCGTCGGCTTTACGTGGAGGTTTTTCCATTATGTCCAAATCGGGTGGGTTAAACCCGAGTGCAGTAGCAGGTAAACCGTCAGTCACCTAATAAAATATTCCGTTATTTAATATTGTTTGCATCGAATTGAAATTATGTCTAAATTAATATAACACATTCAATTGCACTACTCAATACAATATTTCCTATGGACATCCCATGCCTCTATTCTATATAATTCGTGATGATTTTGACTGCATTCCCAATCGTAAAGCTTCGAATACACGATAGTGAATTAGCTAGAGATAGAGAAAAAATCTACCGTAGAGCTCTATGTCAGTGTTGACAACTGTTTAAAAGCAAAACCCACCAAATCGAGGCAAGAAATCCGTTTTTAAAGTAAAATTCACCGTTTTTATACATTTTTAAAATTTGTATACAGGATTTCTTCACAATAACAAATAACGTAAGAATATCACATTAATATTATAATGTATTTTATTTTACTTGACAAACATGATGTATCCATGAATATCTATTTCCTAACCGTTCTGCACAAATTGGGTAAAAATGACCCATTTTTTCTGGAAAATAACGATTTCAGTTATTTAAAAATATTTTTATTCTGTGTATAAAATATGTATTCTTTTGTTATTTTATATATTCATTTCTTTTCTTTTAAGTAATTGAAGATAATTTATTTAATAAAAGAGATGGTTTTTGACTTCAGTCTGTCATGTCTGGAAGCACTTAGAAATCTCGAATAATTCTTAAACTCAATCCGAGAAAAAAATTAATTTCATTGTGGCATCGGTATGTTCGATCGTCATTATAGACGTCACCAACTACATTTTAAAAATTTTAATAATAGGTTTACAAAAATACTTTTGTATCCGACGGTTTCTAATCTATTAGACCGACATTGGCAGACATTAATGAGAACATGGTATTCAAATGGTTTTAATTTTTACAGTATTAACAAAAATATATTTAAAAATAAGTTTTTGTAAAAATTGTATTGGCGAGTCTCACAACCTCGACGATATGCATATTGTAGAAAATACTTTTCTTATTTTATTTCAATACTAAGTTACAGATTTAAACGAACAGAAAACATAACGAAATGCACTAAATCCTGAAATGAATTAGGCTCGAATCCTTCTTTATACAATCGAACTGTTAGCAACTCCGGTCCAACAATCTACAATCACCTCTGTGTTGATGTTCAAGAAAAATTATACAATATAAAAAGTATAATTTCAATTAAATTGAATAAAAAAACGATAAATTATAAAACCACTCTGTGTCAAAACTAAAAACCCACCAAAAAAAAACCACTGTCCCCGTACATTTTTTTTTGTCTGATTTTCGTGTGAGAAAGTTTTTGGTATGCTGTATATAGCAGAGCGTATGTATGTCGCCAACGAACGATTTCGACGTCAAAATCGACGATAACTTCCTAGCTATCGTCAGTAATTATTCGTCGTAATTATTCGTAAAAATTAAAAATTGTCACACCCTCTTTAATGATTCTAAAGTTACGAAACATCCTTCCTAGCGATTTAATTTGTAAAAAAAAATCACTGACACTACTCTATCTTTCCCCCTTTTTAACCTATCATCCCTTCTTACGATCAACACTGTGCTTTGCATGAATAGGGGGCATCCCCTGAGCGTTGGTTAATTTGTAAAAAAAAAACTTCCTAGCTATCGTCAGTAATTATTCGTAAAAATTAAAAATTGTCGCACCCTCTTTAATGATTCTAAAATTACGAAACAAAATTTTTTTTTCGCATTTTGATCCCCTGGTAACCCACAAAAACCACAAATAACTGACCGACGCAACTCGTTTTAACAAGTACTTTATAATAATGCGAAAAATGCACCAAGAATAAAAACTAAAAAGACAGTACTCTGTGCAATAATAATCTATGTGTGATCGAAAAACAAATAACCAAAAGATCTCATGGTTTCTTCCAAAAAGGAAAGACTGTTTTGGTCTATATTCAGTTCCCTATTTTTAGGCGTTAACATGAAATCCCTCACGAAATTATACAGCAAAAAGCTGTAATTATAATATTTATTTATTTTTTTGTTTTCCTTTTTGTGTATCAGTTTTATTTTTGTGTGAGAGAAATCGATACGCCGAATATCATAAAATTAAAATGATACATTTTTCAAAGTGTCTTTAATAAGGAACCATGGCGACAGAACCATGATGAAGAAGCAGGCAAGAAATAGAGAATATGGCATTGTCATCCAATTATATGCTATCTTTAAAAATTCAAGTGTCTAGCTCATCGGGATTACAAATTTGGTATTTGTATTGAAAAAATTACATATTAAATTGAGATTTTTCCATTTGAAATTGAGATTTCAAATGAAATTGAGAAAATTCCAAATTAAATTGAGAAAATTCCAAATGGAATTGAGATTTTTCATTTTAAATTAAGAATATTCCAAATGAAATTGAGATTTTCCAATTGAGATTGAGAAATTTCTGAATGAAATTAGACTTTTTCCATTTAAATTAAAATGTTTCTCTTAAAAAACACGATCCAAAAAGACGTTTTGAGACTTATAAATTATATTGTCGGATTCGACAATAATTTTCTATTACTCGACTTATGCTGTTATTACATGTTCTTGGTATTTGCTTTAATATTGTCTCCAATTTTGGTGTCAATATTTTTTTATGTTCATAAGTTATTAGTCCAAAGCCTATCAAAATAAAAATTACCGATTTTATATACAAATGTTATTAAAACGTGTAAGAATATTAAAACTAGTCTTGACAACTTCGTTTTAGGTTTTTGGGAAACTATTTTTCAACAGTGCTATATTTATTATATTCTAAGTTGTCGATGAAAATGGCTTAAAATATCGTTTGCAATTTTCTTAAAAACCTTTCGTATTAGGAATAAAACGAGTATTTATAATTACAAATGGTCAGTTTTTTTTTTTTCATTTTACGTCACGTTTTTAAGAAAATAGCTCACGTAATTTAAAGCCCCCTTTTATCCACTATTCGTACTTCAATAAAAATATATTTAAAAATTAATAAATAAAAACATGATCGTCCCTATTTATGTCACCACCACTGAACATCATCAATTTAAAATTAGTCTGTCCTACACTCACAGCGTACATTTAGAAAAACATAGCCAAAACGCTCGCATCGACTGTTTTAATCGCTAGTTTCTACATTTTTTGGACTATATACTTGAAATTTTGATATTACCTAGAGAACATTTTTTTTTTGCTTTTTTTCTACCAGGGGCTGATACCCTACAGCCGGAAGTTAAGACTTTTGAAACATAGCGCTGTATACAATCAAACTAAAAACTCTTTTATAGTTATTAAAGTGGGTTAAACAAAATTTTCATTATCGAAGACTTGTAATCAAATAGTATATACATTTTATAGAATACATTAACCCATTAACAACCCATTAAACCCTTTTTTGAGGTTTTCTTTAGAAAAATATTAGACAAGTCGTCTTATAAAAGGTTTTAAAGAGTTAAAGTGTCATACGGAAAAATGGCTGATCAATTCTTCTTGGATTCTCCAAACACAAGTAGCATATAAGGGTTAATCGAGAAAAGTGGAACATTTTTTTTTAAATTTATGTCGAAATTCGACTACTATCTTAAGTTGGACATTATTTTTGATTATTGGTAACGCTGTCAATTTTGGTGTAGTTAAAGTCTTGCACTCTTTTTTAAATACACGTGTGGCGCTGATTTCGCATTGTCAAATGTAATCTAGTTTTTGAGATAAAGCCCATTTTTAATTTAAAAAAAAAATGGGCCATATATCAAAAACTTTATTACAACTAGACTAACTTTTTACCATTATAAAACAGCGTTGGAAATAACTAAGAGACGGAAGTTCGTTCAGCGCACTGAGGCAGTGTGCAAGAAAGATGGAAGATCAGTGCATTAAAACACATGAGTGTGAATGGAATGCAAATAGCATGCAGCATTCACGAAAAGTGTTGAAGCTTCATGAAACGTGTCGAACTGATTTATGTGATTTGAAAGTGAACTAGTACGTCTCGTGAGTGAACATTGTCAAGTTGAATTGTAGAAATACAGCAATTTTTATATAAATAAGTTGTTATTTAAATTTATAAAGTTAATTAATTAATTAATTAGTTGAAATAGTACTAGTTAATTAAGCCAGTGTGTTTTTATATTGTACAAAATGCAGAGATTTGCTGCACTTCAGTTGTTGCCCTATTCAAGTAGTTGATGCAGTGAAAAATTTCCAATAAGAAAAACTATTTTGTGGATTTATCACGCATTTACTAATGGGTATAAACTCTCCTTTTTAAATATATTTTTGGTACAATGAAATTTAAATAATAAAATAAAATTAAGACACTAATAAACAAAAAAAAGTCAATGGAAAGTTTATGTATATTAATGTCACGTTCAATTGATTAGTACCACTTTTGTGAATTTTATACTTTTTTTTATTAAAAGACACCAAATCTATGAAACCACACCATTTGGATGCTAAATTTTGCTAATATTTTTTTTTAAATACATTTGTTTTTAAATACATTTCTATTTATGTGACTTAATTTTACTACACAATGTATCATAAATTTGCTACATACACACTACATACACAAAAACTATAGTTTTTATTTCTTGCATTTTTAATTCGATATCTACAAATTCATTTGGTCCATGTTGGCGAAACTATTTTGGTTTTTCTTTTGCATTTTTTTAAGAAGACTACGGAAGACTGCGAAACATTTACTACAAGACTCCCATTACTTAAAAAACTAGATTTTTGAGTTAATGATGCAGAATTATCATGTTTCATCTTGTGTAAAATATTCGTATTCATTCATGCAAGGTGAGAGTCAATTGAAAACTTTAAACGCGTTTTCTACAAAATCGCCTTTTTGAGTTATGACACTTATTTTAAGGACATTTTTCTTATTAATAGAGGATTTTTTTTCGGTGTGTATAAATACAGCTGTGTGCATACAAATAGTAGTGGTCTCCTATAAATTATGTTATCGGCTTTTTGATCGCCTTATGGTTTAAGAACAATAAAGTATTTTAATTATTTACATATATTGAAAATATCTGATTAAAAGGACGAATAATTCTCCTATACTTTTAACACATTTTAAACGAGTTGGGAAAGTTAGGTCACATGGGTAAGTTCGGTCATATGGGACAGATTTTTATAGTCGATCGGGTCCGACTACGGAATGCACTTGGTGGATACACTCTTGGTGGATATATTAGTGGTATAAGCGACTTGTATGGGAAGTGGGCGTGTCCGTTGACCGATTTGGCTCATTTTCATACTCAGAAGCACATTTTGTATAAAATATTTCATAGATTTGTTTTCAATAATTTACGACTAAAATTTCCACTATAAAAAGTCGGTAAATAATTAAAAAATCAAATGTGGGCGGATCACGCACAATTTTGGAATATATATCTTGTATGGGAGGTGGGTGTGTCAGTTGACCGATTTAGTATACAGAACCATTTTTTTGGCTAAAACATACTGTAACCAATTTTCATCGCATTTTGACCAGTATTTCTCAAGTTATTGTGTATACGGCTAGGCAGACAGACGGACATGGCTAAACAGACTCGGGTAGTGATGCTGATGCTGATTAAGGTTATGTATATGTATATTTATAACCGGAAACGCACAAAATTAATATACCCTGTCCTCATAGATGTAGGGTATAAAAATTACCTTAGCTTTTGTAGGCGATTCTCGTATGTTGCTGTACAAAATAATAGTGCTATGTTACAAATCCAAATATTGCAATAAACTGGTTTTTGTATTAGTAAGATTAATTGCAACAAAATTGTAAAATATTTAATATATTTTGTTTTGATTAATATATGACTTACAAAATCTTCTTTTAGTAAAACCCAACAATCCTTAAAATTGTATCCTGTTAAAAATAATACTTTAGAAATTATTCAAAACTATTATTTTAGACATAGCTAAATATTACAAAAAATGATAGGTTTCCTCATGACAATCTGTCTGGCTTATTTGTGCAAATATTTTCTATTGTATAATAAATTTAAAATTTTATTTAATACACTTTTTGGTATACTCGGAAAAAGAACATGAATATTTGAGCTTTTAGGCACTAATGGTCCAGAGAGATAAACATGAGAAAACTTATGATTTTTTGTAATATTTTGCTAGGTCTAAACATTTATTTGTAATCTTCTCCCAAAAAAAAGATATTATATGAGGGGTTCTTTAATGGTCAATATATCGATCTGCATACTACACTTTTATTTAATCGTAATTCAAATTTTTGATTACGATTCTTTAGTAATCGTAATCCAATCTTTATCTCAGGTATCTACGAATATAAAAATGATTCAAATTATGCGACGAAGATTGGAATCTTTTATTGAACATTGTAATAAATATATGTTATCGTTTTATAAAGACCACAGACCAATGGAAACTTAAATCAGCCCTGAAATTAAACCTTAACAAATGACCTCTAAAAATGGACATGTCCTACGGTCCTAAGAATAATTATAATAATACTAGTTAGCGATATAGTTCTGAGGAACCTAGGCTGAACAGTCTCACCATTTAAACATGTTATATTTATACTCAAATAGTGAAACCTACAGTTTAACGCCGAATCATAATTTTACATGGGTGATGTTTTTACTCTCATGGGTGACATTTTCACTCTGCCAAGAGGTAACGCGGTGAAGAAAAACATTTTCTATTTATTTTTATTGATGTTGCATTCGCTGGTATTCTAATCAGCGAAGTTTCGGCTTGTATTCCAACACACTAACCTTCAGAGTCACCGACATAGTATATGGTAATGCCTATTTTATATCATTATAGCGTAATTATTTTTTTAATTATTTACTCAAACAAATTTTACAAATGACATATATCAAAACATAAAAGCAACGCAATATGATTTTGAAAAAAATCTATTTCAATAAAAAGTTCAAATGTTCGTCTAAAAATTTGAAACATAATAATTTTCCACAGAAAACTGTTTGTTGTACTAATTGTCTGTGAAATTTTGAGCACATTATAATATACGTCATTTAAGTAAAAATGAAATCGTATTCGTTTAAAAGTGATATATACTTTTTTTCGTAAGACAATTTCAATATAATAGTTTTTATAAGAGGCGTCGATATGTATATTGTAGAAATGAAAAGAATAGTAATAAAAATATTATGTGAAAAGAATAGTAATAAAAATATACTTTTTACTTTAGTTACATACTTTTTGTTTTTTTTTTATTTTTGTGTTAATCTTTTGTTTTTGTTTGATTTGGTTTCGCTCTTATTTATGCACTCTCAGAAATATATTGTTACTTTTTAACAATATGGGATTGTCATTTATAAATAATTGAATCACAAAGCAGCTCTACTTTGAATACAAAAAATAAAATGTCATTTGAATTGTTATTATTTTAATTTCAAATTCTTTAAGAAAGTCATTCAATCGTTCCCGAATATAAGTAAGTTGTTTGTAATTTTAATTAATATTAATTAACCAGTTTCTATTTTTACATGTTTTTAGCCTGCACCTCGCGAAAAACTTGCAGATCATTTGGGGTATCAGGAGTATCAGACTATGCCCGCCAGACTCGTGGTCGTTGTCTGACCATTTTGTTACATAATATTTTCGACGGACAAAGCGCTGATTATAGGATTATTTAGATAAAATTCAGGGCGTGATTCGGGCATTATAGACAGAAACTTACGCGAGCTCTCCTCTGGTTGACTGCTTCTCAAAGTCTTGTCGCGCAAAAAATCGCGCTGCACAATTAAGTGAACGTGTTCGCGTATGTGCCCACAAATTATAAAAGAATTGATTGCAAATAAAAAATTAAAAATCATTCGTGTGAAATTTTTTATTTTATTCATTGACAATATCGATTGTAATCCGAACATTCGTATGACGTTTAAAAAAAAAAAACAATCTAATTGTCAATTTGACTATAAGGTGACAATCTGATGATGAGATCTATTTTGAACATCGAGATTGTTGCAATATTGTCGGAAATGACAATATATTTCTGAGAGTGTGTATGTATGTGTTAGCCTTTTGTGATTTTCCGTTTTTATTTTACTTTTGTTTTCACTATTCTTTATTTGGATTTTTTGTGTTTTTCTTTTGAGATAGACTTTGTGTTTTTAATTAACTTGTTTAGTTTTTATTTTTTTCATTTTGTATTTTTACGTTTTGCTTTATTTTCTTTGATTTTGAGTTTTTATTTTGTTTTTGTATTTTTATGTTTTGCTTTTTTATTTATACTTTTGTTTTTGTGTTATTGCTTTTATATTTATGCTTTTGATTTTGTGTTTTTGCATTTGTATTTTTCTTTTGTACTTATGCTTTTGTATTCGTTTTTTTGTTTTTTATGTTGCTGTTGTTTTTGTGTTATTGATTTAGTTTTGTGCTTTTAGTTTTCTATTTGATTTTGCTTGTGTATTTGATTTTTTCTTTTGTATTTTTTTGTATTTGGTTTTTTTTTTTGTTTTATCTTCATAGCTGGTGAAAGTCCCAAGTTAAAACGTGTTTAAAGTTTACGTTGTATGGTAGGTACCACGCCGCTTATCCAATCCCACCCATATATAACCTATGTCACCCTCCGGACTCCATAGTATCTTGGTTCAAAATTTCAGTTAAATTGATTCAACGGTTTAGGCGTGTTGCTGGAACAAACAGACAGACCGACAGACTGACGGACCAAGAGTTTTATATATATAGATTAGTAACCAGTAAATATGACATACATATACAATTAGTAACCAGTAAATAATGAAACTTGTAGCGTCGGTTGCTCAATGTTAGTGCGTTGGACTGTATTTCGAAAAGTCACATGTTGAAGCCAGGACTGGGGCTAACAACATCTTTTCATAGAAAACATTTTTCTATACCGCGCTACCTCGAGAGTAAACATTGCCTATGAAAAGCTCTCCCACCGCTTTGAGTACACTGCCTAAGGTCTTATGGGACTGTATTATAGTATTAAATAATTAAACTCAGCACAAATAAAATATACGAACATATTTAACAAATACCGTGACTAGAAAAAGCTGTTGCATAATTATATGCTTGAAAATGCATTATTTGAATAGCTAACGGAACAATAAACATAAATTTACAAAAAAAAAATCAAATATTTCCACCGTCTATATTTTAAATATTTTTCCAAGTCGCGGAATGTAGAATCTGCAGAGAAAGATCGCTGATGAAGGGGCTTGGCTGCCTCTGAAACAGCTGTACGATCTGCCACTCAATGCATTTTGCCAATTGTTTGTTGTTTTATTGGTTGATACAAAACACCCAATTTGTAACGACTGGACCTTGAGCACGTTAAGACAATATCTTAAAATAATCAAAAGAGGTCGTAAAACAAAAACAATTATTTTTAAAAATGTGTACACTGTAGTGGGTAGTGAAAGGGTTAAACCACAGCGCGATCAAAAGACGATAAAATAATTTATAGGAGACCACTACTATTTGTATGCACATTACTGTACTAGCTGAATCCGTGCACAGCTTCTCCCGTGCGATGATTTGTTTACTCTACAGAAGTTATAGCATTTTTAATGTTTTGGTTATATGGGACTTGTAACGCCCCTCATTATCAAAATATAATTCTCATTGATGGTGTTAAGTGCATTCCCATGCAAAACGCAATTTTCGGGTTATCCGATTTTCCGGCTCTACATTGTGATTTTTCCTAATCATCCAAATCAGTCAGCGTTTTTTCGAGGACTAAAATAAAATTAGTTATATTAATACTGCGTTTTTTGCTTGTTTGTGAAACCGGAATTGGAACTGGAACCATTACTGGGACCGCAACCGGAACCTTTGTATGTTTTTGGAACTGTAACCGGAACTGAAACCGAAATAAAAATAATTTAAGAACCGGAACCATTTTTTATGGAATTGGAACCGCAGAGAATATAATCCTAGCACTGGTTAGGAGTCTTTTTCTGAGTGGTCATAAAACACTAAAACATTTGACATCTTTGACTCTAATTTCAGAGCGCTCCTAAATTGCTGAATGGGATGTCTAGATCTATGTCCTGGGTAATTATTACAATTGTATATTATCAACGGACGGTTGCATAAAACAACCAGTTAAAATTATATTTGACAAATAAATTTATTTTATTTGTTTATATTTCAAAATTGAAATTGTCAGATTAACTAACGGATTTTTATCGATTAACTTTAACTCATAGTTAACAGTTTTATGCAACAGGGTCTTAATGATTAACATGTGTATAATTATATATAATTTATATTTACCAAATTGACCCATAACAGTTGCACAGGAATCAATGCTTCTGGGAGCCCCAAGGCAGCAGTTAAGAAAATTGACACTACTTCACCAATATTAGAGGAGATGAGGTAACGAATGAACTGTTTCATATTGTTGTAAATAGCACGGCCCTCTTCAACTGCAGATACAATAGAAGAGAAATTATCATCGGCCAAAACCATTTCTGCGGCAGATTTCGCAACAGCAGTTCCAGAACCCATTGCGATGCCAATTTCGGCTTTTTTTAGAGCAGGAGCATCATTTACACCATCCCCAGTCATTGCGGAAATTTCATTCATACTTTGTAAGTACTCGACAATCTTAGATTTATGTTGGGGTTCCACGCGTGAAAATAATCTGGCACGTGCGCAAGCAGATTTTTGTTCTGCTGTAGACAGGTCATCAAATTCGCGACCAGAATATGATTTTCCTGTAGTGTCTTCATCCTCGGTAAAAACACCAATACGGCGGCAAATCGCTTCAGCAGTAGCTTTATTGTCTCCAGTTATTACAATAACTCGTATGCCGGCGGCACGACAACGTACAATAGAATCAAATACCTCTTTACGTGGGGGATCGAGCATGCCAACAACTCCAACAAAAGTTAGATTAATTTCGTACTGGAAAAATTTGTTTGAATCGCCTAAGTCCATTTCATCAGGTCGCATGGGACTATCTGCTACAGCTAGAGCCAAGCATCGCAATGTATCACGACCGGTGCCATACTGAGCTGTTAGTGCTATAATTTTATTTTTCAATGCGGTTGTCAATGGCACTTTATTGGTTCCTACGCGGGCATGTGTACAACGCTCTAAAACTCCTTCAGGTGCACCCTTTACGAACAATTTAGGCCCTGTTCCTAAGCGAGACGCTTTTAAAGGAGTACAATAAGATGACATGGATTTACGATCGCGTGAAAATTCCAAAGTAAACTCTTTCTTCCATTTTGTTTCGATTTCTTGACGCACAGAAATAGCAGCAGAACGGCGATCTAACCCAGCTTTATTAACATTGAAAGGATTCAATTTTTCAGCGAGTACTATAAGGGCTGTTTCAGTGGCTTCTCCTACTTTTTCAAAGCAAGTCTTGAATTCATTGTAATCAATAGCAGAGTCATTGCACATAATGCAAATAGTTGAAATTTCTTGAAGAGTTTCGTAATCAGCCGATTTTACACGTGCACCATTCAAAAACAATTCCCCAATGGGTTCATAAGTTGAACCAGTCATTTCAAATTCAAGGAAGCTGCTGTCATTTCCATCAACTTTATCAAATATAAACATGCGAGAAACTGACATCTGATTAGTGGTAAGAGTACCAGTCTTGTCAGAGCATATGACAGATGTACATCCAAGTGTTTCCACAGATGGCAATGAACGAACAATTGCATTTTTCTTTGCCATACGTCGAGTACCCAAAGCTAAGCACGTGGTAATCACAGCAGGAAGTCCTTCTGGTATAGCAGCTACTGCTAATGCCACAGCAATTTTAAAATAATAGATTGCACCCTTTAACCATGAACCACCATGAGCTGGGTCATTAAAATGACCGATATTAATTGCCCAAACGGCAACGCAAATAACTGATATAACCTTTGAAAGTTGTTCACCAAACTCATCTAATTTCTGTTGAAGTGGAGTTTTAATCTCTTCCGTTTCTGACATTTCCGTACGAATTTTTCCTATTGCCGTATTTAGACCAGTTCCGATGACTACGCCACGTGCCTTTCCAGCAGCAACATTTGTTCCTGAGAAAAGAATATTTTTTTTGTCCTGATTAACAGCCCGAGGATCGGGAATGGCATCAGTATGTTTAATGACTGATACAGATTCACCGGTTAAAATTGATTGATCAATACGTAATGTTGTTGAGTATATATGAGTGATACGTATATCTGCTGGAATCTTATCGCCTACCGATATTTCCACGATATCACCAGGCACTATTTCTTTTGCACGTATTTTTTGAATTCCGGACTTGTCTTGTCGAACTATTTTTCCCATTTCTGGCTCGTATTCTTTTAAAGCTTCAATAGCAGATTCGGCATTTCTTTCCTGCCACACTCCAACTACTGCGTTTGCAATTAAGATCAATAAAATAACTAATGGTTCAACAAATGCTGTAAATGTCTCTTCGTGTTCTTCAAATAACGCCAAGACCTAAAATAAAAATATATCATTACTATAAATGTTTAGAGTTTTGGGAATGTTATGGTTAAAATCGTTTTATTTAAAACACACTAAGAAATTTAAATAAAATATATTTAAAATTCTTTTAAATACATTTGTAATACAAAAAAATGAATATTCCATACAAAAATATTAAGAGCGTATTTAATTTCAAATTAAATAAAAAGTATTTAATTTTATTGCGTACATATCTTTCTGTGAAAAATCGAAAAAATTTAAAAAGGGGGAGTGCCAATTTTCGTATATGAAAATTGAAAAAATTGTTTATAACACTTATTTATCTGTAACTTTTTTTAATTCGTTTATGCATGCACCTTACACTACTCCAAAAATGGGCGGGAGTGGCACATTTCATATATTAATGTTCAATTTTTTTTTGAAAAATGTAAATTTTTGCGACATAATTATCTGTTACTTCTGTATTTCGTTAGATAAAATAGTTAATTTTTGTATCTAATTAGATATTGATAGTATTGATAGATATTGATACTATGTTCCAAAAATGAACCGAATCGGACAAGCGGAAGTGATATTTTTCATTATGTTCACTGAAAAATCCTAAAATTTAACAATTATGATTGCATTTATGATATATGTAAATGCCACTGAAAGAGTGTGCGTAGCCTTTCCAGCCAAATACACAACAACATCTTCAGTCTCTGAAGAGCTAAAATAATATGATTGTCACCATCAAACAAATTTAGTAGATTATTTTGCCTATTCTTCTAGAAGTTCTAAAGCCTCTTGTGGAAGTTCCAGTACTGATTTTTTTATTGAGTTCCTTTGACTAGAAATTAAAGGGTTCGAAGTAAATAAAAGTGAATGAAAAACATCTTCATTAGTAGCAGTTCTCGAACATTTTCTTGAGTGATGAAGTCTATAGCGCTTGTAGTCTTTATTGCGTGACTCTTGCGCATCTTCAGACAGTTGTCCAATCGGCAATATAGCGTAATGTCGAATTATACTCTGTCCATATATAAGGACTTTATGAACTGATAATAAATAAAGTATAAATATTTTAAGTATAAATATTTTACGAAAAACATGAATCAATTTGGTTATTAATACTTGAAACCCAGGTAAATATCCGGTACTTAACAGCTACCTGTAATAAATTGTTAAATTTTACCGTATATTTATTACATGAACTAAATATTTATTACGGTAAACAACCGAAATAAAAATGCGTAACAACTGTAGTAAAATCGGAATTTCTTGCATTTAGACCATTGAGGAAAAACGTTATAAAACATGAACGGAATAACCGATGATTTTGGTATCAAATTATTTGTATTAATGCCAGCAGTGTATTTCGTATGTCTTTCGCATATTTTCGAGGTTATAATATTTTTTAACAAAATCGCTATAAATTCTGAACAGCTCGAACAATTTATCAAATTTGCATTGAAATGTTTGTCAGGACGTAAATATTATCACAAACTATATTTAGTTAACCCTTTCGCGTTAGAAATATTTTTTTTTTTTTGCCAAAAATCAAATATTTCTTTTTTTGACACGTCTAACATTTTGGGCTCTGACATATTTTGCGCAAATATGCGCACTATCTCCCTCAGTTTTTATGAATAACCATTAAATTGAATATACAAATTCATTAAAATTTCTTTCGGGAGGAACAGCGCGATAGTTAAAAGTTTAACCAAAGTAGACATTTTAGAATTCAAAATATGCACCTACTCTTTAATTTTTAACAGTGTACATAAGCATATGATATCAATTCTAAAAACACTGCTTGAAATCTGAATATCATACATTTCCAAAATGGTATCACATAATATATATTTGGTTGAAACATTTCGAAAAAATACACTTAAAAACATTGCTCAAAAAACCTCAAAAAAAAAACATTTATTTTTCATGTTTGAGCATGTGTTTCGTATATTAAAAAAATGCAAAAAATGTTTTTGATTATAAAAATTCAATAATTTATATTTCTAAAACCGTTTATTTCATTCATTTCCGACGACTTTCACCTAAAGTATTTATGAGACGCGAAACCGGTTTCTGACCCATAGTGCGCCGGGACCTCAAAATAGTCGTATTCGTACCTAAATCAACAATTTAGAAAATTGAATTGATATGACGTCCCTCAAACGCAATAAACTAAAAATGGGTTTGTCATCTGTTGGAAAATTTTATTAGCTTTTCAACAAACTATAAATGAAATAAATCGGATACAAAATACAGAAGCAGTGAATATTTTATTTTCATCAGTTACGCCTGCCCCGAAACATCTCAAATTTTTTAGTATATGTTTTTAAGGTCCCTTGCGATTATTTTAAGATGAAATTAAATTATTAAAATTAGTTATTAATTACTAAAAAAAATTAGGAAAACTGCATCAAAAAATGTATAATTATCGCTATATTTTAAAAAGTCAAAAAATTTTTTTTCGTTAAAAACATATTCTAAAAAAAATAGAGATGGGAATCGAACTTTTCAGGTTAAAGTGTTTCAGATCAGGCGTGACTGATGAAAATAAAAAACGAAGGATGCCTGTTAAAACTCTGCTTCTGTATTTTTTATTAATTTTTTTTTATTTAAAGTTTGTTAAATAGATAATAAAATTTTCAAACTGACGACTTATCCACTTTTTTTTAGTTTTATGTGTATGAGAGACATAATTTCAATAAAATTTTAAAATTGTCGATTTAGGTACGAAAACGCTTACTTTGTGGTCCCGGCGGGTCCATTTCACATATTCGGATTTCGGTGAAAATTCTTCACATCTATTTTCTCATATAACAGTGCATTTCTAGGGGGTTACCTCCTGTCGATTCGAAATCATGATTTTCCATGGTCAATCTAATGTACATGCTGGAACAATGATATATTCTATAATTAATCCAACCTATATAACTCTCTTCTTAACCACCGTGAGTGATATACAAATATTATACAAGTATTTAATTAAAAATTCTATTACCTGTGTAATAAAAAGTATTTACTTCATATTTTATTACCTACGTAATAAAATTAAAAAAAAAGTATTTGCTTAAAGTTTAAATAAAAAGAATTTAATTTAAATAAAAAGACTACGGGTGAATAATTACCATATTCTGACGAGCATTATAATTTCGAACTCAATTTTACGTTTCGAACCCAAAAGTTAGGGTGAATATTACATTGTGAATATTAAATTAGAAACTTTAATATGCTTTAATATGAAAGTTATAGTCGGTTTATGCCGACTGAATATAAGCTAATAGGCTCTTATGTAATTAAATTCCGTTCCGTTAATTCCGTCAATTACTATTACTTTAACAACGATAAATTATTTATTAAAAATATTTAAAAAATGAACCAAAGTTCGCAACTGTCCTTATTCATTTTCACAACAAATATCAGAAGGTTGAGACAATTGATTGACATTTTCAAAAGTATTCTGTATAATTATGCTAAATTATGGGTATTCTATTCTGCATATAAGCAATGTTTGAAATACAGTTAGCTAACTTTGTATTTGTAATAAACCCTATTATCCTGTCCCTATTATTTCTCACATAACTATATATATATATATATATATATATATATATATATATATATATATATATATATATATATATATATATGTAGGGACAAAATGTTTAGATTTTTAATTCCCTTTTATTTGTTATAATTTAAAACGCGAAATATTACAAACCACCTTTTTCCCACAACGACCTGTTTACAAAATTTGGTTTTGTACTTTTATGAGTATGAAAAAAAGAGAAAATGCGTAATGCTACTCCTTCGTGAGGAGAAAAATAAATGAGTTGAAGACAGCACTCACAAGTAGTTAAATTTTTACTCTCCGATGATTTTTTTTTTCTCTTACTCACTCATGTCGTGTGTAGAAAAATTAAATGTGCGCTTTCTCACTTATGCGGATTGCTCATGAGTGAGGCATTATGAGTATTCATTTATGTGACTTTCCGAACTCTGCTTTTATACGCTTAACTAAGGGGGCATAGCTAACGACGCTTAACTCATAAGCGTTAAAAAAATAAACAATTTTAAAAACATATGGCCGCACTTAGTAATTTTTTGTCAAAATTTGACAAATTATTTTTAAATAATTTGAAAAAATAACAAATGTAAACTAATTAAATTTTTAAATTGATGTAGAAAACGTTGCTGCCAGAAACCGAATATATGATGAACTTGGAGCTACCGGAAGACACACTACACAATAGCTGTGTTCCCGTGGCGTGTGATCTAGCTCTATTTTGTATACAAACCATCAACAAACAATTAGAACCAGATCAGAAGCTGGTAACACATTTCAAAACTTAGTCTGGATCTGTAGATTAACATGTAACGAATATGTATCGATACGTAGAATTGATTCGGTTCTTGGCTAAGAATGAAAATCTATGTAGATATCTGTATTGAAACTCAAAAAATTCTATTCAAAATTTAAAAAAAAAAAATTTAGCATCGATTTATAGAAAAACTATGTCATGGGACAAGGAATTGTCTACATTTTACCATTTATATTTCTTTACGTATCTACTTCCAAACTAACGAAAATATCTAGAATTCGTGACGAAATCTGTACTTCGTGTTATTTGGAATCCAGTTCAATCCAATGCTGCCAAGTTTTCTTTGAACAAAATAGTTGGCAACATTAGCATATTTGACATAAACGAAATTATTTTAATATTTGATGGAAAGAAATTGTCATATTGCCGGGCGATTTAGTGCTTTTGTTTTATTTGAAGATGATTAGGGCGATAGTGGCGCGGATTTTGTTGGCGCTCATTTTATATTAAAGCGCGTGGTATGTTCAAATGTTGTTCCGGTCGGAAAAGTGCAGTTCAAATGGCAAGTGAAGTGCAGTTCGTGCTTAACTGGAAGTAGCTGCTTAAAAAACTTCTGCAAATTTGCATGGAGAACTTTTTAAGCAGCCAATTTATTTTATTTCAAATTCCAAATTCGGACTGAACTGCAGTTTGCCGACCAGCTCCCAAACAACCAATAAAATGACCACGTTCTTCAAAATAAAAATGTAGTAAGATTTTATAATACGCCGATCGGACCCTTGTGACTCTCTTATAATCCAATACAAAGGAACTCCATATTAAAGCATAAAGACACCTATGATATAAGAGGACGTTCATTTAACAGATAAATCGACATGTTTCTAACTCAGAACGTGATAAAATAGGGCGTTAGAATGCGAAAACATTTTTGTTTTGTTTTCATATACCCTCTCCTTTAAGGTTAAAGTGTTGTCTATGGATGAATTAATTAGCTTAATCTTTGGACCTAAATATATATACTTCAAACTGCTTGTAGGCCGCTTAGTCGCCCCAACTTGAACATAGATGCATTTTTTTAATTGTAGAATTTTGAGCACTTTTCCAGCTAATAATGAAAACGGAATTGTGTAAATTGCATTTGATTCCACATTTAAAAAGAAGCTACTTTGAAATAATATTTGTCGAAATGTCATGAAAATGACAAAAAGGCTAGCTGAGTAAAAGTGTTGTCAAGTTTGTCAAAATAGAACCGTTGGCGTTCCAGTGAAATAGATCTGGTTTAACTGCCACGGGAACACAGCTAATATAATAGTATGTAATAACTACGTACATAAAGTTCGAAATAGTTTTGCAATTGTGATAATTCGTCTGACAAATGAGTTAAATGATGCCACATTTTCATAAAACTTAAAAAAAATGGTTTTAAGCGTTGATACGTATTCCAAAAAAAAAACACGGCTATTAGGGCGAGTTTACACGATAGAGAAAATAGCTAGAGATAGAGCAAAATAGACCAAAAAATTTAATAGAGTTGTGTAAACACTACATAGAGTTCCTTGGAATGGAGCTCTACGGTAGATTTTTTTCTCTATCTCTAGCTAATTTCTTTATCGTGTATTCGAGCCTTTATAAAATATCATCAATGTAGCAGATTCAGTAATTAATCATTTTATGTTATATTTATAACCAACATATAAATGTTGGTTATAAAACTTTCAGGGGACTATGGGGGCGATTATCACAAGGCAACGTGTCTGAGTGCTTCAACATGGCGAAGCCAGCGCAATCCTTGTAGGTGTCGTCTCAAGTCAACTCACTGGTCACCAGAATTGACAAATTGTCAAATGGTGACACCTCCACTTCGGTGGAAGTCCTCCTCGTGGAAGTCCCTGGAAACGGCGCTCTACACCACCCGGTGTAGAAGTCGGCTAAAGTGAGTGGCGAGCATCTCCCTCAGAGTGAGGGTTCGTGCGTTGGGTTTGGGTCCCACCACGGAAAAAACCTATGCGCCCAATGAAAACAAAAAAGAAGCCTCGGATAACGACCGATTACAACGATGACGACCCACGCAAACGTTTTAAGGACCATGATTTACGGATATGCACCTGGAATGTCCGGACCCTTTATAGGGAAGGTGCCTCTATCCAGCTGGCAGATGTCCTCGAAAAATATAAGGCTGACATCACCGCTATCCAGGAGATGCGATGGACGGGACAGGGCTGTTCGAAACAAGCGTCCTGTGATATCTACTACAGCTGCCATGCGGAGAGACACGAATTTGGATGTGGATTTGTGGTCGGCAAGAGACTCCGCCACCTTGTCTCTAGGTTCACGCCCGTGGACGAAAGGCTGGCAACAATCCGCATCAAGGCTAAATATTTCCATATCAGCCTAATTTGTGCACACGCTCCGACGAACGAGAAAGATGACGAGACAAAAGAGCGCTTCTACGAGCGCCTAGACAACGCATACGAGCGCTGCCCCCGCCACGATATCAAAATCGTGCTAGGCGATTTTAACGCCAAGGTGGGCAGAGAAGCCATCTATTGTCCCACAATCGGAAAATTTAGCCTCCATGCCAACACTTCCGATAACGGAACGAGACTAATCGACTTCGCCGCAGCACGAAACATGGTAGTTAGTAGCACTAGATTCGAACATTTCGATATCCACAAGGCCACATGGTTGTCGCCCGATCAAAAAACTCGAAATCAAATTGATCACGTTGTGATTGACGGAAGGCACTCTTCAAGCGTGATGGACGTACGCACTATCCGAGGTGCCAATATGGACTCGGATCATTACCTTGTAGCAGCCAAGGTCCGCACACGCTTAAGCGCTGCGAAGAACGTACGGAACCAAACGCAGAGAAAGCTAGACGTCGGAAAGCTGCAATCACAACAGACAACGCAAGCCTTTTCCACTCGACTCTCACACCTGCTTAGACAAAGCACTCCTCCTCTCGATGATATAAGCGCGCAGTGGAATCATATCTCCTGCTCTATGCGTACGGCTGCCGAAGAGGTGCTTGGATTCCAACGCCCCCTGAGGAATCAGTGGTATGACCAAGAGTGTCGCGCGGCCACTGCAGAGAAAGACGCTGCGTACAAATCCACCCTGCAGTCAGTAGCTACGCGAGCTGCGAAGGAGCGATACAAAGAGAAGAGGAGGGAAGAGAGACGTCTTTTCAGGCGAAAAAAAAGCGAGGCAGAAAGACGTGAGTGTGAGGAGATT
Organism: Dryomyza anilis; assembly: GCA_951804985.1. NCBI lineage: Eukaryota > Metazoa > Arthropoda > Insecta > Diptera > Dryomyzidae > Dryomyza > Dryomyza anilis. The sequence goes on along the minus strand of OX638133.1, from coordinate 50,798,195 downwards.
GAGATGCATGGGGACAGGAATGAGGCTCGAAAATTCTTCGAGAAAATAAGACGCCTAGCCGGAGGTTCGAAATCCGGAGCCTCTTCCTGTAAAGATGAGAACGGAAATCTAGTGACAGATATCCAGAGCACACTGAAAATATGGAGGGATCACTTCTCTAAACTGCTGACCGGTGATGATGACCTCAATTCCACCGATAGAGAAGCAAACCCGGCAACCCCAGTACTTGATGACGACGTTGAGATTCCGCCACCCGACCATGACGAGGTCAGAACAGCCATTGCTCGGCTGAAAAACAACAAAGCCGCAGGTGCTGATGGCCTGCCTGCTGAATTGTTTAAGACCGGAGGCGAAGAGCTAATAGAGAGCATGCACGAGCTCGTAAGCAGAATATGGTCGGATGAAAGCATGCCAAGTGACTGGAACCTCAGTGTACTCTGCCCAATCCTTAAGAAAGGGGATCCCACTATCTGCGCCAACTACCGTGGGATCAGCCTACTCAATATCGCATACAAGGTTCTATCGAGCGTATTATGTGAAAGACTGAAGCCCATCGTCAACAGACTGATTGGACCTTATCAGTGCGGCTTCAGACCTGGAAAGTCCACCATAGACCAGATTTTCACATTGCGCCTAATCCAGGAAAAGACCCTAGAAAAACAGATCGACACCTACCACCTATTAGTCGACTATAAAGCCGCCTTCGACACTCCGATAAGGGAACGATTATACGCCGCAATGTCTGAGTTCGGTATACCTGCGAAACTTATAAGACTTTGCAGGATGACCCTGAGCAACACACGTTGCTCAGTGAGAATAGGAAAAGACCTCTCCGAGCCATTTCATACCGAACGAGGTTTCAGACAGGGTGACTCCCTATCGTGCGACTTTTTTAACTTATTGATGGAGAAAATAGTTCGAGCTGCCGAACTCCGTCAAAGCGGCACTATCCTCAACAAAAGTGTCATGCTGCTCGCATATGCCGACGATATTGATATCATTGGCAGGAGCACACGAGCAGTCAGCGCAGCATTCTCCAGATTGGAGAAAGAGTCGCGTCGAATGGGTCTAGCGGTGAACGAGGACAAGACGAAGTTCCTTGTGTCAACAAGCAAAAAAGAGTCCGTGCGTCTTGGACAAAAAGCTGATTTTGACACCCACAAGTTCGACATTGTGAAGGACTTCGTCTATCTGGGATCCAGCGTAAACAGCAACAACGACGTCAGCCTGGAGATCAAACGGAGAATAACTCTTGCCAACAGGTGCTACTTTGGGCTCAGTAGGCAATTGAGAAGCAGAGCCCTCTCTCGCCGGACAAAAATAACGCTCTACAAGTCACTCATCATGCCCGTCCTACTTTATGGTGCAGAAACATGGACGCTGGCCACCACCGATGAGAGAGTACTGGGAGCGTTCGAGAGAAAGATTCTCCGTAAAATCTTTGGCCCTATCTGCTTTGCTAACGAGTATCGAATCAGGATGAACCACGAGCTATATGAGTTATTCGACGACATTGACATAGTCAAGCGCATCAAGATCCAGCGGCTTCGCTGGCTAGGTCATGTCGAACGAATGGATGAAAACACTCCAGCCAAGAAGGTGCTTGAATCGAAACTCGAAGGTGGACAGCGTAGAAGAGGGCGTCCAAATCTGCGTTGGAAAGACCAAGTTGAGGACAACCTGGCAACGCTTGGTATTTCTAACTGGCGTCAGCGCGCGCAAAGCAGATCCGACTGGCGCGGCTTCATCTCAGCGGCCAAAACCGACCCACGGTTGTAAGGGCCATTTAAGTAAGTAAGTATAAAACTTTCATACAATATTAATCAATCCTCATACTTATTTCCAGGGTACGGCAATACTCATAAATGAATATTCAAAATTATTCACTCACGATAAATCTTCATAACTGAATAAGAAAGTTCATTATTTTTCTTCACACTTCACGAGCGAGTAAATAAGAAAAATCCGACTTACTCGTTATTCTAAAGTGAACACTCGTTATCGAACAGAATTTGGCTGCTCAGGAGTGCTCACATTCGCTTTATTTTTACTCCTCATTAGAGATGAGCAACAAATTATTTTTTCTTCTGTTCATATTCAAAAGTGTTCACAATCAAATTGGCAAATCTTTTTATTCACATGTTGAGTGTAGCCTTTGAAGAAAATTAAAAAATATCTCAAAAAGTGGGTAAAAAAATTTTTTTTTTTGACCCAAAATGGTTGGAGGTCAAAACCCCCATCAAAACTTATCTTCTTATCGATTTTCGAAATAAAAATATGTGGGTCAAAAATTGGTTTTCTGACCCACTATTGGTGGTCATTGACCACTCCAGAATGTACCATTAGGCATCCCATGAAGTCCGCAATCGAAATAAAATTTGAGGCGTCAAAATTGGTAATTGGTGGACATTGACCACTCTAAATGATACCATTAGGCATCACATGATGTTCGTAATATATTATCGCAATAAAAATGATTGGGTCAAAAATAAGTTTTCGGACCCACTCCAAATGGCATCGTATGATGTCCGCAATCGAGTTCCGCAATACAATTTTTTTTGGTAATAAAATTGTTTTTTACCCATGACCACAATAAGCAACACTTAACTACATACGCAACGTGAATAAAAAGTTTTGCTAAATTTGATCTTTATCATTTATGAATATGAATAACATAGAAAATTTTAGTTGCTTCACCTTCGTGAATAAAGAGTAAACAGAAGAAAATCATTGCTCTCGTTCACGAGCAACGTATTTCAAATCTATAACGAGTATTCACTTTTGATCGTACTCATCTGAGGCAACGAGTGTTCATGAACTGTGAAGCAACGATATGAAATTTGTGTTCACGGTCATGAGCATGAGTGAACGTGAGTGAGTATTCCCGAACTCTGCTTATTTTTCTAAAAATAATACTATTTGTGCTTGTCGTCAACTTTGGGTACTCCCTGCCCCACTGTGCGTTAACAGACTGTCGCTCACATAGCATCATGACAACTATGTTGGCTAAGCATAGGCTTGTTCTTTTCAAAAGCGATAATGAAATGACAACAATATAATTTTGAACAAGAGCATTGTTAAAACATTGCCGGATCTAACAATAAATTTCTATGCGTGTGGTATGCATACGAGATGTGTGTCTATACAACTACAGAATAAAAAAATAATACAAATATTTTCTAATTTTATAAATACTGTTCAGAATATTCGATTAAAAGTGAATGAAAAATATTGTGCTAATACTTACAAATGATATTATCGCGGCTAATAACAAAATTTTTACTAACAGGTCATCGAATTGCTCAAGCACGAGTTGCCAAATCGTTTTTCCTAAAGAAATTAAATTATTGCAATGATTTAATTATTAATATTCAACAAACCTTCTTCCGTGGGCAATTCTGAAAAAAGAAATAAATAATTAGTTTTTTATACCAGATAAATAAATAAAAGCTTTAAGGTTAAAAAAAAAAAATTAAAAATATATATAGACCAAAACGCCGTTTATTACACTACATTCGTACGCACATTTCAACATATATTTTTCTGAAATCACATTAAGTTGAATACTTTTAATATTTTTTATACATGCATCTAAACGTATAATTATGTGGTATCATTTTCTTCATATATAACATTTTTGGTATGCCTTGTTATAAACGTTCTCAGAGTAGACATTACATTATTTGGAAGTATATTGTTGAAAAAGTCTGCTCTTCTGGTGGACTATTTTTAACGTGCAGTGCATAATTTCATTTATTTCGGACATAATTCATCATTAGTTCGGAATAAATACATTTTTAGATGCTAGGTGTAATTTTATTTCCTGTTAGGATTTCTAACATTAGGCGTTTTAGATTGTATTTCGCAGAGCCATCATACCGAATATGCTTCGTTCTGGGTGTTACAAACGGCGTACTAAACTGAATATACCCTTTGACTTTTAGTGTAGACAGATAGAGATTTCTTCCGAGTTTGCTTGCGTCGCTGCCGAAAACATGGTTATGTGGAAGTGGAATTTTACAGATTAACAGAGGAAAACAGTTCACAAAACTGGATCTGTCCGCGAATAATTTGCAACAAGATATATTGCAATTCAATGCATTACAAATTTTAATTATTTTCCTGTCCAAAAATGTGTCAGAATCATCAGACTTGAAAATGTCTCTGTTGACAAGATTTTCGTTTTAATTTCCACATAAAATAATAGTTTGGCACTACAGCTCTATAAGAACTTAGGCCGAGCTCTCTCACCATTTTGAGCTGTGCGTGTTATATTTGTACTCAAAGTGGTGGGACCTACAGTTTATTGCCGAATCCGAACGGCGGATGAGAGCTTTTCATAGGCAATTTTTACTCTCGTAGGTTTGCCATTTACTGACGACAGGTAGCGCGGTATAGAAAAATGTTTCTATGAAAAGATGTTGTTAGACCCAGTCCAGGCTTGAACCGGGGACATTTCGGCTCGCAGTACAACGCACTAACCACTGAGCTACCGCGACTACTTGTGTATTTGGCAACTCAAAAAACATATCTTTGACAATCAAAATAAAAATAAAACAAATTCAAAAACAAAAAATGTTTGCAAGATTCCTTGAAATTTTCAATTTGTAATTAAAAAAATAATAATTGCCACGGTACTTTAAATGGACGACAAATGACAAAATAAAGAATACTTTTTGCAGAGGGGTTTCGTGTTAAAGCCTACAAATAGAGAACAGAATATCGACCGAAACAGTTTTTCTTTTTTTGGAGGAAACCATGTGATGGTCAATTTTTTTTTTCGATCACACATAGATCATTATTGCGCATAGTACTGTCTTTTTATTTTTTATTCTTGGTGCATTTTTCGCTATATCAAAAAAAAAAGTACTTGTTGAAACGAGTTTTGTCGGTCAGTTGTTAATTTTTTTATAATCAGTTATTAATTTTTGTGGGGTACCAGAGGATCAAATTGCGAAAAAAAAAATTGTTTCGTCACTTTAGATTTATTTTTGGACCACGAATAATTACAGACGATAGCTAGGAAGCTATCGTCGAATTTGACGTCGAAATCGTTCGTTGGCGACATACAGCATACGCACAATTTGATTTCTTACGTTGTGTCGTCACATTGTGAGACGATGTGCTATACGGCATACAAAAAACTTTCTCACACGAAAATCAGACAAATTCTGAACGATTTTCGTCGATCGACGAATTACAGCATAAGACTGTTAATTAAATTTTTTTAAGAAAACTTAAATGAATAATTCCGTATTAAAGCATCAAATATCTTAAACCACACCATCTAAAAAGCAGAATTTTTGCCAATATCTCAATTATGCGATGTTTCGCGATACTTCCAAATTTCAATTAATTCTCACAAAATCCTGGAAAAACCATTTTTTCTTGGTTGATTTGATATGGAATGACTCATTTGATTTATTATATATAATTTTAATTAAATATTGAAACAGTTCTTAGAAAATTGTGTATATCAGACCTTCAGACCTGTAGTTTATTACATTGCATTTTTAGTAAATTAAAAAATGTTAAGGATTTTTAATAATTTTTCACGATTTACTAAAACAAGGTTTTGTATGTTCCATATTTAATCAAAGCAACACAAAATATTTCAAATATTCAACAATATTGTTCAAATTAGCCTAACTAATATAAATACAAATTTTAAATTTCAAAAATTTTGACGAAAATAATGGATTTTGTAACAAATTTGGTATCGCTGCTATTATTTTTCACACCTAAATTCAAGACTCTTTTACAAAAGATACCTAATTTTTGAAATAGCTTAAGAATATGGACAAATAAACGGCATTGTAATGACATAATTCCAATAAATGTAAATTATAAAAATAATTGATTGTTCTTATTACGCAACACTTCTAAAAAATCTAAGAAATATAATTTATGGGAGAGCGCTGCTTTTATTTTTCACACAGCTGTATATATATATATATATTTGGTTCATCCATGTGAATAATACAGGGTATCATTCTATGACTCAAGAAATAAGAAAATGTAAATTAAAATTATGTCCTATTTTGCACCCTGTTTAATTTACAGGGTATTTCGTAAATTCATATTACTGACATAACATAATCAAGAAAATTAGTTATAAAGTATATTATGGTGATAACTAAATAACAATTTAGAACTCGTGTTTTAGAAAATTAAATTACCTTTCCAATGGCATATCATATCTTCGAACCCCATGATTTTACGTCATTTTTTTTAAAAGTGCGTAAAGTTGAAATTTACAAAAATAAAAATTCAATTTTTACTTTGCCATTGAATTTCTCAAAATTTCATTATCGATCACCCCTTTTTTTTCTTTTTATAATGTCAAAAGTGAATTTAAACCACCCCACATTGTGAAAAAAATATTTTTTTATGGCCAAAATTATAAAAAGTTTTCAGATTATTATTTTTTTTATTTTTCGTAGTAATGTATTTAAGGATATATTTCTTATATTAAAATGGAAAATAAAAATGGCAAACTTAAAACTTATATGAAGTCGAACAATATTGCTGACAGAAAATGTTATAGGGTGGTCGGCTTCAAGATGCAAATACATTATGGACTGATTCCTTGGATTTTAGAAAGAAGACTGTAAAATATATATACATTTTTTTTATTAGATGGGGAAAATGAATGAATTAGATGGGAAATGTTCCCCATATAAAAAGTAAATAAAAAAAAAAAATATTTTTTTCAAAAAAAACACCAATTTTACAAGAGTTACGCTAAAATGGGCAATTCAAACTGGGATAATTCACGTTTATTCACAATTAATATATCATTCTTCCCCAGTATTTGAAAATAAAATATCGCGTGTTAATCCATGTTAATCTTATTCTAAAGTAAAATATCTAACTTCAACATGGGCGTATCTTTCCGAGCCAAATTTTATACGAATTATTAATGAATGAATATATTTGATATATTTGTGATGGACACAAAAATTTAATTTTTTTCTGTTTCTTTGGTTAAATAAGAATTATAATAAAAGCACAAACTTAATATAAAAAAAATGATATGCAATCTGATGATTCATTACCTATCATTAGACGGAAATTTTATGTCGATGACATATATTTTTGACCATAAACATGAAATTTTTTCCCAATGTTGCACCCTAATGAACATTTTGAAAAGGAATGGTTGACTGAACAGACGAGCGTCAGACGCTTGAACGCAGAGAAATTGAATTCGGATAAAAACAACAGCGCTCGGTCAAGGCTATCCATTAAATGGGTAGTTAATGAGCTTGAGCGATTTGAGCTTTTTTACCCTGTAAAAGACCCTGTAAAAGACACAGTTTTGCAGCTGCGAAAAATAATACCGCGAAAATTTCCAAAATTTGTTTGGACTGAGGGGTGATCAGGATAATAATAAAATAATATTCATTGAAATACATCCAGTTAGACAATTCCTGATTCTAATTTATTAATACATAATAAAAATTTTGCAGAAATAAATATTTAGTTAATTTAAAGATTCATATTTGTCTTAACAAAAAATAAATAATAATAGTTTGGCGCTATATTCCTGAAGAACTTAGAACGAGCTCTCTCACCATTTGAGCTGTGCGTGTTATATTTGTCCTCAAAATTTTGGGACCTACAGTTTAATGCGGAATCCGAACGGCGAGGGTGAAAGCAAATGTCTGCCGAGAGGTAGCGCGGTATAGAAAAATGTTTTCTATGAAAAGATGTTGTTAGCCCGGTTAAAACAATGGACCATTCGCCTCGCAGTCCAACGCACTAACCTCTGAGCTACTGACGTTACCATATATATATATATATATATATATATATATATATATATATATATATATATAATATAGTTTATAAATATTTTTATAAATAAATATAATTTTGTTACATAAATCTTTAAATAGTGAAAATATATTAATCTAGCATACAAGTTATCTTCATAAAATTAACGTGTCGATCATGTATTTCCCGGTGACAACGATATCGGCTAAAATTCGTTTGAATATCGGTTGAATATCGTGTGACTACAATTTTTGATTCATGTATCAAACGAAACGTTGAGTACGCTCGTTTTGAGAGTTTTTGTTGTTGCCAGTATTTAAATCATACGACAAAGCAAAAAAAAAAAAATTTTGTTTATGAAAAATAGTTGGCAAAACAAAAATTTTGAACAAACGTTCGATTCAAAGAGCGAAACGAACGAAACGTTTGAAATACGTTATACAAATTTTAGACGAAGGGGACTGGAAACGAATCGTAGTCATACGATAATAAAAAGATACATGATTTGGGGGTAAATAAACATTTTCCTTTTACTCCTACAACGATACCAAATTGTATATCAATTGGATTTTATGCTTTTATTTACATATATACCCAAATTTTTAATAAAAAGTAACCATCAGTATGTGGTCAAGAAATATTAGAAGTTATCTGAAAAGAAAATTGTGCATCAACGCTGTTCAACTCTCGCTGATCAACCGCAACCGACATTTTTAAAAAATAAAGATTTTCACTGACCAAAAACGAAAATGTTCAAAAATAAAGGTTTCTCATTTTGGGTTTCGTTTTTTATTTCATAAATGTTATTTAGTGAAAGTTATTTAGCAACATCCGAAAAAATTAACCTTTATCTCCGACCACTTCTTTTTGATAAAACGATAAAAGTTTAAACTTAGTAAGTTTATAATAGTACATTATATTTTTTTTTAAATGTTCGGATTTTTAATAGCGGTAATTGCTTTTTTATGATATATATAAGCGTAATGCGAATCCTTGGCATTGTTAGCAGATGTAAATAAATGCAATACTGTATTCATATAGTTCATAGTGAAAATATTGAAAAAGGGAGTGGAACTTTTCGTGTATGAAAATTCTTAACAAAAATCAACAATATGTTTTTGACACTTATTTATTATAACATTTTTCTTTTAAGAGATAATTATAAGTTTAAATTTGGCTTAAATTAGTTGTTGGATGTATTAACTATTCTAAACATGGGTGTGGCACGTTTTATATATTAATGATCAATTCTATTGGAACAATTTTAATGTTTATTACTTGAGTGAAATTTTGGATTTAGTTAGATAATGATATTATATTACTATTTTCCAAAAATGAGAGATATATCAAAGTACATCGCATAAACCAAGCATTATAATGTTTAAACGGCCTAGGTTCTTCAGAACTGTAACGCCAAACTGTTATTATTAATACAAAATTATTATTTATGGGATCCAGGTAATAAGCATGAACATGAAAACAATAAAATATTAAATATTAAATTTATTCTCTTACCATTAGGCCCATATTTTGCTTGATTTTTTTTAACCTGGTCCAAGGTGAGTCCACGTTCTCCATCGGTGCCGAAGAAGTTTAACGCCTGCTCAACGGTTTTTGAGTGACCGTCATCCATAATACTTTCAAGTACTCAACAACTCTGAAAATATATAAACAACATACATAAAAACAAATTGATTATTTGAAATCGAATAATGAAGTGCAGTATTTTAATGAAAATTACTCGATAATTATAAATGCACTACCTGTGAACTAACTACCTGTGAACTCATAATTTTGTCTTATAATCCGGTTTTAAATATGTTGATCGGATAAATTAGATAAATACCATTATAAGTTATGACATACTTAATTTTGGATGAAGTGCAGAATTGAGTCTCAAAACAAAACAGTTTTTTTTTTCATCTGTAAAATTAATTTTGTAAGCGGTATTCGAAAATGTAGATTGGCAGTATTGCAGTATCACCGACGATATACTACTTAGGTATAAGTTTTACTAAAATAATTCTATGCGTAGCAGTGGTAACACATTAGGTGCTTACAGGTCACTGCTACAATAAATAGTTTCTAAAAAGTATCTTTAAGTAAATAGCTTAAAGATACTTTTAACCTGGAAAGTGAATACTTTAAAACCAAGCTAATAACATTGAAAAAAAATATTATATCGTTTTGAAAATGTAATGTTTAAAACTCCCTTGGTTGTACCGGTAAAATAAGTTTACAATCCAAAATACTAATACCCATGATGTTGGTAAACATACTTGAAAAAAACATTTGATATTATATTTGATCAGATATATTACTATGTGTAAACATTATTATATTGTCCAGTAGAATCTGTCAAATTTACCATAAATATGTCACAAAACAAACATAAGATTTTAATTGCATTTGAATAATCTATTTCTTGACTTACTTGGTTAAAACCAGGACTCGGATTTTGATAATGATAATTTATAATTTTTGGCTCTTTTTAGTCGTTAGGTCATTTTTTTAATTATTTTAAATTTTAGGTAATTATTTGGAGAATTTCGTCGATTTTTCTTGATATTATGCAATCCTGAAGTAGATTTGAAACAAAAATGTGGCATTTGGTGTACTATTTTTTCTATATTACTTGAGATGAAAACAAAAATATGTCATCGCAAGGTAATAAATTTATGAATAGATCTTATTGAAATAATTGAAGGGTTTGGTGCAAAAAATGTCAAGTCCACATTTTTTCGAAATTAAGTTTTTGTTGGCATATGATAGCATTTTATATTTCGCGGATATGGATGGTACCGAAATCATCCATATCCGAAGTATATACACTGAGATACAAAGATTTAAAAGATAAATTACTCAATATATCCGAATTAAAAACTAATGGAATCACTATACCTTATACAAAATTATACTATCAATGTAGGATTTTATAAAATTTTCATTGCCAATCAATAAAAATAAAGTTGAAAATGTTTTACCGTTGAAAACGAAATATTTGCCTATGACGAATATGTGATTTTACCACTTCCTTAAAAACGCAAATATTATTGGATTGAGAATGACATCGACATTACCACCACGCATCTGAAGGTTAAAACCACGAATTTTAATATACATTTAATTTAATACAATAAAATGCTGTTTTATTTTGTTACAATTGTTACAATTTTTTGGAACAAAAAAGAGTCAAGTCCATTAGTTTAAATAACATTTTTAAGCCAAGTTACGTGGAAAATTTAAGTTTTTTTTTGCAAACCCAACAATACATACGTAGTTTAAATGATAGATTCTTTTTTAAACCAAAAATCGCAAAATTGGCAATTTTAAACAGTTTTTATTAATTTTCCAGCTAAGTGAAGAAATGGACATAACCCTTTTTTGCACCAAACCCTTCAATTGAAATAACAATGAAATTAAGAAGAACAATTGGTTATAATAGATATGGATGCATTTAAGCACGCGGCGTGGAACGAAAAAATACTGTATTCAAAATGAATAGAAATGTCTTTAAAATAAATACATTCCTACTTAATTTAGGTTGAAATTATATCTATTTGTTTTTACAACATTGATGTTTTTGAAAAACATTTTTGTGTGGAAAATAACTAAATGATTTTACAGAATTACCGCTGATAATTTTAAATTATTGTATTAAAAGAACTACATTTTGTCTTCATTTATAGGTCTCAAATATGTTTATAATATACTACATCAGTTTTAAATTTTACTACATAATGTATTTATTTTGAATCAAACTAAAATTAATATATAACAACATTTATTTAAAATTTGAATATATCAGTCTCTGAAAAAAGATTGCACTATGGGAAGACGCTAAGTCTAGCTCGCCGAAAATCGGAAATTAAAGTTTGTTGCAGAAAGTTTAAAAATATGTCTTTTATTAATAATTTATGAGAACCTAGAGAGAACAAACAAAAAATGATACACCCTAGTGAAAAATCCTTCTGTAGGGTTGCTTAAAGTCAAAAAATTATGAAATAAAAATGGGTTACATTAAAACTGTCATAACTCTTTCAGTGTTAGTTTTATATAATTGGGAATTGAGAGAACTATCATCATGTGTTTTAAAAATTTCAAATGGATATTTGTGATTTTCCTGCAAAAACATAAAATAAAAATTAAAATGCATTAGTTTGCCACACGTCATTTAAAATGAGTTTAAGTGATGAGAAATATACGAAAATCGTAAAATAATTTAACTAAATTTTGTTATTATAATATGTCAGTTTTGCTTTTTCTGTCATTATATTAGACAAAACTGGATCATATTTGGTATGGTAGTTAAGAATTGTGATATGTACCATAGTACTTAATATTATGAGTATATCTCTTACGATTGTCAAGTTATATAGTTTAATGATAATGGTACGCGTGGCAGTTGGCCAATCACGGCCATATTAAGAATGGTCATGTACAATTACAGTATACATCTAAATACAAATTATAAAAAAAATTCTCATTCCAGAAAGTTACAGTTATTTTACCATTTAAATTACATGACAGGTGGGCGTGGCAAAAGACCAATCTTGTTCATTTTCAAACTGAAATCTATTCATAGTCCATGTATGTTTAGTGTAAAGTTTCGTTAATATTGGTGCAAAACTGTATTTACGGAGAGCTAGAATTGATTTCTGTCCCACAGTAGATTGTTGTTATTTAATAAACTTCAAGCTAAATATTAAAATATTACTACATATGCAATAAGTTTGTGGGCTTTAGTCGTCAACGTTTAAGTAATCCTTCAATTGGAACTAATAAAAAAGGTTGCATTTTACTATAAGTTAAAACTATAAGTTAAAAATTTATATAAAAGTAGAGAACCAATGAAAAAATGTTTTTGAAAGAATTTTAGAAGAGTGCTGCTGGTTGCTATCAAAACGGGAGAGGTTTTTTATCATTTTTAATTAAGGCGGTATGTTTAAAATGATCGCGTATAGTAATATTTTGAAATAAGTTATGTTCAAATACCGATATTGTTGTAAAGTGGGAAATATTTTCTGGGGTAAAATGGGAAAGGTAATTTAAGCAATGTTTGTTGTAATTTTATTGAAAATATTTTGTTATATGAATTATTTAATTGATTTAGCCAAGAAAAAAACTTCAGTCTTGTAAACAAAACAACATTTCGACATCACCCGAGATAATATCTGAGCAAAAATAATACAGCCCTAAACCCAAGAAACATTTGCCCTTGAACAAAGGTAGTTTGCTAGTTTAAATCAAGTATTTTTCTCAATTTATTGTGTTGAGAATAGCGTAGAGAAACGGTTTTTAAAAATTTGTGAAATATAGCCTTCTCAATCAAAACGTCTTTTTACTATCTATCATATTTATCAAATTATATTTTAACATACAACAAACTTAAAATCTAAACAGATTCTAAACTTAAAAGAATCTTGGTGTTCTATTTGAATTACAGTAACATTTCTAGCTAAGCAATAAGCTTGACATTGGCTTGAATTCAACCCTTTGTATATAGTTGAGAATCACACGCATATCTTGGTTTATAAATAACTTTATGGAGTACTTGATATTCATATTAAACTATATAATAAAACTACACTAGTTTAAAACTTGATAATCATAAAAGTTTTCAACATAAAAGTTACAATTAAATAACATAAATGGAAAAGTTAATTTTAATGGACATAAAGTATAACATCAGAGATAATAATAGTTAGTCTGTGATCTTTATTTTGAAGCAGCTTTTAAGTTAATTTTACAAAGTTGAATAATTTTTTTTTACAGACTGGATTTAAAAACTTGATTTGATATTTTTAAAATAAACTATTTATTTAGTCATATTCTACTCTTTACAGTACGTGAATTTAACATTATTATTGAAGCTTGGGGAAAACAATTATTGAGAATATGGAAAATTTAAAAAAATCGACAGCGCTTGACGAAATGTTTATTGAGAATATTCTTCAACTTCATCAAAAGAAAAAGCATTTTGTACAACTTGCATAATAAAATATCGAAGAAATTAAATAAATTCACTCAAAATGAAAGTAAACTGCTGTTTTTATCGAATTGCGACTTGTGTTCTAAGACGAAGTACCTGCTGTCAACAAACAAAGAGTCTGAGTGTCTTGGAACTACGTCACTATTGACACCCGCAACTACGAAGTCGTGAAGGACTTGGTCTACTCAGGTACCAGCACCATCAATGATAATAACATCAGCCATAAGAGATAAGCCGAAGGATAGCTCTTACCAACAGGTGATACTTTGTGTGCAATTGAGGAGCTGAGCCCTCTCATGATGGACAACTTCTGATCACTGACACATGCACGCTTGCCAATACCGATAAGCGAGCTTTAGGAGCGTTAGAAAGAAAGGAAAATCTATGGACCAATATGCGTTAAAAACGAGTACAGAATCCGATGGAACGGTCAGCTGTATGAGCACTACGCCGACATGGACATAGTCAGGCGCATTAAGATCCAGCGCCTACTCTGGCTTGGACATGTCGAGGGTATGGATGAAAGCGCTTCAGCAAAAAACGGTGTTCAATACTGTACCCAATGGTGGTCAACGTAGGAGAAGGCGTCCGAATCGACGGTGGAGCGACCAAGTACAAGACAACCGGACAGCACATGGAGTTCAAAACTGGTGAAAAATCAACTAATAGATTTACATTTTCATATCATTTGGTATCATGTGATTATCAATTCAAAATTTACAGATTTATAAAGATTTTTGTAAATGAATATTAGGCATTTTGAAAATGTATTTGGTGACGACGAAATATGGATTTTACAGAGAGATTTTTAATAACTGATAGATTTTTAGTTTTGTTTCATAAAGCTATTTTTTGGCGGGTTATTTTGGCATCTGTGCATGATAGTTCCTTTTTTGTCCTTTACTTCACATCGCGTGACAATATATATACATATATCGTATGTGAAAAATTATCGTACGTGCGAAAAAAAAATGCCATGTATTGAATAATTCGTAAACCATTTAAAACTGTGACTTAACTTACTGCCTTATTTATATGCACAAATAATGGCTTTTTGTATAATGTCCACGATCAATAATGTATCAATATATGTATGTTCTAAATGCTACGGATCTTTTCGTCCCGGATACGTACGTCACTTAACAATTTATGATGTACGCAATTATCGAAATGTAACCATTCCGATAACATTTCAGCACATCATGTCCATTATAACTCCATCTTTACTGTTTTATATATAAGTAATATATGAAAATTCTTGTAATCAAATATTTTGTAGATCGATAGAAATTAGCCGATTACATAGAAAAATAAAGCTTAAAATTGTGAATTGGAAAATGTAATAAAATAAAAACAGAGTAACTTGAGTTACCACATTTTGATTTTGCACGGCAAATACACACATCCATCACCTCAGAAACTACAAAAATATGATTTAAAGATGTATAACTGCATTTAAACTTGAAAATCATATTTTTTGAAAATAGTTTATCCTGGCGAATATTTGCACAATATTCAGATTTTGTAAATATCCAGATTTTGCAGAATACACCTGCAGTGATTATCAATTCAAAATTTACAGATTTATAAAGATTTTTGTAAATGAATATTAGGCATTTTGAAAATGTATTTGGTGACGACGAAATATGGATTTTACAGAGAGATTTTTAATAACTGATAGATTTTTAGTTTTGTTTCATAAAGCTATTTTTTGGCGGGTTATTTTGGCATCTGTGCATGATAGTTCCTTTTTTGTCCTTTACTTCACATCGCGTGACAATATATATACATATATCGTATGTGAAAAATTATCGTACGTGCGAAAAAAAAATGCCATGTATTGAATAATTCGTAAACCATTTAAAACTGTGACTTAACTTACTGCCTTATTTATATGCACAAATAATGGCTTTTTGTATAATGTCCACGATCAATAATGTATCAATATATGTATGTTCTAAATGCTACGGATCTTTTCGTCCCGGATACGTACGTCACTTAACAATTTATGATGTACGCAATTATCGAAATGTAACCATTCCGATAACATTTCAGCACATCATGTCCATTATAACTCCATCTTTACTGTTTTATATATAAGTAATATATGAAAATTCTTGTAATCAAATATTTTGTAGATCGATAGAAATTAGCCGATTACATAGAAAAATAAAGCTTAAAATTGTGAATTGGAAAATGTAATAAAATAAAAACAGAGTAACTTGAGTTACCACATTTTGATTTTGCACGGCAAATACACACATCCATCACCTCAGAAACTACAAAAATATGATTTAAAGATGTATAACTGCATTTAAACTTGAAAATCATATTTTTTGAAAATAGTTTATCCTGGCGAATATTTGCACAATATTCAGATTTTGTAAATATCCAGATTTTGCAGAATACACCTGCAGTGGCGCGAGTTTTTTTTTATCAAAAATAGACTTGTAAATGCACATTTTGTTAGTCCAATAAGCAATAGTAAATTTAGGTAATTAATATTTGCTAGACATTTAAAAATGGTCCTTGTGAGTACGTACAATATATTAAAAAAGCTACATATAAAAGACATGTTTACTGTGAAATTACATATAAAAACTACACACGTGCACTATTTTATATGTACATAAATAATCTAAGAAAAATATGGGCAACACCACTTACAAAGTACACAACAAGGTGAATTAGTGATTACTTTATTCTTTAGCTAACAATTATAAAATATTACTGCTTTTTCACCAATTTTCCAGCTGATATTAAATTTTATAAAAATAGAATTTTTCTTTGTACTGACTTTTTGCAACTAACATTCATGTTTGACACAGTTGCATTATTTCGTACTATATACGCATTCAAATTATTAATACAAATTTTAAATACTTATTTAGCTATATTCGTACTATATGTAAATAACAAATGACGTGTCACTTTGCTTAAGGTAATTATGATCAATCACAACTGCGACATATAACGTAAATCCATTGAAAATCAAAAATTCTTAGGCCTAAAGGCCTAACGATTTTGCGCATGTGATTAAATGGAAGAATGTTAAAATGAAAGAAATTCACGTTCTGACTAAATAGTGCATGTACTGGAATGAGAGAATGTCAAAATGTCAGTAATTCCTGGTTTTCACTATGTCATTTTGTGTCATCCCAGCAAACGTCAGGGTTCAAGTTACGCTCAGGCTCATGTTCCTTGAACCTATTTTGAATCTATATCTTGAATGTTGTGATTTTATTTGACAAATATTTTAGTACAATTGTTTGAAGTTTTTTTATATAAAGAACACAATTTTTTCAATATTTAATTATAATTGCCACAAACATGGCTCGATTTGTTCACACGGTGCGCGCGTCTCATCTATTAAGCAGACGTAATTCTGCTTGTGCAGGACACTTTGTCCTCGCAGCATAACAAAATGTGAGTAAAATTGATCACTTATTTCTCAAGGAACTTAAAATATTCCCCAACACTCATATTTTACAGCACACCAAAAATCAAGTTCAAGAAAAATGACTCTCATTAGCCGTACAGCCATATACTGAAACGATATTTTCGCTGTTTCAATTGCAGTTGGAGCTGTGAGTCGGCGGCATTTCGGGTTGCATCGAAATGAGGCCATGTCGGAGCATAGAAAGACGCCTCCAATGAGATCTTCAAAGTTAATTATTTTTATATTTAGTATTTATATTAATTATCCCATAGTTCTGTATTTAAAATATTTAAAAAAGTAATATATTTGTTGGCCCATTTAAAATGTTATTAATATTCATTAATGAATCGTTTTAAATACTTTTTTGAGGCAGTTTATGCTCATGATCTTCCAAGATCCTCTATCGAGATGCTTTTGAGATTGCATTTAGGCTCCAGTTGAAGATGTTTTTTAGGCTCAAAATTGAGATTGTAAATAGATTCTATTCAAATGATCTCACTTGAATGACGCATTTTGCTCGAAACGCATATGTTTCTAGACTCATTTCTGAATGAAAGCTTGAGCGCTCAGGCTCAGGAAAAAGATTGAAATACGCTCATATATGAGCTTCAGTGTTTGCTGGGATATTTGCTTTTTTTACATTATGATTGTGACGAAGAAACTGTCCAAAATTAAAATGTTTATTAAACATGTCAGCCGATATCAACTCACAGGGCCAAACCAAGAATAATAGAAGAATAAGATTACGCATTGCGCATGTACACCCTGTATTGCTGACGTCAAAAAGTATGGAATGTCAAGTAAAGGAAATTTAAATTTAGACATATCATAAAATACAAATATTTATTTCATTGAAATTTTTTTTATTTACATTTTTGCCCAAAACAATTGGTGGGAAGCAGGCTTCCGGCAGTTTCCTTAGTGGGGGTATCAACTCTCGAGCTGATCAAGACATTGCTGTACATGGGCTTGGGTGGATAGCAGTTAATTTAAATTTCAAATCTTAAATATATATTTGTTATCCTGACCGGAGCTACACAAATGCTGTTGAATTATTTTGTTTTTAGAGGATTTCGATGGTGGTTTCTTATCTTTTAGTTTTGATGGCCGATTCAGTGCGGTTTTGCACACATATCTATTAATCACACGCAATTTTTTCAAAAATAATTGAAATGTTTTGTTTTTTTATACAACAACATTCTGACACAATAAAAAAATAACAATTGTCAAAAAACTTCTACGTACATGCGCAGAAGATTCAAGTTTTGAGCAACGTTCTGCGCAATCTTTGTTTCTATTATTCTTGGGGCCAAACTACCATAAACGATATCGTAAATGATATCAAATATTCGTAAATATTGTATAAAATAATCGTATACGAGAATCGTAAGTAATTCGAAAAGGCATACAGTTTCGTTCTAATTTTGCCCATCGTATCATAAACGAACTAAAAACACTCGTATATGATAAATTTTCGATGGTTTATGATCGTAAAATACGATTATATGCTCGATATAAACGATCTTTTTTTGTTCGTAAACGAACTCGTTTTTAATATTTTTTCGATTCAATTTTAATCGTAAATGATAATACTTTTTAATTATTACGAGCTTTTTTCTACTTTTTAAAGATATAAAAAATAACTAATTGCATTTAATTTTTATACTGAGCTCTCAAATTCATTTACTTACTTTTTAATTTTAGCAAATGATTTAAAATTTTCACCAAAACAATTTATTTAATCTTGTTAAAAATATTGAACTTTTATTGCGTTTCAAATTTTGAGAATCTTTTTTACTATATAAACACTCGAAAAATACGAGCCATCGATATTTACGAGCAAAATATGATTGTTTTTTCATTGACATTTATCATCGTTTTTTACGAGAAAAATTATCAAAAGTTATGATTATATTGAATCGCCAAACGATTGGAATTTACGATAATCATAAAAAAGGTGTGTAGATGCTGACTGGGTAAACGCTGATTTTTTTTTAATATTGGTTATCATTAATATTAGTCGTGTTTTTTGGTATCGCTATCAACGCTCAAAAATATTTTTTATACACAAAATAATATATATACGCTTAGCTAAGCGGGCATAGCTATAGACGCTTAACTTATAAGCGTCGATAGAAAAACTATTACCATAACAAAATAATGCTGAATTTTTGAAAATATTTGGCCGCACTTAGAAATTCATTTTAAAAATTTGTCAAAAAATTAAAAATGTAAACAAATGAAATTTCTAAAATTTTATGACAAACTTGTTTAGAAGCGCAGATCTTTCTGCAGGATAAAAAGCAGTTCTAAAACGATACTTCCGCTGCTTTCTGGCAGTATCTTCAAGATTTTTGACTCCAAATATTAAAGCCTACGCGTTGGGGAACCTGCGCATGGCAGCAGAGAACGTTGTCGTCAGAAGCAAAAAATTGGATCGGCTCTAAAGCCATTGGAAGACACAACACATTATCACACATAAAGAAATAACACCGAACGCGATTTACCTAATGGTCTAAAATCGTAAAAAGTTGCGAAACGAAATTATTTTGCCAATTAATAATTTACAAAAATTGACATTTATGACAATTAAAATAAATGATGCCAAATATCTGGTACAAATATATTAAGCGGCGCTAGCGTTTTTTTTGAGAAAATATTTTTAAGCGTTGATAGCGATGCCAAAAAACACGTTTATTATTATATATGTACCCTTTTAACCATATAGAAGCCATATAAGTACTTTAAGAGCTTTAATGTAGTAAATATTTCTTAATAAGAATGTCGTAAAAACCATCTGTACTGGCGATTGCGTTACTTAGCTACACTCAGATGAAAATGTCCCATTAAGTATTTGATGGTACGACCATTGATCTTATGGTTCATGTATTAATAGTTTTTTCTTTTTAAATCCAAAGCTTTCTAATTAATTTGATAGTATTCGTAAAATTCAGTACCATAAATTTAAATATTGCAATATTATTATTTTTAATAGAATAAAGACTATTCTTTAAATAGTTTTCTCTTACAATAATAAACGTGGCATAAAAAAAAATAAACACGAATATAAACATGTTCGTTTTGTACGTCATTCAAAATTTGTACGTTTTTAAAAATGGTCGCATGCATTTTTTGTAATAATCTACATTATTAAATGCGAAATTAGTAAGGATTTAACCTTTTTTTATTTATTACAGAAAATGAATAATATGTCGAACTTCTATTATGGCAACGGACTCAAAAATAAATGCAGACTCAAGTATTACAATAAATTATTGGAAACTGAAGCGAACATTAAAGGTGATATAACACAACGAGAAGTGTTTACTATATGTGTGTGGTTTTTTTTTTGTAGTGATTTCCAATATCCACAGTTAAATAAAACAAATTATACAATAAAATAACTAAAATCCATTTTGTTTTAATAAATTATTAGGAAAATGAAATTTGACTATTCCATAAATTTAATAATACGTATTATGTATGGTACACAACATATTGTATAAAGAGTTTTAAAATTTCTGAACTAATGGGACGCATCGTATTAACCAATTTTAATAGTATAAATTATTGTTTTTCTATTGAAATACTATTAATTTACCATGATTTTTCTGGGTGTATAGAGTGCTGAGAACAGTAAGAAAAACAAATTAAAAATAAAACCATTATTAGAATTTAAAATTTTTTTTTAGGTTATATTTTAGGTTATATAGCACACGCACTGTCCGTCATTAATGGATCAGTGAAGCCAAACGACTTGTTGAGAGGCATGTTGGCCTTGACGATGAACATGGGGATTACCGAAGACTTCATACTTCTCGAGGACGTCTAATCAATACACCGTAGATGCTTTCGAACGCAACCTCTGCGGCCTGGATCTCGAATAATTCGACAGCGGCTTTCAACTAGTATGCCTGTTCATAAATATTTTAAATTCCATGCCCATTTTTGGCAAACGCAAGAATTACGCGTTTTTCGTCGCAATGTTTGAAAATAAAAATATAAAAAATAAACTTCAAAATACATAAATACATTTTATTGCGTCAATCAAATTTACTTAAAATGAAAAATTGAAATTTTTATTTTCAAAGAGCCGATTAAGACAATATCTTAAAATAATCAACTGAGGTCGTTAAACAAAAACAATTAATAGTTAATGTAGTGCGCGGCGTTTAAATCTATATCAATTTTTATATTTTTTAAAAATAATAAAAATCCCATTTTTTAGAAAGTGCAGCCTACGTATTTGACGCTGTGGAAACTCTGCAGCCTATACGTATAAAATTGCTGCACGCAACAACATCTTTGGCAAAATCTTGAATTAACGCAGTTTTTGCGATCTGTAAGATCTGCCATTTAATGCATGCCATCATAGAGAAAACTGATAAATTGTTAAATTAATTAATGATGAACAATAAGATTATTCACGAAACGGAGCAGTTGCGATGTAGAGTAGCAGTTGCTAATGCAAGAATAATTGAATAATAAGATTACGCATTGCGCATGTACACCCTGTATTGCCGACGTCAAAAAGTATGGAATGTCAATTAAAGGAAATTTAAATTTAGACATTTCATAAAATACAAATATTTATTTCAATGAAATATTTTTATTTACATTTTTGCCCAAAACAATTGGTGGGAAGCAGGCTTCCGGCAGTTTCCTTAGTGGGGGTATCAACTCTCGTGCTGATCAAGACATTGCTGTACATGGGCTTTGGTGGATAGCAGTTAATTTAAATTTCAAATCTAAAATATATATTTGTTATCCTGACCGGAGCTACACAAATGCTGTTGAATTATTTTGTTTTTAGAGGATTTCGATGGTGGTTTCTGTTAAATTTATTTATTTGGTACATATATATTTGATATTTTTCTCTATGAATAATAAATAAAAGTGTGCAACCTAAGATAGTATTGGACTTTTGACATAAATTTATATGGAAGATTTGTCAAAAAGCCGACTATTTGTTCAAACTGTACATTATTTTTTGATTATTGGTAAAGCCGATAGACAATTTAAAGTCAACTTTAAATTTAAAATTAGCTTTTTGACAATTTATTCTATGCAAAATTTGTCAAAAAAGTCGACTTTAAATTGTCTATGATTATGCGCAGATATTGTTGTTTGCAGCTTTTAATAAAATGATAAAATTTATTAACTAAAATCAAAAATTATTTTCTATGTGTGTATGAAAGTTAAACACATGGAAGTCAGGCAGCAGTCATGATACAACTATAAGGATCCGCTTTTTTTTTTAGTTTTAGTTTTTACTGTCAAATATTTGAAATTGTTTTTGTTTTCAATTATTTTATTCATATCTGTCAATTCTTAAAAAACAAACTTGTGAATAAAATGTGAACATATGTGCAAATGTGCACATATGTGCAAAATATAATTTAAAAAATGTGTACAAAATTGTAAGACTGTTGCAGGTTTGCAAACTGCAACCAATCGTGGGATCTAAATACGTTTGGGCAAGCATAACTATAAACAACCACATCTAATGCCTCTGGTTGGACATGCAGAGAAGCTGCCAAACTGCGTTCAATAAAACTATAATTTGTGATATATCGGTCGTTGTTTAAATAAAAAGGTTCCACGAGTAACGTGGTACCATTTAAAATAAAAAAACGTGTTTTAATGTAAATGTAACAAGGACGTGAATTTTCAGGAACCCAGAATTTATTTCACTACTAGCAGCAGCTACTATATAGATTTGAAGGACAAATAGTACAACGCGGTTTAACCATTTCTACGAAACCCAAATTAATAATCGCTTTTAGATTTTGTTTTAAATATCTTAATTTATGAAAATCAATTGTTTTGTTTTAAAATGATTTTAGTTTTAAATGTCAACATATTGTTGTTTTGAAAACAATTTCGTTTTTAAAAAAGAAGATATACACAATATCATTCCATCTCAAACATTTTATGTTTTGAAAGAGGAATGTTTCCTACCTTTTACCTTCTCATTGTATCATGGGCAACAGTTATCGTAAATTTTGTGGTATTTGCGGAGAATGAAGAAACGTCAAATAAATTCATACACAGAGAAAAAATTACAAAAGATATATCACCATGAAGGTCCTGACGTGACCGCAATATTACCGTTGATTTATTGAGAAAACTATAGTAGTTATGGATTTGTTGTCTGAGAACCCAATGATGATATTACATTTCTATCTTCTCCTTTTAATATCAATATTAATGATTTTCAAAGGATCAATCTACATAATCGACTAATTTCATATTAAGGAGGGACAAATGTATCATTTGGTCCATGGAAAAAATATTCAGCATAAAAAACATAAAAAGTGGCCAAATATGTCAAAGCCGTATGAGCTATAGTTTCTTTAATACTGAGCACTGCTAAGTATTTTTTATTTTTCGTAGCATAAAATCGAATAATCCTTTAGCAGTACCAAGGATTTGACGTTTGTTTTAATATCCTGAATATGTCAAAAATTTTATCATACTACAAAATTATGTTCTATCACGTACGGATTTCTAGGTATTGACCTCCAAATATCTGGAAAATCCTTAATTTGCATAGTAATATTTCTGGAAAACGGTATTAGATATGGATTTCTTGACTGAAAACCAAAGGTTGGCACTCACCTAAGGATCTTTTCTGTAGTACACTAAGAAAACAGAATGTTTATGAGAGTGTTGCTGCAACTAAAATACTACTCGCTTTAACAATTCCAATATGCAGGAAATATTAATAAATTTTCAGCAAAAGTTTAAATAATTTGTAAACATCAAATATTTTGTATTATTTGTGAAAATATCACAAAAATGTCATATTTGTGGTATATTCAGTAGTATATAACAGTAAAAATTGTCATAGAAGTCAAAGCCATGCATGTTATGGTTTCTATTACATTAAGCACTAAATGCATATTTTTCAAATTTTCAAGAGTCAAAAACTAAAACGATTCGTAGTATTGGAATAGATATTTTTTAGTTGGTTCCAGCAATTTGGTTTCATTTTCATTCAATATCATAAGTGTGTCAAATAAATTTATGTACTGCAAACTTGTGATCTATCACTGCAGGATTCCCAATACAATGAATCCTTTTAGTTTTTGTACTTATGAAAATTTGAAAAAATACATTCAGTGCATAATATAAAAGAAACCATAACTCGAATGGCCTTGTCTTCTATGGCAATTTTTACTATTTTGATGTGCTTAATTTTTTCCCAAAGACATAATGATACATTTATTAATTCTTCATATAAATTTGGCGAATCATCTGCAGACATTTTTTGAAATTCCTTAATAATGATAGTTTAAGGACGAGATAGAAAATTAAAATGTACTTCAGAAAATATCCATAGGTGAATGCCAACATTTAGTTTTCAGTCAAGAAATCCATATCTTATCCATATCCATACCTTTATGGTCATATATCTCGTAAACCTGACGTGTTATGACATAAGTTTGTTAGGTGAAATTTCTTTAGGTTTTTAAAGGACTCTTAAAATATTGTCGAATCTCTGGCACCAAAAAAAGTGGGCTTTTGCTGCATATTTTTTACAAAATTATAAATTACACATTTTTTGGCGCGAGTGTGCGTACCTTTTTTGCCTAACTTCATATGTCTACACACTAAACATCTGCATGAATGCATTCGTTTCATCACCTACACTCATAGAAAGTAATTGTCGAAAATAATTGTCGAATATTCGATGTTATACGCTTTTCTCACTGGGCCTCAAATGCGTAATTTCACATCAAATGCGCTCTAAAAATTATCGAAAAACCCACTCAATTTGCATAATTCTTTTTAAATTACTCAACAAATTACTCAAAAATGCTAGTATGTGCTATCAGTCATCTGTTTTTGTAAATTATGAACTTTTGTAAATAAAATAAAAATAAAACGGAGAACAAAATAGAAATACAAACAGCATTTGGACGGATTTATTTAAGAAGTGAACACAAAATTAACAACGGAAATAACGCAAATTCTACTGTGAACGAATATCATTAATTTTAAAATTAGTCACAAAATGTAAGTAATTTTGGCCCTGCCAGAACATAGCATTAACACAATTAAATATCAAAATATCCACAAATATTATTTTCAAATTATTGTCGGATCTAAAAATCAAATTATCAAACAAGTATTTAACAATAAAAAGTTTTCTTTTCATAATTTTATTATTTGTTTCGAATTCAGTTTTAAATTTCTTTCTAATTTAAAATTAAAATAAGCAAAACAATCAATAAAAACAAACACCTATTAAATATAAATGCATTTTTCTTTTAACAATTTAAATTATTGTCACAATGAATTATTTGAGCTGCTCTGTTTGCGTGAATGTTGCTCAATTTGGTGGGCTTGTTAACGTAGGAACGCGGCAATGTATGGAACTGACCGGTAGTATTTTTTAGCATACACTCTAAAAAATGATTGTAATATTACTACTATTAATGTAATCAATTCCACGCTATTTTTGGTGATATGCTTAAATAAGTATTGCAAAAAAAGCTGCGGAGCGTGTTTTTTAAATGTACGCCAGAAATAGTGTGTTTTTAATAATTTCATGAAATTCGCGTAATGTTGCTACTTTCGTGGAATTTTTAGCGTATTGTTTCGTTTTCAAACATGTGCCTTTGAACGAAAGTAGATCACATATTGTCATTTGATAGTATTTCCTTAAAAGGTATTAAGAGTTAAAACATATAAATGAAGTAATTTAGTTTATATTATTTTATTTAGTGATGCAAAGTGAATTAATTTGATACAGTTATGCAAGTGTTCCGAAATTTCTATAGCTTTACATCTCAGCAAGACAATCAACAGCTGAAGTTACCATGTGACTGCACTGGATGTGACATGTCGTGAACATGTCGACATTTCTGGATACATTTGCATTTGCGTTAGAATTTCATTCAATTTTGCTGTTATGACACTGGATTAAAAAAGTACACGAATTGACTAGTATTGTGTGAATGGAACAACGATTGAGAGAAATGGATACACATTTTTATTTTCGAGCATAATATATTTGTCTCCTTTTATTCCAACTTGCTAGATACTTTTTAAGCATGAAAAAAGCCAGTGTCATAACAGCACAATTTTCATCGACAGCGTATCGACATTTGTTGATACTTTACTGCAGTATTTGTTAATAACAGTATTTGTTAACATTCAATGTTTTGAAAAACAAAACCAAACGACAACACTGTCGCTGACCATGCAATGAATACAGTGGGTGTAGCGAGTGAGTGCAACTAGTTACGAGTGGAATACGAACATTGAAAACAACAACAAATCTGCCATTCGGCGTTCGACAGCGGTAATGTTGTTGTCGTTATTTATGTTTTAATAAAAAATACAACAAACATTATTTAAAAAAAAATTTAAAAAAAATTGTGTACGACAAAAACAATGCTTTGGTCGAAACTCAATATATCCAACAATTTTTTTAAATTAAATAATGAAAAAAAAAAATTATAATTAAAAAAATGTTGTTCGGTAAATAAAAAATTGAATATAAAATATCAAATAATATTCTTATAAATTTTAAATTTTATTTCAATATTAATGAAATTCGTTAGAGTAAGAATGATAAAAAAATGAAAATACTCAAAGTACTCGGTGTCATAAGCAGTTCATTTCAGTATTTGAATTTTTGTTGCACATTATGTAGTTTTTTTGTTTGTGTTTTGTTTTGACAGTACTTGGTTGTTGTAAGCAAGACAATCATTTGACGTAAATGTTTTGAAATGGGTTTCAAATGCACTTGTGAAGAAGTATACTATTTAATATGTGTACACTGTACACAAAGGTGGATACTGAAAACGCAAATTCCAGTGTGATCGGTTGACGTTATTTTTCAAATTAGTTACAAAATTTAAGTATTTTTGGCTCAGTGAGAACATAGCATTAGAGTGATCTAACTTCAAAGAAAAACATTCATCCCCGATACCCGATACATTAATGAGGTAAATTAATGTACAGAAAACAAGTTCAATAGCAAATTAGTTGTATATGTTACGTTAAATTTAAAACCACTTATAAAGTTCAAAAAACATAATTGTGTTTATTTATATTTATATTTATATTTATATTTATATTTATATTTATATTTATATTTATATTTATATTTATATTTATATTTATATTTATATTTATATTTATATTTATATTTACATTTATATTTATATTTATATTTATATTTATATTTATATTTATATTTATATTTATATTTATATTTATATTTATATTTATATTTATATTTATATTTATATTTATATTTATATTTATATTTATATTTATATTTATATTTATATTTATATTTATATTTATATTTATATTTATATTTATATTTATATTTATATTTATATTTATATTTATATTTATATTTATATTTATATTTATATTTATATTTATATTTATATTTATATTTATATTTATATTTATATTTATATTTATATTTATATTTATATTTATATTTATATTTATATTTATATTTATATTTATATTTATATTTATATTTATATTTATATTTATATTTATATTTATATTTATATTTATATTTATATTTATATTTATATTTATATTTATATTTATATTTATATTTATATTTATATTTATATTTATATTTATATTTATATTTATATTTATATTTATATTTATATTTATATTTATATTTATATTTATATTTATATTTATATTTATATTTATATTTATATTTATATTTATATTTATATTTATATTTATATTTATATTTATATTTATATTTATATTTATATTTATATTTATATTTATATTTATATTTATATTTATATTTATATTTATATTTATATTTATATTTATATTTATATTTATATTTATATTTATATTTATATTTATATTTATATTTATATTTATATTTATATTTATATTTATATTTATATTTATATTTATATTTATATTTATATTTATATTTATATTTATATTTATATTTATATTTATATTTATATTTATATTTATATTTATATTTATATTTATATTTATATTTATATTTATATTTATATTTATATTTATATTTATATTTATATTTATATTTATATTTATATTTATATTTATATTTATATTTATATTTATATTTATATTTATATTTATATTTATATTTATATTTATATTTATATTTATATTTATATTTATATTTATATTTATATTTATATTTATATTTATATTTATATTTATATTTATATTTATATTTATATTTATATTTATATTTATATTTATATTTATATTTATATTTATATTTATATTTATATTTATATTTATATTTATATTTATATTTATATTTATATTTATATTTATATTTATATTTATATTTATATTTATATTTATATTTATATTTATATTTATATTTATATTTATATTTATATTTATATTTATATTTATATTTATATTTATATTTATATTTATATTTATATTTATATTTATATTTATATTTATATTTATATTTATATTTATATTTATATTTATATTTATATTTATATTTATATTTATATTTATATTTATATTTATATTTATATTTATATTTATATTTATATTTATATTTATATTTATATTTATATTTATATTTATATTTATATTTATATTTATATTTATATTTATATTTATATTTATATTTATATTTATATTTATATTTATATTTATATTTATATTTATATTTATATTTATATTTATATTTATATTTATATTTATATTTATATTTATATTTATATTTATATTTATATTTATATTTATATTTATATTTATATTTATATTTATATTTATATTTATATTTATATTTATATTTATATTTATATTTATATTTATATTTATATTTATATTTATATTTATATTTATATTTATATTTATATTTATATTTATATTTATATTTATATTTATATTTATATTTATATTTATATTTATATTTATATTTATATTTATATTTATATTTATATTTATATTTATATTTATATTTATATTTATATTTATATTTATATTTATATTTATATTTATATTTATATTTATATTTATATTTATATTTATATTTATATTTATATTTATATTTATATTTATATTTATATTTATATTTATATTTATATTTATATTTATATTTATATTTATATTTATATTTATATTTATATTTATATTTATATTTATATTTATATTTATATTTATATTTATATTTATATTTATATTTATATTTATATTTATATTTATATTTATATTTATATTTATATTTATATTTATATTTATATTTATATTTATATTTATATTTATATTTATATTTATATTTATATTTATATTTATATTTATATTTATATTTATATTTATATTTATATTTATATTTATATTTATATTTATATTTATATTTATATTTATATTTATATTTATATTTATATTTATATTTATATTTATATTTATATTTATATTTATATTTATATTTATATTTATATTTATATTTATATTTATATTTATATTTATATTTATATTTATATTTATATTTATATTTATATTTATATTTATATTTATATTTATATTTATATTTATATTTATATTTATATTTATATTTATATTTATATTTATATTTATATTTATATTTATATTTATATTTATATTTATATTTATATTTATATTTATATTTATATTTATATTTATATTTATATTTATATTTATATTTATATTTATATTTATATTTATATTTATATTTATATTTATATTTATATTTATATTTATATTTATATTTATATTTATATTTATATTTATATTTATATTTATATTTATATTTATATTTATATTTATATTTATATTTATATTTATATTTATATTTATATTTATATTTATATTTATATTTATATTTATATTTATATTTATATTTATATTTATATTTATATTTATATTTATATTTATATTTATATTTATATTTATATTTATATTTATATTTATATTTATATTTATATTTATATTTATATTTATATTTATATTTATATTTATATTTATATTTATATTTATATTTATATTTATATTTATATTTATATTTATATTTATATTTATATTTATATTTATATTTATATTTATATTTATATTTATATTTATATTTATATTTATATTTATATTTATATTTATATTTATATTTATATTTATATTTATATTTATATTTATATTTATATTTATATTTATATTTATATTTATATTTATATTTATATTTATATTTATATTTATATTTATATTTATATTTATATTTATATTTATATTTATATTTATATTTATATTTATATTTATATTATATTTATATTTATATTTATATTTATATTTATATTTATATTTATATTTATATTTATATTTATATTTATATTTATATTTATATTTATATTTATATTTATATTTATATTTATATTTATATTTATATTTATATTTATATTTATATTTATATTTATATTTATATTTATATTTATATTTATATTTATATTTATATTTATATTTATATTTATATTTATATTTATATTTATATTTATATTTATATTTATATTTATATTTATATTTATATTTATATTTATATTTATATTTATATTTATATTTATATTTATATTTATATTTATATTTATATTTATATTTATATTTATATTTATATTTATATTTATATTTATATTTATATTTATATTTATATTTATATTTATATTTATATTTATATTTATATTTATATTTATATTTATATTTATATTTATATTTATATTTATATTTATATTTATATTTATATTTATATTTATATTTATATTTATATTTATATTTATATTTATATTTATATTTATATTTATATTTATATTTATATTTATATTTATATTTATATTTATATTTATATTTATATTTATATTTATATTTATATTTATATTTATATTTATATTTATATTTATATTTATATTTATATTTATATTTATATTTATATTTATATTTATATTTATATTTATATTTATATTTATATTTATATTTATATTTATATTTATATTTATATTTATATTTATATTTATATTTATATTTATATTTATATTTATATTTATATTTATATTTATATTTATATTTATATTTATATTTATATTTATATTTATATTTATATTTATATTTATATTTATATTTATATTTATATTTATATTTATATTTATATTTATATTTATATTTATATTTATATTTATATTTATATTTATATTTATATTTATATTTATATTTATATTTATATTTATATTTATATTTATATTTATATTTATATTTATATTTATATTTATATTTATATTTATATTTATATTTATATTTATATTTATATTTATATTTATATTTATATTTATATTTATATTTATATTTATATTTATATTTATATTTATATTTATATTTATATTTATATTTATATTTATATTTATATTTATATTTATATTTATATTTATATTTATATTTATATTTATATTTATATTTATATTTATATTTATATTTATATTTATATTTATATTTATATTTATATTTATATTTATATTTATATTTATATTTATATTTATATTTATATTTATATTTATATTTATATTTATATTTATATTTATATTTATATTTATATTTATATTTATATTTATATTTATATTTATATTTATATTTATATTTATATTTATATTTATATTTATATTTATATTTATATTTATATTTATATTTATATTTATATTTATATTTATATTTATATTTATATTTATATTTATATTTATATTTATATTTATATTTATATTTATATTTATATTTATATTTATATTTATATTTATATTTATATTTATATTTATATTTATATTTATATTTATATTTATATTTATATTTATATTTATATTTATATTTATATTTATATTTATATTTATATTTATATTTATATTTATATTTATATTTATATTTATATTTATATTTATATTTATATTTATATTTATATTTATATTTATATTTATATTTATATTTATATTTATATTTATATTTATATTTATATTTATATTTATATTTATATTTATATTTATATTTATATTTATATTTATATTTATATTTATATTTATATTATATTTATATTTATATTTATATTTATATTTATATTTATATTTATATTTATATTTATATTTATATTTATATTTATATTTATATTTATATTTATATTTATATTATTTATATTTATATTTATATTTATATTTATATTTATATTTATATTTATATTTATATTTATATTTATATTATATTTATATTTATATTTATATTTATATTATATTTATATTTATATTTATATTTTATTTATATTTATATTTATATTTATATTTATATTTATATTTATATTTATATTTATATTTATATTTATATTTATATTTATATTATATTTATATTTATATTTATATTTATATTTATATTTATATTTATATTTATATTTATATTTATATTTATATTTATATTTATATTTATATTTATATTTATATTTATATTTATATTTATATTTATATTTATATTTATATTTATATTTATATTTATATTTATATTTATATTTATATTTATATTTATATTTATATTTATATTTATATTTATATTTATATTTATATTATTTATATTTATATTTATATTTATATTTATATTTATATTTATATTTATATTTATATTTATATTTTATTTATATTTATATTTATATTTATATTTATATTTATATTTATATTTATATTTATATTTATATTTATATTTATATTTATATTTATATTTATATTTATATTTATATTTATATTTATATTTATATTTATATTATATTTATATTATATTTATATTTATATTTATATTTATATTTATATTTATATTTATATTTATATTTATTATTTATATTTATATTTATATTTATATTTATATTTATATTTATATTTATATTTATATTTATATTTATATTATATTATATTTATATTTATTTATATTTATATTTATATTTATATTTATATTTATATTTTATTTATATTTATATTTATATTTATATTTATATTTATATTTATATTTATATTTATATTTATATTTATATTTATATTTATATTTATATTTATATTTATATTTATATTTATATTTATATTTATATTTATATTTATATTTATATTTATATTTATATTTATATTTATATTTATATTTATATTTATATTTATATTTATATTTATATTATATT